>JAECXW010000292.1:0-214746 GCA_018153365.1 Drosophila fuyamai | reverse complement strand
GTGATTTTGGGAAGCTTTAAAGAAACCATGTACACCAGGAGACTATCCCAAGTCTCGACTTGAATAGAGGACATCTCTAAGGCTGTCAGGCAACTTTGGATTGTGCCTTGCAGCTCTTTCAGAGCGGCTCCGGACTCTTGGGGTACTGCCTGAATGTTGAAGAGGATTTTCAACTGGCTATTGACTAATAACCTCAGATTTTCGAAGCGGTCTGTGAGGGTTCGCCACGCGGAGATAAACCCTTCGTTGGTCAGCGGGGCTTTAGAAACAATGGCGTGCGCATCGCCACTTGTTTTGGACAGTAGGTGGAACAATTTCTCTACCGGTGTAAGACGCGAGTTGTGGATGTATATCGCGGTAAAAAGATCTCTGAAGGTGGGCCAACGCAGGTAATCAACAGCAAAAACTTCGGTGTCGACTGGTGGCAAACGACAGCCCGTAGACGGCGGTGTTGGAACACTGACAGCAGCCTGAATGGACTGGGAGGCGGCCTTGTCTATTATGTCCTGAAGCTGGACCAAACATCTCGAATATACGAAGTAGCAGTAACTGTACTTGGAATCAAGCACTGTCGAGGTGGCCGTACTGTCGGTGGACGCGGAAAGAAGATCGGAGCAACTTTCATAGCTCTTCTCCACCTTTTCCCACAAGGCCCGGATTTGGTCCCGATGGACTTGGCACATGCCAGGGGAAAGTTGTTCTGGTTCAGCGGCGCTCGGAGTATGAATATCCGCTTGAAAGGGCGATATCTATTGCGGTTTGAGCCATCTTGGACACCGACCGAGAAAGCCTTGACGGGGGACCGGAGATAGTCTCGACGGACTCGTCGCTTTTTGCCCTTAAAAATGGCCTTTGGTGTTAATTGAGACGGCCGCGGAGACGCGGTTTGGGACCTGTCCAAACGGATAGATGGGATCGACCTCGGTTTCTTGTCGTCTCCCGTGGGCATTCTCGGACTCGTACTTGGCGGATCAGCTCTTGTCGACTGACCTGAGCAAGGTGCGTTTCGTTCAGAACGTAAGGATATTCACCGTTAAGCTCTCGGCGCGATCTAAGTCGCGAACGAGTTGGTCGTCGCTGCAAATGAACGCACGCAAAAGAAAAGAAAGCCACAGAGTACGGTCACACTGTTAATTTGTGCGGAGTAGAAGCACAGTGCCATAAACAACGAGAAGAATCGGAAGAAAATATTTGGAAATCGATGAAACTGTATGGATTGTTTATATTTTTGTATATTTTGTTGCCAAATAATTTTATTGTATTTAGTTATTTATTTATTTATTGTTTTTTGGTTTGGAAAATATCTTTGATCGCAAAAAAATCCGGAAAAACGCAATAAATATAAATTAATTAATCCATTAAATAAATAAATTACTTTGCCGGAAATAATTAAATAATATTTATAATTAAATAGTAATTATAATTATGAATTAATAATTTTTATAATTAAATAATAACTATAATTATAAATACTTATTTTTGAGCGGAGCCGGAACGGTAAAAACCTTGGCTTTGGTTCGGGAGAAATGTTCAGTGGGTTATGCCGTCGGCAGCGCAGTGCATGCGTGAGGGACGCGGGAGAAAGAGAGAAGTGAAAAAATCATCAACAATAATAACACAGCCGTTGGGGCGGTTAATTGCGGCAATTTGGAGAAAAAACAATCACGGTCGCACCCGTGTGGATTTGAATTTATTTTATTTTATGTTCCTGTATGTGGAGGCAGAAAATATATTTATGTAGAGATGGGCATGAATGCGTTTATGGATATCTGTAAGTTCCTGTATGTGGAGGCAGAAAATAGTTCTATATATGTATGTAGATATGGGCATGCAAATTAAATTTGATCGTATTGGTTGATTAAAAAAAATATAAATTTTTATTTTTTAATTTAACTTTATTGGTGCAGACCTTAATTCACTAACTCTTTATTACATCAAGACACTTTCACTTATTATTATTTCTTATGACCGATCCCGGTTTCAATCCGAATAAGACTGACTCCTTAATTCTAAAATCTTCTCCAACGAACCTCGACCAGAAGCTTTTCTTTTTTAAGCTTCTAGAACTTTGATTTTTGTTTAAAATAAAAGCTTATGCTGAAACTGTCGCATCTCGTTGTGAAATTCAATTATGCTGACCGATGCAATTTTGAACGTGAGAGTTTGGCTTCGAACGGAAGCTGTTGTTTACTTTACTATAGGTTTATTTATCTTAGCAGAACGGTCAACCGCGGTCTTCGAAGTTATTGAAAAAGGCGAAGGCAGAATCATAAATAAAGGCAAAGGAAATGTAGCTGAGATTGAATTTAAAAATTTGTTTATTACTCCCATAAGTGAAACCGTTGGATAATTGAATTTAAAAATTTGTTTATTAGTTCCATAAGTGGAACCGTTTCACGGGTTGGATAACTCTCCCCCTTCTAAAATGGATCGTCCCGATTCATTATGGATTTCGTTTAAACGATCTCTTAATTCTGTTAAAAATATTTCTTCGTTAATAGGTTTTTCTAATTCTGGCCATTGTTTTTTGGTTACAAATATATTTCTGTATTTAATAATAGGTAGAGAAATCAAATATATAATGATTAAAATTAATAATATAAAGGATATAGATATTTTGGTATTTTTAATTTTAATGAATGGATTTAAAATATTTATATTATCTAAAGAGAGTTCCGAGTTATTTGAAAATATATAATCGGATATTTCATAATTTTTGAAGTGGTTTGTAGTAATATAGTTAAGAATTTTGTTATCTAAATTGGTATATGAAACGTTATTTATTGTGGTTGTACCGTTAAATGTTATTAAGAATGAACCACCTAATTCGGAGTTGTTGACGATGTTGTTACCATTTATTAAAATGGCACCATCTTGGATAATGTATATTTTTTTATTTTTTTCTCTTATTTTTTTACAAATTGATTGTTCACCGTTTAATAGTCGGGTAAAACATGTTTTTTCTAAACTTAGAGTGCAATAGTTATTAAAGAGTTCTTTCTTAATATGTATTTTCGCATTTTGCGACTTGGTTACTTATTAATAATTTTCCATCGATTTGGGAAATGGGTCGAGTGTAATATAATTCGCATCTATTATTTATTATTGGGTATTTTATATAAATTATTAAAAGTTCTTTATGTAATGCCATTTTGAACACAGAGATGTCCATTAAGTCAGCGATAATTAGTGGCCTTTGCTCGTGTTTTAATATTTCTTTTATATCTTCATTATTTAAAATTTTGGTGTTGAAAACGTCAATTTTTGCAAGGGTGATAGTATCAATTAAATTTTGTAGATCAAATGTTATCAGTCGTAAGCGATGTTTTCTTGGTGGTAAATCAATAAAAAACATTTTTAAAATCTTCAGAGAGAGATTCATTTCTTTGAACAATTTGGAATTAATAATAGACTGTTTATTATTATTTTCAATTAAGTCATTGATTTTATTTTGTACTTTAATGAAATCATCATGGTCCGGAGTTCCAGCTAACCATTTCCACACGGTGCCTAACTCATTTATTCCTCTTTTTGTTCTAGCTGATATTAACTGGGATAAGATTAATTCGATTATTTCTAAGTCGTACTTTATTTCCCATTGTGACCTTTTATTTAAATCCTTTTTTATATTATCTGATTCTATATTAATTATTTCCTTATAAAAACTTAAATTAGTTACGTGGAATAAATCGTTGTAAGATTCATACGTAAGTACATACTTGTTGTCTTTGAACAGAAATAATTCATGGTTCGAGTAATCAATTATTTCTGAACTGGCCAATATTATAATTGATAAAATATGTATTAATGAATACATTTTCTGTAAGTAAAAAAAAAAAATAATTTATTAATGCTTAATATTATCTTTGTGAATAATTCTGTTTCTGCTGTTGATTATTATTTTAGCTACGTCTGATGCGTCTGTAGTTAAAACGAATTTCTTATTATAATCTGGCTGAATTAATTCGACTTGTGCTATTAGATTCTCTTTTAGCTCGTTGAAAGCTTGTACAGCTGATTCGTCAAACTGTATTGAAACTTTAGTAGACATTCTTTTAGAAACCTTTCCATTTTCCCCTGCTAGATATTTTGTTAATGGTTTAGCAATTTTTGCATAGTTACGGACAAATTTTGTGTAATACCCTGTTAGACCTAGAAAACTTCGGAGTTCTCTAATATTACGTGGAATCGGATATTTTTTAATTGTGGCAATTTTTTCGGGATCCGTTTTAATTACATTATGAGAACCAATGTACCCTAGAAATGTGGTTTCTAATTTAAAGAATTTAGATTTTTCAAGAGAAATTTTCATATTTCTTCTTTGTAAAATATGAATTATTTTAATTAAATCAGCATAGTGTTGTTCAATAGTGTTTGAAAAAATAATTATGTCGTCCATATAAACATGGCAAGTTTTTCCTACTTGTTCTCTTAAGATATCATCCATAGCTCTTTGAAAAATTCTGGGTGCGTTTGTTAACCCGAAAGGCATTCGTAAAAATTCAAATTTTCCGTTATTAATAGAAAATGCTGTTTTTTCAATATCTGAATCTTTCATTAAAATTTGGTGGAATCCAGATTGCAAAGGCGATCAAATAGAAAAATGACAGAGTTTCGTGGACTGAGCGGCAACGGTTTGACTAAGACCAGAGACTTGGGCCTGGATAGTCTTGAATGGAAGTTTGACGAGGTTGAAAAGTCTCTCCGTAATAAATGTTGCCTCGGAACCAGAATCGATTAGGGCTCGCACCTGGAAATTGCACCCTAAATGGCAAATGTTAATGAGGGCTGTGCCCAGTAAGACGGCTCTTGAGCCGGAAGCGAAACACACTTGCACATCAGAGTGATCTTCTGTGGGGCTCGTGCCTCTTGTAGTAGAGACCTGGATGGCGCAGACCGACTTGGAGCGGCCGCGAATGGATTACCGCGGTGCAGGAGGGTGTGATGACGGCTGTGGCACGTGAAGAAGTTATGGGCGCAGTTATGGTTTGGAAAATATCTTTGATTGCAAAAAAATCCGGAAAAACGCAATAAATATAAATTAATTAATCCATTAAATAAATAAATTACTTTGCCGGAAATAATTAAATAATATATATAATTAAATAGTAATTATAATTATGAATTAATAATTTTTATAATTAAAAAATAACTATAATTATAAATACTTATTTTTGAGCGGAGCCGGAACGGTAAAAACCTTGGCTTTGGTTCAGGAGAAATGTTCAGTGGGTTATGCCGTCGGCAGCGCAGTGCATGCGTGAGGGACGCGGGAGAAAGAGAGAAGTGAAAAAAATCATCAACAATAATAACACAGCCGTTGGGGCGGTTAATTGCGGCAATTTGGAGAAAAAACAATCACGGTCGCACCCGTGTGGATTTGAATTTATTTTATTTTATGTTCCTGTATGTGGAGGCAGAAAATATATTTATGTAGAGATGGGCATGAATGCGTTTATGGATATCTGTAAGTTCCTGTATGTGGAGGCAGAAAATAGTTCTATATATGTATGTAGATATGGGCATGCAAATTAAAATTGATCGTATTGGTTGATTAAAAAAAATATAAATTTTTATTTTTTAATTTAACTTTATTGGTGCAGACCTTAATTCACTAACTCTTTATTACATCAAGACACTTTCACTTATTATTATTTCTTATGACCGATCCCGGTTTCAATCCGAATAAGACTGACTCCTTAATTCTAAAATCTTCTCCAACGAACCTCGGCCAGAAGCTTTTCTTTTTTAAGCTTCTAGAACTTTGATTTTTGTTTAAAATAAAAGCTTATGCTGAAACTGTCGCATCTCGTTGTGAAATTCAATTATGCTGACCGATGCAATTTTGATCGTGAGAGTTTGGCTTCGAACGGAAGCTGTTGTTTACTTTAGCAGAACGGTCAACCGCGGCCTTCGAAGTTATTGAAAAAGGCGAAGGCAGAATCATAAATAAAGGCAAAGGCAATGTAGCTGAGATTGAATTTAAAAATTTGTTTATTACTCCCATAAGTGAAACCGTTGGATAATTGAAATTAAAAATTTGTTTATTAGTTCCATAAGTGGAACCGTTTCACGGGTTGGATAACTCTCCCCCTTCTAAAATGGATCGTCCCGATTCATTATGGATTTCGTTTAAACGATCTCTTAATTCTGTTAAAAATATTTCTTCGTTAATAGGTTTTTCTAATTCTGGCCGTTGTTTTTTGGTTACAAATATATTTCTGTATTTAATAATAGGTAGAGAAATCAAATATATAATGATTAAAATTAATAATATAAAGGATATAGATATTTTGGTATTTTTAATTTGAATGAATGGATTTAAAATATTTATATTATCTAAAGAGAGTTCCGAGTTATTTTAAAAAATATAATCGGATATTTCATAATTTTTGAAGTGGTTTGCAGTAATATAGTTAGGAATTTTGTTGTCTAAATTGGTATATGAAACGTTATTTATTGTGGTTGTACCGTTAAATGTTATTAAGAATGAACCACCTAATTCGGAGTTGTTGACGATGTTGTTACCATTTATTAAAATGGCACCATCTTGGATAATGTATATTTTTTTATTTTTTCTCTTATTTTTTTACAAATTGATTGTTCACCGTTTAATAGTCGGGTAAAACATGTTTTTTCTAAACTTAGAGTGCAATAGTTATTAAAGAGTTCTTTCTTAATATGTATTTTCGCATTTTGCGACTTGATTACTTATTAATAATTTTCCATCGATTTGGGAAATGGGTCGAGTGTAATATAATTCGCATCTATTATTTATTATTGGGTATTTTATATAAATTATTAAAAGTTCTTTATGTAATGCGATTTTGAACACAGAGATGTCCATTAAGTCAGCGATAATTAGTGGCCTTTGCTCGTGGTTTAATATTTCTTTTATATCTTCATTATTTAAAATTTTGGTGTTGAAAACGTCAATTTTTGCATGGGTGATAGTATCAATTAAATTTTGTAGATCAAATGTTATCAGTCGTAAGCGATGTTTTCTTAGTGGTAAATCTTGATCAATAAAAACATTTTTAAAATCTTCAGAGAGAGATTCTATTTCTTTGAACAATTTGGAATTATTAATAGACTGTTTATTATTATTATACCCGTTACTCGTAGAGTAAAAGGGTATATTGTATTCGTGCAAAAGTATGTAACAGGTAGAAGGAAGCGTTTCCGACCCTATAAAGTATATATATTCTTGTTCAGGATCACCAGCCGAGTCGATCTAGCCATGTCCGTCTGTCCGTCTGTCCGTTTGTCCGTCCGTATGAACGCTGAGATCTCGGAAACTAGAAAAGCTAGAAGATTGGCATTTTGCATGCAGATTCTAGGAGTTCCTACGCAGCGCAAGTTTTTTTCAAAAAGGTGCCACGCCCCCTTTAACGCCCACAATCGCTTATATACGATTTTATTTAAATATAAATAAAATATAAATAAAAAGTAAAAATGCAGTTTTATTGTGTTTATCAATACCTATCGAAATGTAGAAGAAATTTTTCAAATCGGACCATTCGTTAAAAAGTTATGCGTGATCAAAGTTTCTATCTCCATCTCCCTCGCACTCCCTTTACCTGAGTAACGGGTATCTGATAGTCGGGGCACCCGACTATAGCGTTCTCTCTTGTTCTTTTCTGTTTTCATTATGTGTTTCTAACATTTTTTCCTGTGTATTTTTTAATAATTGTGGAATACTATCGTGTTCGATTTTATTATAAAGAATGTCGACAGGTTTTTGGTTTGTTGTGGAATGAATACTCTGATTATATTCCTGAGCGGCTCTTATTACGATTTCGGAATAGTCAGTTAAATTAAATTGTTCTTTTATGCAGCGAGCTAATTCTGTCAATGTCGAATGTGCCCTTTCCATTTGTCCGTAATGTAGAGTTACTCCGCATCTTTGTGCAAAAGATTTAAATTGAGCTGAGGTAAAGCCTCGGTTCGTTATCGGTCATAATTACTTTGGCTAGGGGAAAATGTTGAAGTAGTTCCATTACTTTATTTTCGATATTTAATTTATTCTGAATTTCTTTAACTACTAGGAATTTAGAGTACGCGTCAATACAAGTTATAAAAGTTAAACTTTGCGCATAATATGTAATGTGTAAATTTTCGCTTTCTTTAGTTGGGACTGGGGCTTCCCCAATTGGAATTTTAATAGGGTTTCTGTTATATTTGTTCTCATTGCAAATTTTACAATTTTTTATATATTCTTTTAGTTTTACAAATTGATTGGGCCAATAATAATACTGATTTGTTTATGATTTTCGTCTAATCCCCTATGAGCTCGATTTTGTGTTTCCTCTATTATTATAGCTCTATCTTCGGCGTTTTCTACGTCTTGTAAAAATAATCGCGTAAAAAGAAATTTGTTAGTAAAACTATTTCTTAAAGAAACTTGAATATGAATTTCAACCGTTATGTTAGGTGGAAGGTACTCTCTTAATATGCTTATTAAATTCTCAACTGTATCATATTCGATTATGTGTCTTGTCTTGTCAAAAATGTCCAGTGACTCATGTATTGTATACCTCCCTGTTGAGGAACCTCATAACTAATTATAAAAATATGGTATACTCAATAGCTTGTAAGCTATTCTTTTCTGAGATGGTCTGGTCTCACTTTTTATATATCTCTCTCTTCTGCTTCCTGACCACGAGCTGTCAACATGTGAAATAAAAGCGTAAATTCCTATTGTGAACTAATTGACTAATATTCTATCAACCCAATTTGAAGGTGGTCTTACAAACCATTTAGCGTGATCTATTCATCATTATTGTCTGGTCCTTTGAAGCCGGATTACAAACTGTTTAATTCTACACACCATGGAGCAACAGACGCTTAAACGCCTTACCCAAGCACGTGGTCGGCTAAAGGCGACCGTAACTCGCTTGGTCAATTACATCGAAAATCCACCTCCACAGAGCACTTACTCGGGAGTCGATGCCATGCTGGCACGCCTAAATCAAGCATTCAGAAACCTTTAAGGACATTTACGAGAGCACCGTCCACAACAAGACCCACCTGGGAAAGATTCAGAAGTTTCACTACCTTAAGTCTTTCATAGTTGGTGAAGCGGCCAATCTTCTCAGTCACATGTCCATTACGGAATCAGCTTATGATTCAGCATGGGAACGCCTCAATGATCGCTATGATCGCCCAAGGCATATCGTGAACTCCTTACTGGACACTTTCATGGACCGTTGCAGACTTGTTTAGATTCCTTGATGACCGTTGCGAGGATTTTGAATTAAGCCAAGCTACATCGGCAATCAAACTCGATCCTGGCAGCCACACGGACAAGCCTGCCAAAGCGAAGCGCGCACTTATTGCAGTGAACCGTGGCAATTGTGGAAAGTGTGGCTCTGCTGACCATCAGCTGTATAGATGCTCTCAATTTCAAAATCTGAACACTGAACATCGGCGCTCCTTTGTGAAAGGAAAGTCGCTTTGCTTCAATTGCCTACGGCCTGGCCACCGATCTTCACAATGTCAATCGAAACATTCGTGCAAGCACTGCAATGGCCGTCATCATTCTCTTGTACATCCTGAAAACATGGATTCCATGACACTTGCTCCTGCGGACACTGCACAGGCCAGTCCTCAAACTTCTGGATGTAGCTCAACTTTGGTCGCCCAGACGCAAAACAGCACCTCATTAACACAGTCACCGGGACTCAAAAGAAGCACATTGCCCACAGCTTTGGTGTATGTCCAAAACTCTAAGGGGACTTACACAATTTGCCGTGTGCTTTTGGATAGCGGCTCGGAGCTGTCCTACGTTTCTGAACGATGCGTCAACGCACTTGGGCTTGCACGTTCACCCTCAAGAATACTAGTTTCCGGAATATCTTCCGTCAAGGCCGAAACTACTAGAGGATTGGCAACGCTGCATATCAAGTCAATGGTGTCACTGCATACGATTGTTGTCGCAGTCCATGTGCTGGGCAAAATCACATCATCACTTCAACGGGACGACATTGACGAAAAAGCTTTAAGGATCTACGATGGACTCCAGTTAGCTGATACTTCGTTTAACACATCTTCACCTGTAGACATATTACTGGGAAATGAACAAATTTGGTCCGTTTTGTCAGGTGATAACAAATATGACACCGATGGAAATATTATTGCTATCAGCTCGATCTTTGGATGGATAATCACTTCCGTTGCAATGCCGCATCCATCAACCGCCAACACGCTCATGACTACTGTTGACATAAACGCCTCTCTTCAACGCTTTTGGGAGATCGAGGATAACACTGAGCGTACACAACGAGACCCTTCGCACGAAAAGGTGGAGCAGCACTTTCTGACCACACATTCCCGGGACCCAGACGGCAAATACATCGTTGAATTGCGTTTTAAACACGAATGCCAAGAGTTCGGAGACAGCCTGCAGGGCGCTGTCTCGCGCTTCTATGCTGTGGAACGTCGCTTGCAGCGTGATATGGAGCTACGCAAGCAATATTCAAAATTTATGAACGAGTATCTAAGCCTAGGCCATATGCGTAAGCTGCCCACTGAAGAATGCAACACATCAGCAAAAACGTTTTACATGCCACACCACCCAGTTCTAGAAAAGAAGCTGCGCGTGGTATTTGACGGGTCATTTGAAGACGTAAACGGACACGCTCTAAATGACGCCATACACATCGGACCCAGCATACAACGAAACCTTTTTCATGTATGCCTTCGCTTTCGTATGCACAAGTTTGTGTTTTCGGCGGATATAGTTAAAATCTTTCGCCAAATCGTATGGATCGTATGGAGAGAGGCTCCGAAAGATCCTCTTCAACACTTTCAACTCTGTACAGTCACCTATGGAACAAGCTGTGCACCGTTTCTTGCTGTCAGAGTACTGGAACAACTAGCGCGAGACCACCAGGATGAGTTTCCCACAGCCTCAAAAATTGTGTAGGAGGACTTTTACGTAGACGATGTCCTCACCGGCGCTGAAACTGAAGACGAATTACTTAGACGCCGCGACGAACTCATCCAGCTGTTGTCGAAGGCTAAGCTTGAGCTTGGCAAATGGGTGTCTAACAGCAGCGTCATCAGCCACACCCGGCAAGACGAGCTCCAAACCACCAGTGCGGTTAAGGTTTTAGGATTGCTATGGAATCCCCAAGATGACGTCCTGTCCTACAAAGCTTCACTTTCTACGGAGCCAGATGCTAGTAAACGGCAAGTATTGTGAGATGTCTCACGAATTTTTGATCCTCTAGGTATTTTGGCGCCTGTGGTAGTAAAGTTTAAGATCCTTTTCCAAGAACTCTGGCTACTTGACCTGGACTGGGATTCAAAACTCCCACCGAAGCTGGCTGAGTGGTGGCAGACCTGTCGCGACGATATTAACTACATAACAAACCTAAGGATTCCACGTTATGTACACAGCGAATCGGGAAAAATCGAATTACATGGATTTTCAAATGCATCTATAAAGGCATATTCCGCTGTCGTTTACAGCCGTGTAAGCAACGTAGACGGCACCTGCTTGGTGTCACTTGTGGCAGCTAAAACACGCGTTGCGCCACTAAAGCAACAAAGTCTTCCTCGGCTGGAACTCTGTGGCGCGCTATTGCTCACTCGCCTTCTCCGAGCTGTCAAAGAAGGCTTGAATCACAAGGATATAGTTGTGCATGCTTGGTGCGATTCCACGATTGTCCTTTCGTGGCTGTCGCACACCCCATCGAAGCTGAAGACCTTTATCGACAACCGTACTTCGGAGATCCTGGATGTCATACCACGCAGCGCATGGCATCACGTTGGCTCAATCCTTTGATAACCCTGCCGATTGCGCATCAAGGGGAGTGCTAGCAGCCAATCTCATGAGCTATGAGCTGTGGTGGAAGGGACCACATTGGCTACACCTCAACGATCTGTTTGCTTCGAAACTGCGTAATGGCAACAATCCCACAACCATTTTGGACACGCCCATAATGGATGGGCTGAAATCCTCTTCACTATCCAGCCGTGTTGAATCTGAACCTGAAGCGTCCCCGATTGAGTGTCTATCGTTTCGAGTTTCTTCCTGGACCAAACTGATTCGCTGCACTGCTTATGTTTTACGGTTTATGCATCGAAGAGTGAAGAAACGGATTCCGTCAAACCTCACACTCACGTTTGAGGAAATCAGCGAGGCCCGCATTTACTGTCTAAGGCAGGCTCAAGGAAGCTTCTCATCCGATCTACACCTGTTGCAAAGAGGAAAAGCTGTGGCAAATTCGTCAACACTTCGAACACTGTCACCCATGGTTTGCAAGAATGTGCTGCTTCGTGTAGGTGGGCGCCTCTCAAACTCGCTATTACCGGAGGAAGTCAAGCATCCAATTATTCTGTCGAAACATCATCGTATTTCTCTGCTAATTTTGGAACACGAGCACAGGATACATCTTCATCCAGGTGTGACAGGACTTTTCGTCAACGTTCGCCAACAATATTGGATAGTTGGCGCACGCAACATGATTCGCAAGCTTACACATGCTTGTCTCAAATGTTTTCGCCAACGCCACAAAACAACTGATCAATACATGGCGGACTTGCCAGCTGTTCGGGTACGTCAAGCATACCCATTTGAAAATACTGGGTGCGACTATGCCGGACCGCTTCTACTCAAGGTGCACAAGGGCCGAAATCCACGAAAGGAAAAGGGATACATTTGTCTATTCGTCTGCCTAGTGACCTCCGCAATCCACTTGGAGTTGGCTACAGATCTCAGCACGGAGACATTTCTTGCTGCACTTCGTCGTTTTACCCACATCTTCAGCGACAACGGTCGCAACTTTGTGGGAGCAAAGAATGTGTTAGACGAAATGTATAAGCTCATCCTGTCGCAGCAGCATAACACTCAAGTAACCCAAGCGTTGGCCAGCGAGGGTATCAAATGGAGTTTTATACCACCGCACGCACCCCATTGGGGCGGAAAATGGGAATCAGCCGTTCGCTCAGTAAAGCTTCATCTGCGTCGTGTCATTGGGAATTCTATCCTCACATTTGAGCAAATGCACACCCTTCTGGCTCAAATCGAATCCGTCGTCAATTCACGCCCACTCTTCGCTACGTCAGACATCGAAGTTTCCTACTTGTCACCCGCACACCTGCTGATTGGACGTCCTTACACATCAGTTCCAGAGGGCGATCTAGGCCACATAGCAGTTAACCGCCTTGATTACTGGCAGAATGTACAGGCAATGCTACAAGGCTTTTGGAAGAGATGGCATCAGGAGTACCTGAGGTCTATCCAGGCAAGGACGGGCTGGTACAGAAACTTAGTTTCAGGGTGGGCCGGGATGTTGAGGAACCTCATAACTAATTATAAAAATATGGTATATTCAATAGCTTGTAAGCTATTCTTTTCTGAGATGGTCTGGTCTCACTTTTTATATATCTCTCTCTTCTGCTTCCTGACTACGAGCTGTCAACATGTGAAATAAAAGCGTAAATTCCTATTGTGAACTAATTGACTAATATTCTATCAACCCAATTTGAAGGTGGTCTTACAAACCATTTAGCGTGATCTATTCATCATCACTCCCCGTTGTTAATAACAATTGTTGTTGAAATTGATTTAACGGGTTACGGGTCTCTTGTATTACATTTTCAAAAATACTTTCAGCTGAATGCTGTGTGTCTTGGTCTGAGTTTGACTGTTTAGAAACTTTTATGTCGCTGTTTGTAATATTATTTATTTGTATTCGTGATAATGCATCGGCTACAACATTTGTTGTTCCGGGTTTGTATATAATTTTTGGGGTAAAACTTTCAATGAAAGAATACCATCTTTTCATCTCTACGTTTGGATTTTTATCCGAAATTGTGAACGATAAGGATTGATGATCTGTTTGTATTTCTATGCCAATTACTCCATATAAATAATTCCGAAGATTTTTTAAAGCCCATACTATAGCTAACAATTCTTTTTTATTTGTGGCATAAAGTTGTTCCGTTTTATTTAATGTTTTTGAAATAAACGTGATTGGTTTATTATCTTGTGTTAGTACTGCCCCGATAGCTACGTCTGATGCATCTGTAGTTAAAACGAATTTCTTATTATAATCTGGCTGAAGTAATTCGACTTGTGCTATTAGATTCTCTTTTAGCTCGTTGAAAGCTTGTACAGCATTCGTAAAAATTCAAATTTTCCGTTATTAATAGAAAATGCTGTTTTTTCAATATCTGAATCTTTCATTAAAATTTGGTGGAATCCACATTCCAAATCAATTGTTGAGAAGTATTTTGCCTTTCCTAAATAAGCTAATATTACAGACGGGTCTTGCATTGGGTATCTGTCCAGTATAGTGTTTTCGTTCAGTTTTTTGTAATCTATTACTAATCTATGTTTGAGACTGCCATCTTCATTTTGACCTTTTTTGGGTACCACTAACACTGGAGAATTATAAGGACTTCTACTAATATTTTCCTTAAGCATTCTATTGATTTCCGTATTAACGAAATCTGATACTGATAAGGCATAAGGATATTGTTTACTATAAATTGTCCTGTCATTTTCGGTGTTTATTTAACTCCGAATATCGGTACGAAATGGAATTTGTAAATTTATTTTTGAGTGTTCCTCCTCGATTATGTCAATTATTTTCTTCTCCAGTACTTTTATTTGATTTGTACTGGTCATATTAATATTGTTAATTTTATTTCGCTTTTTTATTCTTTTGTTGACGGAAAAATCGACGTCGGGGTGTTTAGGATTTTTAGATCCTAAACCAATAATTTTTTTGTTGACGGAAACTACATCGTCGGCGTGCTCAGGATTTGTTGATCCCAAACTATTTAATTTGTTGTTGACGGAAATTTTATCGTCGGGGCGTTCAGGATATATTGATCCCAAACTATTTAATTTTTTGTTGACGGAAACTACATCGTCGGCGCGTTCAGGATTTGTTGATCCCAAGCTTTTCTCGCTTCTTTCCACAAATATAGAATCTTTTCGAAACTTATATAATCAAAATATTTTTTTAAATAAATTCTTTTAATGGAAGAGTATTATTGACTTCCATTAAACTTGTTTTATTTTTTTCCTCACTATCGTAATATAATAACTTTTCTGTATTCCCTTTATACTCCAACACTCTCTTTTCAATATTTATAATTGCTCCGATTTTTCTTAATAAATTAAACCCAATTAACAGGTCAGATTACAATCCTTCTATTTCATAGAACAAATGTCTTGTTCCAAATATATTTCTATAATGGTAATATTTAATAATTGAATACCCATGAACTGTAGATACTTTTTTGTAAATAGATAATTCATTTTTATTCTCAAAAATTCCCTTCTTTATATAGCAAGCCGTAGCTCCCTTGTCTATTAAAATATTTAACTCTTTCTTAGTTTTTCTGTCCACTCTTTTTAGATAAGGCATTCCTCTGTAGGGGTCTGATCTAAAAAATTATCTTCATTGATATTATTTAATCTTGTTACCTTATTAGCAGGCTGAACAACGGTTCTTCTAGTTCCCTTTTTTGAGCTTGAGTTTGCTCTTTGGTTTAATTTGGACAATAATAGTTTGTGCGATTTTTGTTTTGATAATAATTATTATTATATCTACCTCGATTATTATTTGACTGCCAATTATTTCTGGGCTTATTTTGAAATTGGAGCGATGAATCTACATCCATTGGCTCGACAGGTTGTTCTTTTTGATTGGTATTCTGATTATTATTTTGCCAAAAATTCTTATTCTGTGGCCAATTATTATTTTGATTATAATTGCAATTAGTGTATTAGTGTTTTGCTTAGAATTAAATCTTAAATTATTTCCCTGATTTTTATTTTCATTTTTAAAGCCATAGTATCTGTTCAAATCTGTGCAAATTGAGCTCGGAAATTGTTTGACTCTAATTCCTGGACCTTTGCCAACGCATTGGGCAAGTCCGGTGGATTTAATGAGAAAAGGGTTTCTACTATCGGACCATTTAATCCAGAGATAAAAATTCGTAGAGCATTACTCCTTATTGTTTTGTTTGTTTCTTTGGTAATTACGTTATCTTTTCCGTATGTCATTATAGTTTTGTTTATTAGTAATGTTGTTTTTTTATTAACTTCATTATATTATTCAGTAACTGTCATTCTACCTTGTCTAAGGATACTTAATTCGGACTCAAGAATATGGATTGGTCGTTTATCACTATATATAAAATCCAATCTAGATAAAATTCCTTGAAAATTTAGAACAGTGCCATGATTGGTAAGAGCGTCATGGGCTGATCCCATGATTTTATTTCGTAAAATTGTTAACGCGATAAAATACTGCTGACTCTGAATTTTATAAAGGCTCATTGCAGTTTCTGCAGCTTCTCTCCACCCTACGTATTGTGTTGGTTCCCCGGTGACCTTCGGTAATGATTTGATTACTTCAAGAGTGGTTTCACATTTTATATTTGGGTCAACTTCTTGAATTTTATAGTCCTCTACTATGTTTGCGTCTGTTGCTAACTTTTCTTCCAAACCATCTATTTTTTTTGCTTACTTCGCTCAATTGAACATTAATTAATCTGTTAATTAATTCCACAGTTAGATTACTGGCTGTGGCTAAACCACCTGCAGAAAAATTAGCTGAACTTCCAGTTGCCATTGTTAAATTTAATTCACCGAAACTATCTATTAAATTTTCCAGATTGTTCTTTTTTATTCTCACTGTTATTTCATAAAAAATTTGCTTGTCTTAAATTAATTTTCTTTTCAAACTCCTTAATTAAAGTAAAATTATATTTATCCTCACGATACTGTCCGATGGGATCTTCCTCAATTTATGCGATGTTCTTCTTGTTGTCGATAGAGATTAAAAATTTTTCCAGTGTTGGCGAGGGATTGCCCTACAGCCCTTCCTTCCTATCAATTTGTCTTTGGTTGGTTATTGGTTGTCTGATTATTTGCTTGTTGTTTTTGGTTGGTTTTGTAGTTTTATTTGTTTTAGCGGTTTTCGGATTTATTTTATTTTTATAGTGTTCTTGATGTTTGAGATTTAGATCTTCGTCCACCAACTAATCAACTTAATGGATTATTTCATTTATTGATTTCCATTACACGATCACTGTTTTGTGTTGGATGTTTTAATTTTTCCAATAAAAATTTGAGTTCTTGGCTGCGCGAGTTCCGTTGTTAATTTAACTTTGTTTTTCATTAAATTTTTTTTTTTGGAACTTTTTTATGACACAGCCCCTTGTTGGGCGCCAATTAAATTTGATCGTATTGGTTGATTAAAAAAAATATAAATTTTTATTTTTTAATTTAACTTTTTGGTGCAGACCTTAATTCACTAGCTCTTTATTACATCAAGACACTTTCACTTATTATTTTTTCTTATGACCGATCCCGGTTTCAATCCGAATAAGACTGACTCCTTAATTCTAAAATCTTCTCCAACGAACCTCGGCCAGAAGCTTTTCTTTTTTAAGCTTCTAGAACTTTGATTTTTGTTTAAAATAAAAGCTTATGCTGAAACTGTCGCATCTCGTTGTGAAATTCAATTATGCTGACCGATGCAATTTTGATTAAAAATTGGAACGCAATACTTTTGTCTTTGAACGTGAGAGTTTGGCTTCGAACGGAAGCTGTTGTTTACTTTATTATAGGTTTATTTATCTTAGCAGAACGGTCAAGCGCGGCCTTCGAAGTTAATAAAAAAGGCGAAGGCAGAATCATAAATAAAGGCAAAGGCAATGTAGCTGAGATTGAATTTTCAAATTTGTTTATCATAATCCCATAAGTGGAACCGTTGGATAATTGAATTTAAAAATTTGTTTATTAGTTCCATAAGTGGAACCGTTTCACGGGTTGGATAACTTGCATGTGTTTATGGATATGTGTATGTTCCCGTATGTGGAGGCAGAAAATAGTTCTATGTTGATCTGGGCATGCATGCGTTTATGTGTAAGTGTATATCGGTACAGTAGAGCGTCGAAGGGTGGACTGTATTTGAAGTGACGGAACAGATGAAATTATGTGGAGAAAAAAAAACACAAGACAAAAAAATATCTCGACAGCGGAGGATTGTACGGTGAACAGGGAAACTCCCGAAAGTACTTCACACCGAGTGGCTGATATTAGTTATGCCTTTTTATTTTCCACCACACAATTTCACTTTTTGTCGTATATTTTTTTTTGGAGGCAGAATTGCCACTCGCGTGTATGTGTATGTCTGGATGCACATATGCCTTGACCGTTGGCAAGTTGATGTACAACGGGGAACGAAAAGACGGAGACGGATAGAAAATTTTTTGGAATTGAAGGAATGTAAAATTTCTCGACTGCCGTTGTGTTGGCCAAGCTCGGACGTGGAGTTGACACGAAAAAAATTGATCTTACTGCAGTGTGAACGAAATTCAATGTTCGAACCACTGCTAAAGACCGACAGCGAGAGGGAGTCGGAAAATGCTCGTACTTATCTTTTTTTTGCGGAAAAAATCACAGGAGCTGCTGGTCGAATGGCAGAAGGATATCCTTATCTGACTCGAATAGACCAGAATGTTGTAGAGGGGCGATCCTTCCACAAAAAGAGTTGGTTGGCAGAAATAATTCCCACGGCGCAAACGCAGAGGAAGACGAAAAAAATGATGAAGTCGGGGGCGTCGAGGTATTATTCAGTGCGCTTTACTCCGCTGAAGCGAGAGCGGGAGATCGGCAGCGGCCGTCCGAGGAGTTCGGATGCGAAACCCGAAGCTCGCACTCTGGAGCACGGACGTTGCGAGAAGCGAGCGAGGGAGCGCAAGAGGGGCGAGAGCGAAAGCTCGGAGAGCTCAGTGAACAGCCCCCATGCAGTGGGCCACTCGCCTAAACATAGTCTATTACAGTCATTACACAGATCTTCAAAGATTTAAAGTAAGAGGAATATGGTTCCTGCTAATTCTATTAGGCACAGAGAAATTTATGCACTTTTTATACCCTTGCAGAGGGTATTTTAATTTCAGTCAAAAGTTTGCAACGCAGTGAAGGAGACAGTTCCGTACCCTATAAAGTATATATATTCTTGATCAGCATCACCAGGAGAATGTCCGTCTGTCCGTCCGTCCGTTCTACGGTTTAATAAGGATGGTAGGTTAATTAAAAGAAGTCTACTAGAATAGGATGGTAGAATAAGGCTTGCATTCCAGTTAAGTCTATATGTACACCATACTGAGGACTCCGAACTGTTAAATAGTACGCCAGGACTTTGTAACATAGGGATTATCGAATTCTTTTAATCACCTTATGATAAATCCAAGCACTCTCTTGACTATATTCACCAGAAGGACGCCCAGGTCATTACATGCGTGATTCTAGACAACGCACAGCCACCCAGCGTATACGTGGCATATTGTGGGTTCCCTCGAAGAAAATGTCATTACTTTGCACTTAGCGCTATTTAAATCCAAAAGATTTTCACAACACCATGTTTGAAAAGCATTTAGGTCTGGCTTATTTGATTTGCCACAAAAATAACATACCCGCCCGCTGGTTTTCATCCGGATGATAACCAGAAATATTTTTAAGGATCGATGAATCGGACGACAACTGGCTATTCTCTACACGCGACTTCATAACCGTATGTATTTTTTTGTAGCTTGGGCATTAGGCCCTCCAATGACTCGTGAGTTCAAGAACACGTCCTCTCTTGAAATTTGTAGTCTCTGAGCGAGCTCATCGGTCACAAAGTTTATTTGTGATCCTGAGTCGAGCAACGTTCGAGCCAAGACAAATTCGCCACTTTTCGTTTGAACGCTCACAATAGTAGTGATGCAGTCGCATGCAAAGCGGTCTCCTGCATAAGCGTAGACTGATAACGGGTAGCAACGCGAGATTAGTGTTTGCAAAATATAAGTTAATTTCCAGGATAATAAAAACCCAAAAATAAGTTTGGAACGTTTGATTTATTCGGAGTTCAATTTGAGACTGACTTTATTTATTTAAAAATACCCTGATCTAAGCTGTGGGTTGGGGCAGCGACGTCGACGTCGCGGAAGAGACCGCGGCGGTGGCCTAGTTCTGGTGGAGCGGCTGAAACTGCAAGGTTTGCAGAATCAGCATTTTGGTACTGCGCTGTGGCTGTTGACCGGATGCGTGTGTGTATGTTATTGAACTTGGGGGTTCTTGGTGTGTTTATGTTATTGAACTTTCGGGCTCTTTACCGTTGTATTGAAATGTTGCAATGTTGCCATCGATAATGTTGCAATATTTCTCGGAAAAAATGTAGAAATATTTCTGTGATTAACTCTCCCTCCTTAAAAACCTGCTTGTCCTCAAGAGGTATTTGAAATAGGGAATATTTTTAAATTCTGGTATTATTTTTTTAGGAATTGATATAATATTAGTTTTGTTGTTTAAAATTTGTGGAGGCGGTTCTTGGATATGTAGGATTACTTTTTTTTTCTGTGAATACAGTTTTTTAATACGATCAAAGCAAGCAACAATGGCGCAAATTAATGTTACTGTGGTTATGCGGTTTATTGTAGAATCATTCTTACTATAATCACACGGCGATTCCTTTCCCTAAGCTAGTTTTTAAATACATTTTGAATTACTTAAATTAACAATTTTTCCTTTTTTACAAATTTTAACAAAGTTTGAAGTTTTAAAATCATGGGGGGCCTAGTATTACATTGTTTGATACAAAAAGTTTATTAGTTTCTAAATGTATTATTAATTGGTTTCGATGACAGGCTTTAAAAAAAGATTTTCATAATAAGTTGGTTCGAGTTCAGGTATTTTTATTAAGTAAATTATGGTTGTTTTATTATGTAAGGCGGACACATCAACAAATTCCAGTGTTTCCTCAATTGAAAACGAGGTAATGTTATTTTTTTGAGATATTTTATTTATTTCGGTAAGTTCAGGTTCATTTAATAAAAGAGTATTAATTACGTTAATTTTAGCCCATTGTATTACAAATTTAATGTTTCCTATTTCTTCTTTCATAAGTCTAACTTGCGTTTGCAAGCTCGACGCAATGTCATTATTAAAAAATCTGTCTTTTTGAATTGAATTTGCTAGCATATTGGAAGTGGTTGTTAAATTGTTTATTCTGTCTTGAAGCTGATTATTGATAATAATTTGGTCGTTGTTATTTTTAATTAAATTTTTGAGGTTACTTTCTATCATAACTAAATCTTCGTGATCTGGGTTACCTGCGATATATTTCCAAGCTGAGCCAATCATATTTATTTACCTAGCTTGACGGCTTTTTGTTGTTAAGGTAAGTGTGCTTAGAGCAGAAAGTGATTGAATTATTTCGTGTGTCAGAGTGTGATAATGTAAACTATTTTGTAATCTGTTTATTGTGTGTTCTCTTATTTGTAATAGTTCCGTTTCAATCTGTTTTAAATTTATGACGTGAATTAATTTTATTGTTGATCTGTTTATTGATCTGTAATTTTCCTATACCCTTATGAATTGTTATGGTATGTGCATCGGTATAATTTGTTATGTCGGTGGTCGCGATTGCCATTGGTATCAGCGTTATTAAAAACAACATCCTGTAATTACAAAAATGTCTCATTAAAAAACGGTATTGTAGGGTAATGGGCCGATCACTCATGAACGAACTTATAACCCCAAGCGGACAACAGCTGTAAACGTTATAGGTAATCTTATTTATTATTATATTTTTTTTTTTTTTTAAGATTTTTTTTTTGTTTCGGACTGACGTGGACATAAATTTCCTAAGGAGTTTTCGGACTTAGTTACCTTTAATATTACTTTTATGAACTATTCTTCCTGCTTCTGTTAAAATAGTTGTATTCCTGTTTTCTTTCACAATTTCCTTTTTAAAACGTGGGGATAATTTAGAGCCTAGTCTGGTGTTTTGTTTTACAAATATTTCTTGTCCTGGTAGATATGATTTTATAGGTTTCCTTTCTTTGTTGTGGTTTTCTAAATCTATTAATTGCTTTTGTTTAAGTTTTTCTATGTTATCTTGCCTGCTTTTTTCATATTGTTCTGGGTCGGTATTAATATTTCTGCCAAAAAAAATTTCTAAAGGTCTTTTCTTCGTTACTGAATATATTGTGTAATTGTATTCGTAAATGGCTCTGTCTAATAATTCTTTAAAGGTGTTGTATATTTGTTTGGTTTTAAATCATATCATTATTTCCGAAAGGGTTTAATGAAATCGTTCAATCTGGCGGTTAACTGAACTTTTGTAGGGAGGAGCTTTAAAAATGGTTATGTTTAACTTATCTCTCATTATGAAGGTAATAGATGCTGAATTAAAAGCTTTTTCATTATCCATTACTACAAACTTGGGTACTCCATAGTAGAATATTATTTCGTGTAACTGTTTTTTAATATCCTCAGTGGATTTGGATTTTATAATTTTGGCCTGTGCTAGTTTGGAAAATTTATCTATTGCGGTCAATACTAATTTCTTTTCATTTGAGAAGATGTCAATGTGGATTATGTGTCCAGGGTATTCAGGAATTGGGGTTTCTTTAATTTCTGGATTGGGGGGATATCTATCATATTTGCCTTCTTTACATACCCTGCATTGTTTGACTAATATTGTTTTTTTTTGTTTCATTTTGGGGAAATAATATTTTTCTGCAAGTTGGTTTCTGTTTTCTTCTGCATTTCTATGTGCTCTGTTATGTGTTTCTAATATTAATTCTTCCTGCTTAGTTTCTTCTGTCAAATCTTCTACTTTATTTTGTGTAAATCTGATTTTAAGGGATCCAAAATGTTCCGGATAAATTCGCTGTATTTCTCCCATTATCTCTTCTGATGTGAAAATTCCATTCAGGATTGCCGGATTTAAATGTTTTTTTAAAATTTCAATAACATCAATATTCTGAAATTCAGGTCGAGTTATAACGTGATTTCCATCTCTTGATCGCTAACCCTCCCTTCCAATTACAATCGTGTGTAAGTGGTTCGTGCTCAGTATAGATTTTAACCTTGGTTCCACCGTTGAGATACCCTCTAAGTGTTTTTACTACCCATGAAATGGCTAACATTTCTTTCTTTGCCGTTTCGTAGTTTTCTTCTGTTTGAGATAGTGTTCTAGATATGAAAGCTATAGGTCTGTCCTTTTGTGAAAGTACTGCTCCGATTGCGTGATCGGAGGCGTCTGTTGTCAACACAAATTCCTCGTTAAAATTTGGATATTGTATTATTACGTTTTTGAGATTAGGGTGCTTTTTATTTTATTAAAGTCCTGAATGGCTTCATTATTGAAATGAATAGATTTCTTCGATGAAGCTTTCTTCAAAATTCTCCCATCCTCGCCCCTAAGCAATGTGGTGAGTGGTTTTGCTAGTGCAGCGTAGCCCATAATAAATCGTCTCTAATACCCTGACAGTCCAAGGAAAGATCTTAATTCCTTAACGTTTTTGGGAATGGGGTAGTTAGCGATGGCCTCTACTTTTGCTGGATTGCTTTCTATTCCCTTGTCTGAAATTACAAATCCTAAAAATTCAACTTTACTTTTGAAAAATTCGCATTTATCCAATTGGCATTTTATGTTTGCATTATTTAAGGTTTCAAATATTGTATATAAATTTTTTGAATGAGATTGTCTGGACTGAAGACAAATATGTCATCGATATAAATATAACAGATTTTCCCTATGTGTTCCCTAAGAATGTCGTCTAGGGCACGCTGAAAAATGGGTGGTGCGTTTTTCAGTCCAAATGGATGTCTTGTGAACTCAAATTTTCCGTTATTCACGGCTGTCTTTTCTATATCGCTTTCTTTTAAAAGAATTTGATGGAACCCACTTTTGAGATCTAACACAGAATTTCCTAGTTGTGCAAGAACTGAATTTATGTCTGCTATTGGGTAACTATATGCTATTGTAACACTATTTAATTTTCTGTAATTTATTACCATTCTATATTTCTTTACATTGGAAGCATCTAATTTTTTTGGTATAATCCACACTGGTGAATTGTAAGGTGATCTAGAGGGTCGTATTATATTGGTTTCTAAAAGTTCTTTTATTTGTCGGTCAATTTCATCTTTGAGTGCCATTGGATATTGATAAAATTTCGAGTAGACTGGTGTGGGAGTGTTTGTGCGTATCTCAGCTTTCACGTTTGTTGTGTAAGTCAATTTTTCGTTTGGTTCGGCAAATAGATTCGGATATTTCTGAATAAGTTGGTTAAGATCTGATTTTTGTGTCCCAGTAAGATGATCTGTCCGAGGAATAATTAAATTTACAGCTTTGAATTTTTTTTCTTTAATATTGATTGTTTTCCCATTTTTTAAGTGCATAGATTTGGTATTAGTGTTAATTATTGCTCCTAAATTTTTTAAACTATCGTTTCCCAAAATGGCATCAAATGTTTTTAAAGTTGGTAATAAAAAAAAATTAATTATTGTATTAGGGTCATTGAATAAATTGGTTGTTTTGTGGTGTGTAATATTAATATTTCCGACAACCGAGATGGCGTCAAACGGGGATTTATTTTCTATAGGATTTTTAACGAATTTTGGCAAGATATAGTCATTGTTTGAACCGGTATCAATTAATATTTTTAAAATTTCTCCACTCCTCAGTTTGCATTCAAAATATGGCAATGAGGAGTTTGTTAGTCTAATAAATGAAGGTAGGTATAATCATATTGGTATTCTTGGTCGGCTTGGTTTATGGATTCAGAATATTCTGATAGGGATTCAGGATATTCAGATTGTGATACGTCCTGTGATTTTATGGTTTCGTTATATTCGTCAAGGCATGGTGTTTCATCTTCCACTTCTGAAGAAGTGTGAGGGGCTGCTTGAATATTACAATTTCTGGATTTTTTTACGGCTTCGTTTAGAGGCATTGGTGGTCTTTTACCAGCTTCAAAACGTAGGGGTTTGTTCATATAATTAATATGTTTCGATTGCATGGTCCTGTCTTTAGCTGGTCTTTTACCAGCTTCAAAACGTAGGGGTTTGTTCATATAATTAATATGTTTCGATTGCATGGTCCTGTCTATGTCCATGAGTTCTGGTCGTGGTTGTGGCTTTAGAGCCAAAGGTCGAGCCGAGGGAAAGTTTCCTGAGGGTCGTACTGCAGTGTATTGTGGGACTGGTGGAATTTGATTGTTATTGAAGAACTGGGGTCGTTGTTGATTAAACATATTATTATTTTGTCTAGGTAGAACTATAGGATTTTGATACTGGTTATTAATGGGGAATGACCACTGTGGCCTGCTTGGCTGTGGTCTGGTTGGTTGTGAATGTGGTAAGTTTTGGGAAGGCACGTTTCTAAATCCGGATTGTTGACCTCTATTAACTGCATGGTTTGCACGGAACGCTTGGTTCTCTAACTTTAAGCAAAGATGTAAAGCTGAAGGAAGATCGGTTGGTTCCTTCATACCGACAAGACGAGATAAAGGTGTTTGTAGACTGACTGATGAAATTCCTCTACCGACTGGTGAGCACCCTGACATAGAGTTGTCATTTGGTATTCAAGAGTGCCTAAATCCCGCTTATCTGCGTAGTGCAAAGTTAGACATTTAGAAATGGCATTCCAGTTGAGTGGAGTATTATAAGATTCTAACGCAGTGTCTGCGTTTCCCGTGATTTTATTACGTATGGTATGTAGAATCCCGAAATACTTAGATGTGTCTACAGTGTGTTCATATGTTTTAAGAACTCTATCCACACCTTTATTCCAAGAACTGAATTCTGTTGGGTTGCCAGAAAATTCCCTTAAGCTTTTTACGATGTCTGGTACCCTATCCAAACCTTCGAGGTTAGCTCGATTTTCATAGGAAATTTCCTGATTTGGAATCTGTGCTAAATCGAATACTGTGTTTTGAGCGTGTTGTAATAGGACCGGTAATTGTTCGGCGATTATTTGTCTGACTGCTTCTTGTAACTCTAGTGCGTTCATATTGTCTCTGTGTTCCTGATGTAATTCCTGTCTTTGAATTTGTCTTTGATTTTGAACTATGTTAGCTTGATGTTGTTCTACCTGATTTAAATGATTATAATGAAGTTGTTCTGGCTGATGTTGAGGTTGTTCTTGAGGTTGTAAGTCAATGATGGGTGGTCGTATAAGATTATGCCGATTGGCCATAGGAGATTTTTTTCATGGGTCTGTCTTACGATAAAAAATGGTTGTTAAGTATAATTGTTATAAATATTAAGTTTCAAAATTAATTATTATTTTTTTTGTATGATAAGGAATGAATGTTTCATTTGCTTAAATTAATTTTGTAAATTTAATTTGAATTTTAATTAAATAGTAGTAAAAATGTTTGATCAAATTTTAATCACTTAAATACTTTAAAATACTTTAATTCAATTTGTATTTAAAATGGTTATTAATTTAAAAAATTTTATATGAATAAAATTTTTATAAACTCAAAATAATTAAATTTAATTTTAAATTTTAGATTCACTTTCAATTTAAATGGAAATTAAATTTTATAACTTTAACTTTAAAATTTTATTTTAAATTTTAAATTTTAAATTTTAGATTTTATTTTTTTCTTCTACCCCCACCAGTGGTAGAAGACTCTGAACTTATGCCAGCACCTAAAAAATAAAAATCTGTAACACTTGCAGTTTTTGTTTAAGGTGTTAATGAATAGTTGACACTTGTTTTCCCCCACCAGTGGTAAGAAACAGAGTAAAAAATTTTTAAAATAAAAAATATATAAAAGAATCTTTTCTGATTTAATACAAAATTTATTCAACTATAGTATTGCAACAAAAAAGTCAAAATTTGTTGTAAAAGTGGTCGAAAAATCGACAAATTAATAACAAAAATAATTCTTGCCATCGAGCAAATATATTTTTTGGTGTTTTCGAGGCCTTTAAAACATCGAAAAAGTGATTTAATAAAATCAGGCGTATTCGAGGCCGACATCGAAAAAGTGTTCAAGTTATCACAGTGAAATAAAATTTATTCCCGAATTGAATAACAAATAATTAAATAAAAATAAATATATTCAAAAGAAATACAAATAATAAAATAAAGTGACTCCCAAAAAAAAAGTTAAAAAAAAACACCTAAATCATCTGTAAATCATCTGTAAAACATCTAAAATCATCAAAACTGCAATAAGGACTCTAGGACTTCAGCACGTCTACGACTACTACAACTACAAGAGCGAGGACAGCATCGGAATAAATAACATCGAAGATTTAACAGCGGCAACATATATAGGATCAGATAAGTCCTATATATCAAATTAAAATTTAATTACAAATATTATATAAAAATATTATTTAAGTTGTCGATAATTAAATTCAAGTTTTAATAATTACAAATAATATAAAAAACATATAAAAAAATGTTGTCCGAGCAAACAATCGCACTAATAACAAGAGAGAACGCTATAGTCGAGTGCCTCGACTATTAGATACCCGTTACTCAGCTAAACAACTTAATATAAATATGCCTTCTTGTATGTTTTTCGCCGCTCGAATTAGCTCCCGATTTTTATGTTAAAATCGGTACCCAGGGAACACCTCCAATTTGGCTAACTTGATTTGATTTGCATAGTTCTTGGGATATAGTTCGGTATTGACAAATAAAAGCCATCGCAATTTCCTTTAATAGAAATCCTTATCGAGAATTAACGTTGGCTCTGTTGAGCACCTTGGCCAGCTGTTCCAAAGTCATCCGTTAGATGGCGCTATTGTATACGCCATGAAAGGTGGAAATGTAGGCGCCAGCCAGGCTTAAGCGTTTAATGGGTTTTTGGGCGTTAGAGTGGGCGTGGCAAACTTTTATTTGGCCAATTGATAGGTATTGACGAAACAAATACATATTAAAACAAATTTTCATAATAGCATCAAAACTGTGGCCACAGCTTGTGGCTTGTGGGCGTCAGAGGGGGCGTGGCACCATTTTGAAACAAACTTGCGCTGCGTAGGAACTCCTAAAATCTACATGCAAAATGTCAATCTTCTAGCTTTTATAGTTTCCGAGATCTCAACGTTCATACGGACGGACAGACGGACAGACGGACAGACGGACATGGCGAGATCGACTCGGCTAGTGATCCTGAACAAGAATATATATACTTTATAGGGTCGGAAACGCTTCCTTCTACCTGTTACATACTTTTGCACGAATATAATATACCCTTTTACTCTACGAGTAACGGGTATAAAAAGGCAGGTGGAGATTACCAACGCCAGTAAGGCGCTGGAAGATCTCCCAAGCTTATCATTTGAATACTCAAAGAAATTTGATGAGCTAAAGGCCGAGTGCATCGAAAATCACAAAGCTCTGATGCATTTTGGAGTTGTCGCGCATGACTACTTCGTTAAGAGTCATTACGAGCAAATGCTCTCGATTTTTAATAGAATCAAAGTAAGAATAGATATAGTGTTAGCTGAATCCGATAAGTCCGATGATAAATTAATGGTAAAAGAGCAGAATACAGAAAAAAGTGTAAACTGCGAAAGCCAGTTAGATACAGCAATAGAGCAGTTAGAAAGGTATTTAAAAGATACATTTGAGGATATTCAAGATGATAAAATAAAAACATTTGAAATTAGGATAGGGAAGCTTAATTTTTATTGGGACATGAGAAAAAAACTCGAGGAAATTGTGCCAAAAAAGGCGGAAGTTGCAAATCATAAAATTGAAGATTTGCCAACGCTGCCTAAAATTCAGGTACCCACATTTTTTAGGGATTCCAAAGATTGGGACCTATTTTATGAGTTATTTAATGAACTCATACATTTAAGGGAGGATCTCAGTCCTACCTTGAAATTTAACTACCTCAAAATCTCACTTAAGGGAGAAGTCAGGAATGTGGTTTCTCACTTATTGTTGGGATCAGGGGAAAATTATGAGGCCGCTTGAGAATTGTTAACCAAGCGATATGAAAATAAAAGGAAAATTTTTTCCGATCAGATAAATCGCCTTCTTGATCTCCAAAATCTAAATGTGGAATCAGTTTGGCAATTAAGAATGTTTATTGACACAATTAATAAGTCAATTTACATGATAAAATTAAAGGCACAAATTTCAGACGAGGTTGATATAGTTTTTGCACACATAATAATAAGAAAATTTAACATAGAAGCTCAGCAACTATATGAGAGCCATTTAAAAAAACTAAAGAAATTTAAGCATTGTCCGATGTCATTGAATTTGTAGAGCAACGACTCAGTTCGATTAGTTCAGTTCAGGATGAAAAACCTGCAAAAAAAGTGTTTAGTAGCAATATGAAAGAGTTGTCTACTAACAGTTGTCCGATGTGCAAAAGTACGGGACATTGTATACTTCAGTTTCAAAAATTTAAGGCTTTGAATCCATCTGAACGGATGGAAAAAGTAAAAAAGGCACATTTGTGTTTTAAATGCCTTAAACACTCTTATAGTAAGAAATGTCAAAGCGACATTTCATGTTCGATTTGTAAAAAAAATCACCATAGTATGCTACACATTTATGTAAAGTCTAAAACAGACGAAAAAACTGAAAAAACTAATGAAAAATTAAAGACGTGTATGACATCGGAACAAGCGTTGTTAGCTACAGCACGCATTTAAATTCAAACCTCTGAGGGGGGGTTTCGAAAATTTTAGAGCTTTGATCGACAGTGGTTCTCAAAGCACAATAATTTCAGAAGAATCTGCGCAGATTCTGAAATTGCCCAAAATTCGGTCTCAAACAGAGATCAGTGGAGTATCGTCCACGGGAAAGTGCATCTCGAAGCACAAGGTAAATCTTTCAATTAAACGAAATAATTCCCAAAAAACCATAAGAATTGAAGCACTTATACTTCCAAAACTAATGAGGGCTCTCCCAGTCAACACTGTTAATGTTGGCAAAACAAAGTGGGAGTAGTACAATTTGGCTGACCCAGACTTTAATAAGCCGGGTCGTGTAGATCTGATAATTGGGGCAGATCTATACACTAACATTCTGCAGAATGGAGTGGTCAAAATTAATGGCATCCTCGGTCAAAAAACCGAATTCGGGTGGATTGTCTCTGGATGCAAAAAATCCAAAGGTAAGAAGACAATTGTAGCAACCACCATCGAATTAAAAGATATGGATCGGTATTGGGAAGTTGAGGAAGAAGACAAAAATGATATCGAATCTGAAATATGTGAAAATCATTTCATAAAAACTACAAAAAAAGGTTCAGATGGTCGATACATTGTGTCAATTCCTTTTAAAGATGATGTCACCTTAGGCGATTCGAAAAACAAGCAATGGCTTGTTTCATGAATCTTGAGAAAAAATTAAAAAGAAATGAAAAACTAAGGTTAGACTATGCTAAATTCATGCATGAGTATATGGCTTTAGGTCATATGGTCGAAGTGCAGGAAGAAGGAAAGTACTTTTTACCTCACCAGGCAGTAATTAGAGATTCCAGTCTGACGACCAAATTAAGAGTTGTTTTTGACGCTTCAGCAAAAACAACTAATAATAAAAGTTTGAACGACATAATGTGGATTGGTCCACGAGTTCAAAAAGATATTTTTGACATTATTATTAAATGGCGAAAATGGGAATTTGTAGTATCTGCGGACATTGCAAAAATGTATCGTCAGATAAATATTAATGATAATGATCAAGAATATCAATATATTTTATGGAGAGATTCTCCAGATGAAAAAATTTAAAATTATAAATTGACAACAGTCACATATGGACTGCATCTGCACCATATTTAGCTACTAGAGTTCTAGTAGATATTGCTGATAAATGCAAAAACAAAGATGTAAGTAAATAATTAGGAATGATTTTTATATGGATGACCTAATGACTAGGGCTGATTCTGTAGAAGATGCCAATAATTTAATTAAATTAATTTCTCAAGAGATGGCTGGCTCCTGTAACTATTTTAGGAAAACTTTTTATTCAAAAATTATGGATAAATAAGAGTGTATGGGATCAAGAATTATCCAAGGAAGATAAAGATTATTGGGTAAATTTTAAGGAAAATTTATTACTCTTAGAAGAGATTCGAATTCCAAGATGGATTAGTTCAAAAAATGGTTCAATAATACAGCTACATGGATTTGCTGACGCTTCCGAAAAGGCATATGCGGCAGTGGTATATGCTAAAGTAGGAAATTGTGTAAACATAGTAGCCAGCAAAAGTAGAATTAATCCAATTAAAAATAGAAAAACTATTCCCAAGCTAGAGTTATGTGCAACTCACTTGCTTAGTGATCTGATCAAGCGAATAATTGAATCCATTGATACCAAGGTAGAAATCTATGCTTGGAGTGGTGATAGTAAGGTCAAGTTCATTAGACGAAGAACGGATGACATTCGAAAACTAACTAATACCGAATGGAACCATGTGAAGTCTGAAGAAAATCCTGCAGATTTATCATCCAGAGGAATGAGTTCTAGCCAACTGACCACCTGTGATTTATGGTGGAAAGGTCCGAAATGGCTATCTGAGCCAAAGCAGCATTGGCCTCGACAGCAATCCAAAGAAGATCTGGTTTAAGTAAATTCTATTCTAAATAACAAAACCGATAACCCCCAAATTATTAGATAAGTTTTCCAGCATTAAAAAAATTATACGATATAGTATATTTAAATAGATTCATTCGATCAAAAATTAAGAAAGAATCTTTTCCTTCCTTTCTATAGGTAAATGAGCTGAATCGAGCTGAAAAGATCGTTATTTAAAAAAAACAGCAAGAATATCAATTCAGTCTAGAGATAAAATGCCTGGAAACAAAAAAAGAAATTAAGACAAGTAAAAGGATATTGTCGTTGAATCTATTTTTAGATAAGGATGGTATACTTCGAGAGGGAGGGAGACTGCAAAACTCCAATTCAGAATTTGAAGTAAAGCATCCAATTATTTTAAACAAGTGCCATTTAACAAATTTATTGATCCAAAAGGCTCATAAAGAAACTTTGCATGGAGGGATAAACTTAATGCGGAATTATATCCAAAGGAAATATTGGATTTTCGGGCTAAAGAATTCCTTACAGAAGTATTTGAGAGAATGTGTCAAGTGTGCTAGGTACAGACAAAATACTGCTCAACAAATAATGGTCAATCTGCCTAAATACAGAGTTACGATGTCCTACCCATTCTTAAATACTGGAATAGATTACGCAGGTCCTTAGGTCCTTATTTTGTTAAATGTTCCAAGAATCGTGGGCTAAAAACATATAGGGGTACATTGCCGTATTTGTGTGTATGGCTACCAAGGCCATTCATCTAGAAATGGTAAGTGATTTAACCTCGGATGCATTTCTAGCAGCCCTAAGAAGATTTGTTGCTAGAAGAGGAAAAGTTGCCAATATCTATTCGGATAACGGAACAAATTTCGTAGGAGCTTCAAGAAAGTTAGATCAAGAGTTAGTTAAAGCAATCAAGGAAAACACAATGATTGCCGCGCAGCTTGAAAAAGATAGAATTGATTGGCATTTTATCCCCTCGGCAGGACCTCACTTCGGAGGTATTTGGGAATCTGGAGTTAAATCCATGAAGCACCATTTGGGGAAAATAGTCTGACATACGAAGAGATGTCAACACTTTTATGTCAAATAGAAGCATGCTTGAATTCGACCATTCGACCATTGTATACTTCTGAGAATGAAATGGATCAACATGAAGTATTAACTCCAGGTCATTTCTTGATTGGTAGACCACCGTTAGAGATTGTTGAACCAATAAAAAATGAGAAAATTGGTAATTTAGATTATTAGGTGGACATTAATCCAAAAAATTAGAAGAGACTTCTGGGTTAAATGGAAAGAGGAGTATTTGCATACTCTACAACAGAGAAACAAGTGGAAGAGGGAAAGTCCAAATATAAGGAAAGGACAAATTGTCTTGTTGAAGGATGAAAACATTCATCCAGCCAGGTGGCCAATGGGAAAGGTGGATAAAGTCCGTAAGGGTAAAGACGAAAAGGTTAGAGTGGTAGAAGTGAAATTACAAGATGGATTTATCACCAGACCAATAAGCAAGATTTGTCCCTTAGACGGTCTGTCGATAAATTGGAATCTGATCCCGAAGAGACAAAACCGAAAAGACAAAAAAGAGGTACATCAAAGATCTCAAAACTTGGTTTTGTAATGGCAATGTTATTATTTATATTCTGCCAATTTGCTAACGCATCAGCTAAAGTTGATCAGCCAAGGTATGCAATAGAGAAGATAAATAAGACCTCGGCAATATATTTAGACCCAATGGGGGACGTTGAATTTGTAGCCTCCTCTTTGAATTTAATAATATTTTATAATATGGACGTTTACTTCGAAATGATACCAAAAATGAGGGTCATTTGCGAACGGCTTCATAGTTTTGAGTATCAATGTCTTTTAGTTCTAAGAAACACAGAAAGGCAGATCTCAGACATAGAAGAAAATAATAAACTTTTTATGGCTCAGAGAAAATCAAGAAGTAAACGTGCTCCATTTGGTTTTATGGGATCGCATTATCACATTCTGTTTGGAATAATGGATGAAGACGACAGGATACAAATGGAGGATAATATGAAAAACTTATTAAGCAATCAGCATAGCCTGAACGAGTTAAGTAGGAAACAGACTTCCTTAGTCGATTCTACGACTAACATTTTAAAGAAAACGACTGATGAAGTTAACTCAAATTTTAAAGGAATGAACGAAAGAATCAAGAACATGACGGCGGTATTGCATGAATCTTATTATGTGTACAAAGAGCCTATCAATTTTTTTATGATAACCAAACAGCGAAGTAACATTATAGATGAATGCGACAAAACTCAATATGCTATCATAAGACTATTAATAGACATAAATCATGGCCGACTTAATACAAACATATTAAAACCTAGTCAGCTAAAGGGTGAAGTTTCCAAAATAAAAGACAGTTTGTCTGAAAATCTAGTCTTGCCAGGGAAAAGAACAGGCACAGAATTAAAGGAGGTTTACACCTTATTGACGGCTAGAGGTTTATTTGTGGATAAAAAATTAATAATTAATGCCAAATACCTTTGTTTAATAGACATGCTTCAGTACTTTATAAGGTTATCCCAGTTCCGGTTAAATTGGACGACCGCATGATTACAGTGCATGTAGAATCTTAGTATTTAATTTATAATTTCGAGATCGATGCATACCACCTTATGGCAGAATCTACTATTAATAAATGTCAAAGGTGGCAGTCGAATAAAAGTGTTTGTGAGGGAAGTTGCCTTGGAGTAGTGCTAACGATAATAGTTGTGAGATTAAACCTCTCAAACCAAATAAGGCATCGAACTGCAGGTATAAATCGATTATAGAGAGTAAGTCATATTGGGTTGAGTTGGAAGGGAAAAGTAGTTGGCTTTTTAAGGTTCAAAACAATTCTAAGGCTAGAATTCAAAAATAGAGATAGTAGATTTACCTGAAGAAGGAATAATGACTTTGAGGTCAGATTGTACTGCTCGAACTGATGATAAAATATTAGTTGCTCAACACAGTATTCAGTTAGAAGATCAGGGAACATTAGCTTTGTCTTACATTGGAGAAGTTAACGAAATACCAAAGATTATTTGGAACCCGCTCGACATGCCATTAATTAACCATACGGACGAAATAAATCGTTTATCAAAGCAAATTCAATATTTAAAAATTCACAAGATAGAATTGAAAGAATTAATTAATTAATTGTAATAAGAAAAATAAAAATACGAAGGCAGTTACAAGCCATAGCATTACCTAGCGGTATGCTTAATATTTAAATTTGTAGATACAATAATTCTATGATATAAAAATGTTTTATGTTAAAAAATAAATAAATTCACTAAAATGTTAAAACACAATAATTGCAAGCCGTGGAAAGGTGTCAAAATTATTATGCAAAATAAAATATATCGAATTAATACAGTCCACTAATTTTTTATTGCAATGTTTTTGAGAATAAATGAAATAAATTGTAATTAACACATACACCTAATCTTGCCGGCCCTTGCCAGAATGTTCAGACGAACACTAATAAAAATAAAATATAATACTTTAAGAGCTCTGTGCATGTCATGTGACAATTGTAAATCGACTCAGGGCCATAAACTATGATCAGTAATTTTAGACACTACAAGGGAGCGGTGTTAGCACTTGTAATCTGTAAGTGCAGGCCACTTGAGCCTAACCGAAGATAATCACTTCAGATGTTTCTCACACAGCACCAAGGGTTCCTGTGCGGGGGTCAAATGATAACTCTCCCGCTTAGGCAGACGCGAATAAGAATTTCATGTTAGTTTCCTAAGCAGGGACTTAGAAAATAAAATTTAGTTTTAATACAGAACTCAACTGAAAAGGTTGTTTTATTTATGTTATTGAACTTGGGGGTTCTTGGTGTGTTTATGTTATTGAACTTTCGGGCTCTTGACCGTTTTATTGAAATGTTGCAATGTTGGCTTCGACAATGTTGCAATATTTCTCGGAAAAATGTAGAAATATTTCTGTGATTAACTTATATGTGCAGCAACGTATGGTGTGAAGAATTGCACACTATGCACTCTGTTCGATTGCATTTTTTGACGGTGTGTCCCTTTCGAAGGCAGTTAATGCACAAGGGTACTCTTTTAGCGAAATTCATTCTTTGCTGAGCTGTTAGAGCTGCGAAGGAAGCGCAGTTTCCGATTTTATGTTCAGATGAGTTGCAATACACGCATTTTGCCGTGTCGTTTCTGGCAGCGACAAACGAAAAACTGCCATTTCCATTCTTCTTAAGACTTGCTAAACAGTTTTGGTCTTGGAGGCCTCTTCCGCTACCATGTGTTGGTAACGCCTGTTTAATGTCGTCTCACATTCGCTCCAAAGAGGAAGCGAAGTATAGACTAATTGTTCTTCTTTTATCTACATCGACCTTGCTTATTACCAGATGTATTAAAATAGCATTAGTAATGCGTCTATCATACCCAATAGAAAGCAAGGAGTCATAAAGAGCTGTGACTGTAGTTTTTTGTAAATTAAAAAGTATCGATATTTTGTCAAAAAAATAAGGCAACAATATTGTACACCCGCTTCAGGCTAGGATATATTTGGGATAATTTTCCGTAGTGAATTGAAATAAACACGAAATTAAATGAATCATCTTTAATTTTTTTTTTTTTTTTTATAGTTTATTGAACACGTCACACAAGGATGGACCTTGTTTTCGTGTATTGACAAATTATTTCTAATGATCCCAAAAAAAGCGGGTAACGGGTGCTCTACTTGAGCAAATCAGGTGTGGTCAAAAGTTAATCAAGATGTGTTATTACAGAAGGCGACCGTGTCTGTCACGGCCAAGAATCCATAAGTCTGCCGGGTGTCGACTGCGGAGACGCCGTCGACCCAGTGGTGTTGCAAGATGTCTTGCCAGACAGTTTGCATGTGTGAGCAAACGTTCCCGGTATCGACTTGAGGATTTGCAAATCGTCTCTGTTACCGTCGGCACTCCCGTGTCCTGGAACATAACTCGGTTTTCTACATAATGGTGCCACTTCACCCCTAGCATCCTCCTGAGAGCCTTTGTAATGCATGTTTGCACCCTTTTTAGTGACGAATCACAGGCCGTGCCCCAGCAAGTGATTCCCCAGTTTAAGGTTGGGAGGACAATGGCCTTAAAAAGCCGCACCTTAGCTTCAAGGGATAGGCCGCTGCCTGGACGAAGGAGCCAGTCCATTTTGTCAAGTTTTGTTCTTGCTGATCCACAAACTCGATCAATTTGCCCCTTCCAACAAAGGCGACGGTCTAAGGTAACTCCGAGGTACGTCACCTTATCTTCGTGCTTGAGCCTATTCCCATCAATGTAAAGGCTACGCGAACGGCCAGGGCGGAGAGCAAAAGTGGCATGTTGCGTTTTGTCAACATTAAGCGCAATGTTCCATCGAGAGGCCCAGCACTCAAATTCGTCTAAGAATGTCTGGACACGTCGGGACGCAGAAGTAGTGGTGCTACCAGCTGCAAGAAATGCAGTGTCATCTGCATATGTGGCCAGGAGTGTACCACGAGCAACTGGGTTTGGAAGATCCGAAGTGTAAATTGTATACAGGACCGGGCCAAGGACGCTTCCCTGCGGGACACCAGCACGAATTGGGCGAAGTCCAGAACGGTGTCCACGAATGTCTACAGCAAACTCCCTTTTATCTAAAAACGATACAACGAGATTCCAGAGCCTTTCAGGCAAAAGCGGCATTAGCTTGTAGAACAGTCCTTCGTGCCAAACCCTGTCAAAGGCCTGTCGAACATCGAGAAAAACGGCTGAGCAGTATTTGTGGTCTTCGAAAGCCCCCAGGACATGGTTAATTACTCTGTGCACTTGCTCGATAGCACTATGGCGACTACGGAAACCAAACTGGTGGTTCGGAAGTGCGTCTTCAAAGGCGTTAATAGCTAGAAGTCTACCAAGCATGATCCGCTCAAAAATCTTGGAGAAAGTGGACAGCAAACTAATCGGCCTATAAGATTACGGGCAACATGGGTCTTTTCCTTTTTTTGCCACCATTGTAACTAATGCTCGTTTCGAAGGTGATGGGAAATAATCAAGGTCCAGGCAAGCATTAAAGAGGAGACAGAGCTGTGCAATGACAGAGCTAGGCAGAGCCTTTGCTACTTTTCCATCAATCGCGTCCATGCCAGGAGCTTTAGTAGTAACCAGTCGCTTTATATGACCACGTACTTCATCTTCGTCTACTGGACGGACAGTAACAGGAGGACCAAATGAAAGTCCTAGCCTAGAGATTGTTGTCTGGACTTCATCGCTTGTTGCAAATTCAAATGGAGTAAAGCGATTTTCAAGATCATCAGCAAATACTTCAGCAATCTCGGAATCACTGTGGGCCCAAGTCCCATCACCACGTTTAAGGGAAAACCTCTGAAGCGGCTGTCTTTTAAGGTTGCGGGTGCATTTCCAGAGCGCAAATCCGTGATTCTGGTTAGGATCAATTGCACTGAGCTTGTCTATAAAAAATTCTGACTTGGCCGAACGGAGGACTTTCCTTTCCTCTGATACAGTAGCCTTCCACCTTGCCATATCGATGGTATGCCTCGTCCTCATCCAGACACGGCGAAGTGCATGACCTTTTCTGGCCAAGGCAGCAATTTCTGGCTTTGAATAATCCCAAGATGGAGGAGGAATAGGTATGCTTCTAGGAGGAGGGGCAGCTTGATGGATCTGTTCAACTAAGACCTCAGCAAAGGAATCTACGTCGTCCACAGAAAGAAGAGAAGGTTGCTCCTGAGTCAGAGCAGTAAGTTGCGCACTGAATCTTTTAAGATCCGAGCCCCGGGGAAGAAGCCTGGATTTGGTGACGATCGTAAAGGCAGCCACGCAAAAATATATCAGGAGCGGAATATGATCAGAGGAAAGTCCCGGACACTCTGAGATTGTAAGGTGGTTGCACGGGATGCCTTTGTACACAGCAAAATCAATGGCCGTCGGAAGGTCCAAGGAAAATGAGTAGGTCCGCCAGTAGCCAAAATCTGCATATTTGAGTCAGCAATAACTGACATCAGGGTGTTTCCCCGAGGGCATGATCGCCTGCACCCCCAGAAACTGTGGTGCGCATTCCAATCACCTCCAATGAGAAAGCGGCTACCTACAGAGCCAAACAGACGCAGATATTCCTCAGTCGTCCAAGAAAGGCGGTGACCAGGTGACCAGGTGGCAACTGCTTGCAGGTAAGGCTTCGATATTGTGGCACTTAGGTGATAATCTAAACAGGATTTGATGATGACAGGAGCACCACCACGATGTCGATCATCAGGTTGGTTGGCAGAGTGAACAGCATATCCATTAATGTGGAAGAATGAACGGCTGGTAAAATGTGTCTCTGAGATCAATAAAATGTCAATGTTGCGTTCCTGGAGGAGATGCTCAATCTCGAGTGATTTGCCAACTAAGTTGTTGGCGTTCCAAATAACGATATTTATACCGTAATTAGTCATCGCATTGCGTTGACCCTGATAGATTGGCGTGCTTAGAAATCACGCTCTGTAACATTTGTAGTGTGGTCGTCATCACTGACATCATTTGATCAAAGCGTAACAACAATTTTTCAATTGCAGCCGCTTGGGCTATCGCAGCAGCCTCTTGTTGCTTCCTTAATCCATTAATAAATTCCAGAAGCCTGTCCTGAGAAGGTTGTTCAATCGAGGAGGTCTTTTCACTTGGATGTGAATTTACCGTTGGCGAAGTCTGACTTAAGGATGCAGGAAGACGCGTAGAAAACCAAGCATTTTGAGCCGGGGGCATGGCAGGCTTAAAAGTACGTTTTTCAGTGGGCCTACGCCCTACAGAACCAGTGGGCTTACGTCTTTCAATAGCCTCTAAATAGGCAGGACATCGACGGGAAGACGCACTATGATTAGAACCACAGTTAATGCACTTGAGTTGTTCCTCATTTATGGCCAAGCACCGCTCCTTGTCTTTTGTTTCATGGTCACCAGCGCATCTGGCACACTTTGGCAAGAGTGAACAAAAATTTTTAGAATATCCAAATTCTTGACATCTGAAACACCTTAAAGGACCTTTTCTCTGAAGCTGCGGTTCTACTTTAACCACCTGGTAGTCAATTGTCTGGATATCATACACATTTTTGTTGTTTCTAGCTGGTTCCAGCTCCACAAAGAATATATCCCGGTTCGCCTTCCCATTTTCACCAGGGGGGTTGAATACATTCCGAGGGTTGTGTCCCAGAGCTTTCAGTTTTGCAGTGATTTCGGCTATTTCAGTGGAAGCGTGATGTCCCTTGATGACGACTCGAAAGGCTCGTTCATTTTTAAACTGAAAAGTGCTGACAGGAATTCCATTATCCTTGAAAAGCTTCTGGACTACACGGTAAACATTGCCGTCATCCACAGTAATCCTACAGGAAGATTTACCAGTTGTCTTGAGGCGAAAAACATTGATCACAGCTCTGAAATAAACACAACCGGTTAGTCTGACACATAAGTCGAGACTGAATCTTCTTTAAATTATCATCTTTGTGAACAAAATTTTCAAAAAAGCTTGTAAAATTTTTTAATTGGGAGTGTTTTTCGCTAAATTTTGGAAGAGCGACGCTTTATAAGCGGCTATAAGGCGGGCGACTTGCCTGCGGAGCTGATTTTTTATATTTTATTTATTTTTTTTTGGAATCGAAGAGGTATTAAATATATAAATATTTAATTTTTTGATTTAATAATTTATAAAACGACTAACGAGTAATATGCCGAACGCACGCAGTATAGGGACGGTAAGTGCTGAGAGAGGTTCAAAAAAATCTTAAAAAAAATAATAGTTAGATCAATCTTGTGCCAATGAAGCAAGTATTAATCGTTTTAGGAGCGGCAGAGAGTAAAGATTTGATATTACAGGAAAAAGTCTATTATAGTCAGAACATAATACTCTGAAAGGCTCATGCAAGGCATAGTTAGATCTACAATGATTTAAAGTCAGTTAGAATATAATTTCTAGTTAATCTACTTGGCACAGAAAAGTTTAGCCGACTTAACAAGTCGGGTCAGTCAATATCACCATGTATAAGGTTATAAATAAAGATAGTACCAAGCATCGTTCTACGGTTGGCTAGGGATGGTAAATTAATCAAAAGAAGTCTACTAGAATAAGAAGGTAAGATAAGATTTGCATCCCAGTTTAGGCGCCGTAAAGCAAAAAGAAGGAAGTTTTTTTGTACAGATTCAATACGACCAATATGTATTCCGTATTGTGGACTCCAGACGGGAGACCCATACTCCTGAATCGGACGGACTAGCGAAATAAATAAAGTTTTAGTCAAATAAGGATCATCGAATTCTTTTGACCACCTTTTAATAAATCCAAGCACTCCTCTGGCTTTATTAACCATGGACGAAATGTGATTAGAAAATTTTAGTTTGGGGTCCAAGAGAACGCCAAGATCGTTTACAAGAGTTATTCTATCCAAAGAGCTGCCACTTAACGTGTAAGTCGCGTATATCGGATTGGCCCGATAAAAAGTCATCAGCTTGCACTTGGAACCGTTTAAATTTAGTAAATTATCTCGGCACCAGTTTTGAAAATTATCTAGATCGGATTGCAAGTCTAAATGTCAGGAAATGTCCTTATACTGCAGGCACAACTTAACATCATCTGCGTACATAAGTACGCGAGAATGACTTATAATTGAGGGAAGATCTTTAATAAATAATGTAAAAGTAACGGACCCAGATAGCTCCCTTTTGAATGAGAAGTAAGTGATTTACAGAGTCAAATGCTTTACTAAAGTCAGTGTAAATGACGTCTGCTTGAAAACTACTATTGAAGTCTTTTATCACAAATGAAGTGAGCTCTAGAAGGTTTGTGATTGTGGATCTACGTTTAATAAATCCGTGTTGACACGGAGAAATGATTGATCTGCAAAGGTGCTGCAAATGAGGAGTAATAATTTTTTCAAAAAGCTTAGGAATAGCTGACAACTTAGAAATACCTCTGTACTTACTGGCTTCTAAATTGTTACCTTTTTTGAAAAGAGGAATAACAAATGATTCCTTCCAAATATTTGGGAATTGGGAAGTTTCTATAGATAAGGTAAACAACTTGTGAAGAGGTTTGCACAGGGCCTTAGCGCAATACCTAAGCACGCACCCAGGAATACCATCGGGCCCTGGCGAATAAACAGGCTTAATACGAAGAAGATCCAAAAGAAGAGAGCTTTCTGTTAAAGTGGGACAGAATATGAGGTTTGACTTGGATATGGTGTAAGAATAAGGCTGTGATGAATAATCTAAAGTAGAGTAAGTCATTTGAAAAAATTGGGCAAATAAATCGGCTATTGCCTGATCTGTGGTTGCCGTCATGTTTTCGAACGATAGCGAGGAAGGAAAAGAATTAGATTTACGCTTGGTGTTAACAAAATTATAAAACTGTTTCGTGTCCTTAGAGAACTGGACCTTACAACGGTTTAAGTAACTGTTATAACACTGAGCATTAAGCACGGTAAATCTTGACCGAGCACTTAAATATCTAGTAAAAACAGATTGAGAACCGGTATTTTTATATTTCCTAAAAAGTTTAGACTTTACATTTCTTAAGTGTGTCAACTCCTTGCTAAACCAAGGTGATTTATTGGAAGTTGACGGATAGTACCACGGAACACAGGAATTAAAAAATGAGTTTATTGCAGTGTAAAAAACATTAACTGCATCGGACATATTAATGCATAGGTAAAGATCAGACCAATTAAAGCCAGAAATAAAATTATTTAGCCTCAGAAAGTCTGCCTTGCGAAAACAATGTATTCGTTTGAATTTTTCTGATTTTTCTTCTATAACTCTACCCGTATCAAATGAAAGTTCGAATGTTGGGTGATATGGATTATCAGATTGCGTGAGTGGACAGAATCACACCTTCAGGATTTGATACAAAACACAAATCAAAGTAGGCGCCCTAATAAATGAATAGTGAGTCTATCGAAAAACTGCATTCAAACTGCTTAATACATATCAGTGAGTGTAAACAGTACGAATTTTTATGGTGTCTTGATTCTGGTGCGACGACAAATATGTATGTGCTACATTAAAAATGCTTGCGACGGAAGAGTATATAAATTATCGTTTGTTTGCGGAATCCCACACCACGGTCTGTGACGTCAGTAGCAGTATCTCCGAATGCCAGGCGGTGGCCACTGGCTTCTTCCTTTTTAGCAGGAATTATAGTGGGAGAAACTGTCTCCGTTGCTATCGGCCCTTAAGGCACGTTAGCCAATTTATATAAATGAATGAATTCTAAAGGCATTCGGCTATGAGTGAGTGCTCTGTATTGAATATAGTCGAACGATCGCTAGCCACCAATGAGACAAACGCACAACTCTCAGGCACCGTAAATATAAGAATGAGATTATTGTTAATAATAAGATATAAAATGGAATAAATAAAATATAAGATTGGCCTGCTTAGCCTATGGGAGCTGGTTGTTAACTACTCCTCCCTTAAGTCTGTCGCCGTCCTCGGCGATGACCAATTCATCGATGGTCTTCTGCAATTTAAATGCTGCTCGTTTTCGACTGCAGTGTTGTGAGGCTGACTACGACTCCTATAGCGAACCAAATTCTCGGGGATCCTCCGGTCGACACGTCATCTCTAAGGTTCTGCATAAGCCGCAGGTTATGCTCATACATCCGATGTAATAGTAGAAGACTCAGAATGTGGTTGTGTCCAGTAATGTCCGCAATCTCCGGACTCTTATTCACAAAGTAGTTGAGGTTTAGCTATATAATTGCCTTCTTCTCGAAGGTGTCCCTTTAATAGTGTTTGTGGGTCCGTCCTCAACAGTAATCCATGTCTGTTCTTCGTTAACGATTATTACAAAAATTTTAATTTTGGATACACCCATAAGACTAACTATGGGGACCTTTGAGAGCTGTTCGTCAAAGACAGACAGATGGACAGACAGACATGCTTATATCAACTCAGGACGCGATCCTGATCAAAAATATATATATTTTATACGGTCGGTGCTACTTTTGACCAAAATTATAATACCATCTGCGAGTGTATAAAAACGGCACAGATTAACTTTTTACTTTTAGCACTCTATACCTTGTTGGCCAATTCGGGATTTGAAATAGACGGAGCGAATTCGCAAGAGCGATTGAAAGCTTTATTGGCGCCCGCTCTAGCCTTGAAAACTAGAGAATTTAAATAAACGCGTCAAGTGCGCAAACAGATAGCTCATCATTAAGCAAATGACCAGACGAAGCTATACCACACAGATTTTAACGATAAAAAGGAATATCAACAACAACCAGATAGTCCTATCCTAGTCGGGTTCACTCCCTAGTGAGTACAAGTGTGATAGAAGCTAAGTGGAAAAACATTGTGTTAAAGAAGAAATTAAAATATAACCAGCGTGTAACCCTGATTTTTAATTAATAACTTTAATTAATGGCGAAAAGTCAAGAAAAAGGACTGTCAGCGACAGTTTGATTCAAAAACACCATTAAATTCACAATAAGAGACGCTTTTCCTTATTGTCTTTGGTATTTGCTTTTCTTGGTTGTTTAGTCTCCATTTCAACCGCTTGTCTAATGGTAGCCCTAAACTCAGGCGCACACAGTTGTTTACTATATGGGAGATTAGGGTACTTGTTTCTAAATAATAATAGTTCTGATTTTTTATCCCGAACTGGCCGCTGCTTGAGCAGTGCGTTGAGCTCACTGGGCGATTGTTGGTCCATTTCATTGAAAATTATGTCAAGATCATCTGCATATGCCACTATCTTCTTGACTAAATATGTTCAGAATAATAGCGAGTTCACATCTTTGCGGAGTGCGTCTTTTTACCCCCTTGGCGAGGATTGATGAGTCAGCATTTTATACTTACCACCAGACCCTAGTTGAACTCACTGAAGTACAAGTGTCATGTCCGAAACCTTGTCCCGCCTCGAAATTGGATATTCTAAAATTCCTTTGTCCATCAAAGCATGTGTTTCAAGATTGTCATGACAAGCTAAGCAACTATGGTCGACTTAAACACTCAACCGCACTTAAGGCTCTTGACTAATATAAATCGACTTTTAAAACCCTCTCAGAATTAGCCTGTATCGGGTCCCCCCAACGTGTATCTATTCTACGATGTTTTGAGCCTTTCCCTTCTTTAGTCATGAACCCTACTTTAGTGTTTTATAATAATAAATATCTTTTTTTGCCAGTTTATGGTCAGTTGCCTGGCTTGTTGGATGTATTCGGATTATTACCCATTTCATGCGGCTATCTGATAAGGTCGATTACATTTTGATGAAAGGACCTGCGGTGCTGCTGGGTGGGCCTTAAGAAGGGATATTTCAATTTCCTGTTCTGCTGCGAACCTAATACCGAAAGTTTTCTGGAGATTCAAACTCACTGTCATGTGCGCCATCGTTGAAATAATGGAGCGCATATAAATGCAAGTGCGAATTTTACCTTCTTTGTCTCTTAACACCTACTTCACCTCTTTTTCTGTCAGGCAGAGCAAAAGGGCGGTGAAGATTGATTATCAGGAGTTTTAGATAGTGTTATTATAGTTAAAAAAAAAACTTCGGGTTGCTCACGTTTTTAATTGAAATGCAGTTTAAATAAAAAATTATTAAAATAAATATTTTACAACACATAATATTAAGACATGAAATATGGGATTATTGAAACATTTTTTTAATATATATATTTATTAATAATTTGGTTACAATTTTTTATTTATATAAGATAGTTTTATCGATGATTTTTTTTTCCTGACTTGTTCACTTGTTCACTTTATGGATTTCGCAATTTCGGAATATTCTCGTATGAGCGTAGTTATTTGAAATGCCTGCAATAGAAAAAAGTCTGTTATAATAGTATAAAGATATTTGAAAATGAAATGATAATTGAAAATGAATAGATTTGGGAATAAAGGATATGAAAAGTAAGATTTCATACGTAATTTCCCTTTAACTTTTTGCAAAGTGGTCCTTACTTTAACTTTTATTACATCAAATAATGGTATATTTACAAAAAAGGTATTCACAATCGTTACAATTATTATAAAAAGGTCAACACAAACCAACATAAATAAGTGGATCTACACGCCCTAAAAAATTTAGCAATTACCAATTACTACTCAGCGCTAGAATTAGAAAAAGACATAAGCCTCATAGAACTTTTATCTGCCCTCAACTCTTTCAACTCTCCAGGAGCAGATTGCATCTCCTACTGCATGATAAACAAGAAAGGAAAGCTAACTTCGGGCGGTGCCGAAGTTGATATACCCTTAAAGAATATTCTGTACATTTTATTCTCCAAAATTATTCATATGATTCATTCTATACTCATAAAAAATCCCAACTTCCTAACTTCCTAACATAAAAAAAAAGTTATGGCCTTTCCGATCGTTCGGTTATATGGCAGCTATAGGATATAGTTCGCCGATTCGGCTCGTTCCCACTTAAATACTACCTGCAATAGAAAGACAACGTTTGGGAAAGTTTCAAGCAGATAGTTTTAAAACTGAGGGACTAGTTTGCGTAGAAACGGACAGTCGGACGGACAGACGGACGGACAGACGGACGGACAGACGGACGGACAGACGGATGGACAGCCGGACAGACGGACGGACAGACGTACGGACAGACGGACATGGCTAGATCGACTCTCCTGGTGATGCTGATCAAGAATATATATACTTTAAATGTCTCTTTCACTGCGTTGCAAACTTTTGACTGAAATTATAATCTGCAAGGGAATAATGAAGACGATGTTAGGCATGAATTAACTTCATCGGTAGCCGTAGACTTCGGATGACATATATCCTTTGTCGAAGATCTCCGGACAGCAATATTAAAGACCCACAAAGTAGTTTCGAATCACAGCGTAAGTCATTCATTGTTCGGCTAACTGCATCCAAAGCTTGCTTATGCGTAATCGTGCATTTATCCCAAAAGATGATTGTTGCTCCCGTTGAAATTCGCGATTGATACCATCGTGCACTGAACAGTGTAGCGCTTCCCAATGTCGAGAGTAAACTGCTGCACATGAACATGCACATGTATTCGATCCGTATTAAAGCTTCGTTGTGCATTTCTTCGTTAATAGTAAGAGTTAAATTTCGTAGTTGTCCTGCGACTGTCTATTAAAATTTCGTCAACTATATCGTCCTTGTACTATTCCCACAGTGCACGAATTTGATTTTTACCAGAAAAAAAACAAGTGCGTCTTCACAGAGAACGGTCGTGTTTTTGTTTTGCGCTCCGAATTTTCATTTTTCTTATTGAAACCACCGGGGTTTACTTAAATCTCTTTAACGTTTCTACACCTTTAAGTGTTTTCTAACAACTTTCCGTTCGCTTCGCGAGTGCATCGTGATTAACTTGTGTTTAATAAAAATTTTTATCATAATTTAATTCGGTGCTGGTTTGTTGTTATTGTTTTCCATTGCCCCTCTTTTCAGTCTTTCTCTTCGTCGTTGAGCGCTGTTGGAACGGCAGTTTTATACCGGAGTTAATCGGTTAATATTCCCGCTCTCTCTCTCTTTTCGTTTTCTATTTCGTTTCGTGGTGCCTAACATCAAAGTTATTCGGTGTTTCGCTCCCGCTCTGTCGCTCTGATCTATCTCTCATTAAAAAGTTCTTGAGCGCTTTCGATTTTTTTGTCCGCTATTGTGCACAGTGGTCCGTGGTCAGCGAAAATGGCTTTCTGTTCATTAAAAAATTGTAAGAAAGCTATCTCGGCTGGACAGCAAAGTATTCCCTGCCATACATGTGATAAAATTTATCACGCAAAGTGTCTTGGTAATTCTGGCCTGGTTCGTGATGCCATCGATAAGAGGAGTGGCCTACGCTACTACTGCGATGAATGCATTGTATATGAGAACCAGGCAAAAGCGCAAAAAAAGTCGCGGTCGCTGGGCATTCTATGGCAGGTGCCGTGCAACCTACTGCCCGCGATTCGATTCCAGCTCAGCTGCCAATCTTAGGCGCCACTCAAATGGTACTAAGATCGGGGGCAAAAAGTGATTCGGTATCCGAAGTCGCCGGAATTGATGTGGCTCCGCTATGTACTTCCGCTCTGTCCGATTAAAATACAGTAGTGGCCCCAACACCTCATGTAGACTTAACGTCCGGATTACCGGCCGATACGGGTAGTACAGGTACAAATTCTGTAGAACCAAAAAGGGTTGCATGTGTTGTACCAAAAACGGTTACTTGTGTTCGGGTGCCCCAGCTAAAACATGTATTTGTTTCACGGCTCGCCTCAGACCTCTCATCACTGGATATTACGACTTATATCCGTAACAAAGTCCAAGTTGATGATTTGAAGGTCGAACAATTTAAATTTTCTTATGCTAGGAAAGTATCATCATTTAAGATTGGTATTCCTTGTGCTCTTTTTGCATCTGTGTGTTCCAACAGTTTCTGGCCCGAGGGCATATTTGTAAAAGAGTACGAAGCTAAGAGAAAAAAGAATAGTTCAGGGGAAATTGAAAATACCATTAAAGAACCATCCCCAGCGCCCTCCACATCCTCTTCCGTCCCAAAAAACTAGCCTCCTCTTTTCTTCTTTGCTATCAGAATACAAGAGGCTTACTTAGTAAGCTGACTAAATTGTATTCGGATAGTTTTTCTTTCCCATATAATATTATGGTATGTACAGAGACCTGGTTAAGGACGGATATTCTTAGCTCCGAAATTCTCCCGGGTAAGTACACTATTTATAGGCTTGATCGTCAGTCCAGACGGGGAGGTGGAGTCCTGATTGCTGTCGACTCCACCTTTTCCTCTGAATTACTAACTTTCGATGAATTTTATGACATCGAATTCCTAGGTATAAAATTATCGTTTCCCGGTAGTTTTGCATACATTACTTGTTCATATATCCCACCATCATCTGAGTTCCCTATTTACGCAAATCACCTTTCCTGTATTCAGTCAATTTTCAAAAAACTGTCAAATCAAGACCAGTTAATAGTATTGGGTGATTTTAATATACCTAGTGCGACATGGTCCCCTGACGAAAACTCTAATATGTTGCTTCCTTTAGCGCAGCATGACTTTATTGACGGCTTGCTTGACATTGCGCTATCCCAAGTGAACCATGTTAAGAACTCATTAGGGCGTTTACTGGACTTGTGTTTTGTTTCAAATTCAGAAGGCGTTTGCCTATCAAGAACGGGACCACTTACACAACCGGAAGATCCTTATCATCCAACTCTAGAACTGACTGTAGACGTAAGAACAGAGCTGAATAAAAAATCCGAAAAGTCGGTTAAACGAATCGCTGCTTTCGTAAGGCAAACTTTCATCTTTTTAATACTTTTATATCCGGCTATGACTGGTCCGAATTTTATTCATGCACTGACGTGGCTAAGGCCGTTAATATCTTTTATAATGCATTGAATTACTTCTTTTATCTGTGTGTTCCGTTATACTATCCGTCAATTTCAAATAAACCTCCGTGGTTTAATAAAGAGTTGTCCCACCTAAAAAATATAAAGTCCAGACTTTTCAATAAATTTAAAATGTGCGGTTCACAATCTGCCTTCTCTCGGTACCTAAGGGCTCGGCTTAACGCCCGGTGTTATAAAAGCTATTTGACTCGTTGTAGGGTCCAATTTTCACAAGATCCAACACAGTTTTATAATTTTGTTAACACTAAGCGTAAATCAGCCTGTTACCCTTCATCGCTATCATTTGAAAACTCTACGGCAAACTCTGATCAGGAAATTGCCGATCTATTTGCCCACTTTTTCCAGACAACATATACTGTTTCATCCCGTCCAAATCCGTCTTATTCAAATGCCATACCCAAGTCGAACTTGATTTTTTGTCCGAGATTAAGCGAAAGCTTCCTTCTTTTGGATCTCCATAAAGTTAAGCCAGTCTATTCACCGGGTCCGGACGGAGTTCCAGGCTGCGTGCTTAAATACTGTGCTGAAACTCTGTGTAGACCTCTGTACAAATTGTTTACTTTGTCTTTAAAAACATCTCATTTCCCACTTATTTGGAAGGAGTTATTTGTCATTCCCCTTCATAAGAAAGGAAATAAATGCAATACAAGTAATTACAGAGGCATATCCAAATTATCCGCCATCCCAAAGCTTTTCGAAAATACTATTACACCCCATTTGCAGCATCTTTGTAGATCGATTATATCTCCATGTCAACATGGATTTATAAGGCGAAGATCTACGACGATAAACCTCTTGGAGCTAACGTCTTTTGTAATAAATGGCTTTAGAAAGAACATGCAGACTGACGTAGTTTACACTGATTTTAGTAAAGCGTTTGATTCAGTAAATCACTCGCTTCTTGTATTAAAGCTAGACTTATTAGGGTTTCCATGTGATCTTCTAACATGGATCTCAAGTTATCTGAATGGTAGGACTCAACGAGTCCTCTTTAAAAACTCGATCTCGGATTTGATCCGAGTTACTTCAGGGGTCCCACAAGGAAGCCACCTTGGCCCACTTCTTTTTACTTTTTTTATAAACGATCTACCTCTAGTCTTGACAAAGTCGCGTGTCCTTATGTACGCAGATGACGTTAAGTTATGCCTGCAATATAACGAAATTTCTAGCAGTTCCGACTTACAATCTGACCTAAATGCTTTTCAAACATGGTGTTGTGAAAATCTTTTGGATTTAAATAGCGCTAAGTGCAAAGTAATGACATTTTTTCGGGTGAACCCACAATACGCAACGTATACGCTGGGTGGTTGCGCGTTGTCTAGAATTACGCAAGTTGATGACCTTGGCTTACTCCTTGACCCAAAACTTAAGTTTTGTGACCATATTACTTCTATGGTAAATAAAGCCAGGGGAGTACTTGGATTTATAAAAAGGTGGTCAAAGGAATTCGATGATCCCTATGTTACAAAGACTCTGTTCATTTCACTAGTCCGTCCAATCCTTGAGTACTGTTCAGCAGTTTGGAGTCCTCAGTATGGTGTACATATAGACCAGATAGAGTCTGTGCAAAAGAACTTTTTATTATTTGCTCTACGGGGCCTTAACTGGAATGCAAGCCTTATTTTACCATCCTACTCTAGTAGACTTCTCCTAATTAATCTACCATCATTAGTAAACCGTAGAACGATGCTTGGCACAACTTTTATCTATAAACTTATTCACGGGGATGTGGAGAGTCCCGAGTTACTGGGTCGCATAAGCTTCTCCGTGCCTAATAGAATTACCAGGAACTATGTTCCTCTTACATTAAATATTTGTAGATCTAACTTTGATATGCATGAACCGTTTAGAGTACTGTGTAACGACTATAATAGACTATACCACATTATTTCTACTACCGACTCTTTGCCAAGCTTAAAAGCATTAATTTTATCTTACTTAGCACAAAATTAGTATTAGTATTTAGTCTCGTACGTATTTCTAATCTTAGTCTGTCCGCTTCTACATTGTGCTTTTTAACTTCTCGCGATCTCGTTTTTACGCCTATAAGGCTCCGCGCGTAACAAGCACTGCTTGGTGTCGTAAGGGCCACTTGTTTGCGCTGATCTTAGTGCATCAACGTCCGAATAAAAAAAAAAAACTGTGGCATCACCACCGTTGGTTCACAATGTGTGCCGTTTTCACGCAAATTTAAACATTGGCCAGCCTGCGGAAAAGTGGCGCACAGCACATCATCCACAGTACGCAGGGACTCGATGGATGTAGGGCCAATAATGCCCACCTAAAGCAAGCGAATATAGAAGCATTCGTCTTGGCGTGGATGAACTGTGTACATTCTTCCGAGAACATCACTTGAATAGATATCAGCGAAACCAGCAACAGCATCGCCTCTCTTTCGGCGTTGAAACTTCTTCGATACAGCGTTTAATGTATAATAGCGGAGCATTTCCGAATAAAGTAAAGCCCTAGCGGATCGCTTTTGCATGTAAAAAAAAATTTGTCGCTGTCGCTGGCGGCCGTTCTTTGCGCGGCATTCGCAATCGGATGACGTTCATGAATCGGAAATGAAAACAGATGTCAAATGGCCTCGTTACACCTTACGTTGAAATTTCTTCACCTCGTCGTCTGTATTCGGATCAGCAATGCCAGACAACGATCAGCAATGTAAAACAACGCCTATACAATGGATAACCGTCGTTTTCACTGATTGTTTCAGCCACCAACGGACGGGAAAATGGTTTTGTGCAAATTCCGTTTTCCATGCATGGTAATTCTGGGTTGTGGACTCTCCAAGAGTCATGGATCATACTCGTTTTCACAAGGGAATGCAGTTCCGGATCTATTTCTGGATCTGGCTTTTCGGCAGAAATAATCAAATTAATATGTTCTGTCGGATCTTGCCGAACATCCAAAGCAAAATGTGCGCCTTTGGTAAGCCACGCTTCGAACGAACTGCTCCAAAAGCTTTTTGCTTAACGATGTAATCCATAAGAACTTTTATTTTTAACTTGAATACTCGTCAGTGATGTTATGTCGATCGTTGGATGTTTTTCCTTTGTGCAACAGATTCGTAATTTCGGGTTATATTGGATTTACATACGTGATAAATAAATCAGATCGTCCCTAATTCCGCACACACGTCATCGCATCTTGAGCGTACTCATGCAAGCAATGTTTGCCGTGTGTTCATCAGTAGCGATGCCGTAACGCAAGTGGATGTACTCGTCAGATCGCAACTTTGACTGATTGAAACGGACGAAATTCCATTTCTGCTTTTAAATACATGTCGACACAGTACTGCTGAAACAAACAGCGGTATCTCAACAGATCAATCGATATGCTTCATTCATTGGGTATACTTTCATATTCGTTTCTTCTCCTGTAATATGAATTCGAATTTAGGTGCAGAATGAAAAAGAAGTGATTAAGTAAACCTATCGTTGGATTGACCATCTTTATGTTGAGGTGATAACCATCTTCTTCACGACACAACATCGACAGAATTGTGTATCACCCCGACGCTTGAGAACAATATCGCGTAATTCCACAATTCCCCAAACAATCATCACTGCGACTTCATTGATAAAGGGGGGCATTGAATTGCCTTGAATGGCATCCAGCCGGTCTTTTATCTGCTCTGATAATTATTTTGTGGTCGCCAGAATGCATTGTATTCAATGCTGTTTTGAACTATCTGACCAATTCATTACGCTCATACAGAAGATTTTGCGATTGTTCTATTATTTCACATTTAGTTGCAGTGAAAATTGCACAATACTGATAATAGAGTGACTTTATTACCTATAAAAACATCCGTTATATTTGTGTGCGTGCAACAGGAAATGGTTTGGTTTATTTTATTTCCATATAGAAGCGAATATAATGGCTCTGGTGGATGAGGTAAAACCGAAAATTTTACCTTGCCTCCTGTGCATTGTAAGCCGAGGGCTTCCAATCGAAAGTTCAGTTCATTGCAGTGCTGACATACGACAGACATTAAACCGATAACGACCCAGTTAGGGTCTCTGTAGGAGGCTGGGAAAACGAATGCAAATGCAGCGCGATTCAAGTCTGTTCTTCTTATATGATGTACTCTTTGTGTACCACGAATCTGTGCTATTTGGGCTAGTCTCGATTCATTTCTTACTACACTTTCATCTTGCGTTTAACTTTCAAGAAAATTCTGACTATATGTTGCACTACATGTACGTCGACCAATGTTTGGTCGTCTAATAGCAAACTTTTGATTGAAATTATAATACCCTCTGCAGGGGTTTAAAAATGCATAAATCCGGGCGTAATTTTAAGCTCCGTTTTTACTTTGACATATACTAATGTCGACACCGTCCTCCTTTTTAAATAAATGTAATTTGATATTTTAATTATCTTCGTTTTACTATTACCCTAGAGCGTTTTCCAAAAATTTAATTTGGTTCTCACCTTTTTCTGTTAGCTACCTACTTCTGAAAAAAAATTAAGCAAATCGGCATAGCCGTCCTCAAATAGTATTTTAGTATACATTTTATAATATATATAGATATAAAACCAAGTTACTAAAATTAAATAATCTCCATAAGATCCTCAAAGTCATAATATAATAAAACAAGAAAGGAAAGATAACTTCGGGCGGTGCCGAAGTTGATATACCCTTGCAGAATACTCTGTAAATTATATTCTCCAAAATTATTAATATTATGCATTCTTAATACTCATAAAAAATCCCAACTTCCTAACTTTAAAAACACCATTTCCAATTGTTCAGTTATACGGTAGCTACAGAATATGGTGGGCCGATCCTTATGAAATTTGGTAGGTCAGAATGATTGGTCAAAAATAAAACCCATAGAAAATACCATCTGCCTTACTTTAAAAACACCAAATATAGTCGGGCGATCACGGCCATTCCGACTTATATACTGCGTGCAAAGGATTGAAGGATGTGTGCTAGGTTTTAATTCGATATCTTTAAAACTGAGAGACTATTTTGCGTAGAAACAGACAGACGGATAGACGGACATGCTTATATCAACTCAGGAGGCGATCCTAATCAAGAATATATATACTTTATAAAGTCGGAGATGTCTCCTTCACTGCGTTGCACACTTTTGACCAAAATTATAATACCCTCTGCAAGGGTATAAAAATAGATTTGTCCTGCACTTGGTAGAGGATGATCGTAAATTGCTTTCCGCTCGGATTACCAGTCGGAAGCGGTGTTTGATGGTGGTCAAGGTGTCTCGACCATAACAAGAAGGGTGTGTGTAAAGTTTCAATTCGATATCTTTAAAACTGAGAGACTAGTTCGCGTAGAAACAGACAGACGGACAGACGGACATGCTTATATCAACTCAGGAGCCGATCCTGATCAAGAATATATATGCTTTATAGGGTCGGAGATGTCTCCTTCACTGCGTTGCACACTTTTGACCAAAATTATAATACCCTCTGCAAGGGTATACAAAATTCTGGATGACAAAGAAGATCTTCAGCAGTTCCAGTATTAAATGGGCTGAGGACCACGTTCAAGTATTATACCCTTCCATACTGTAATAAATTTCGCTGCCTATTGATACTTGGAGCGTTATAAGCTTAATAAAACATTACGCTTTGCCACGATATTAAATAGAGACTCACTTTAAGGACACATACTTTTTTTCACTTTTTAAAAACTAATTGTTTGATAAAAGTATTGCTTTTTTTGCTCATTATTAGCTTATTCACTATCCAGCACTGTTTGTGTTATTTTTGCAGAAATTTTAACTAAAATTACTTTCCGAAATGTGTTAAACGCGCTTATACCAATGCAGTTCCATGCAGCTTTGTGTGAAAGGCGAATTATGCAATTGTGCGTGTAAAATTAGTGAAATGTCACAATTCCTGAAAGCTGAACATTCCCTTTAATCGATGGTGACTTTTAGGTCTCCCGTTACCTGTTACCAATTATAAAAGAAGTCAATCTTTCCAGAAAACATAAAATTGTTTAAGAGGGTTTCGAAAAGATTGTCTGTAGGCAGAAAGCCAGTTACCTTTCTGCCTGTCGTGATCTCTTTTTACAAGCTAACTGGCGTTGAAATGATCAGTTAATTTGTGAGGACGCCTAAAGGCGCCTCTCATAGAATCTCAGCCATTGAAGGCAATACTTAAGTCCCAGCCACTGAAGGCCTGATTAGATATTAAGTTTCCCAAATATAGGTTTAAGTCTAAAACCTAAGTAATCCTAGTTTTCAAATAGGGCGCGCGCGAGGTTACCAGTATTGATCAGCAAGATCAGCCCGCTGGCCAGTCGGGGCGAATGCCCAACAGTATCTTCTTTGTCATTCAGGACAAGCTTAGTGCTGTTAATAGCAAAAGCGTGCTGTAAAGGAAAAGCGTGTTGACGCGGAACCGCGATCGACGGGGATCGGTTCATTCTTTTTGCGGCAGCCATGCTACTCAGATCACAAGGACAACACCAGCAGCATAGAAAACCACTCGGACGGCAACGTCTATGGCAACGCCATAGAGTAAGACAATAAGCAGAGACTAGAAGCCCAGATACTGAGTGCGAAGGTTAGCGAGAAATAATAAGTGAATGAAATAAAACATAAAGTGGTGAAATTCAAAAACCCCAAAAGTCAGGCTACTAAACTTTAGTGAACTTCGCTGAGTGTTTTTCGGGGCGGCTAGGTTGCCGTATTGCGTTTCCGAGGTTTATTTTCTCTACGCAACGCGGACACCAAAGCTACCCAAGTGCTACTCCAGGTCGGGCAAGTTCTCGTATTGCGTTTCCGAGGTTTAGTTTTCTCCACGCAATACGATCGCTTACCAGACTAGAGACAAACGCGGAAAAACTATCGCCGGCACTTTTCCGCTCACGCACAAGTTAGGGAGAGGCTAATAAGATTTACTGAATGCCACGGAGGGGCTTTTCGGGGTAGTGAGGTTTCTGAGTTGCGTTTCCGAGGTTTTATTTCTCTTCGCAACGCGGACGCCAAAGCTGCCGCGTGCTCGTTCGCGTCAGACAAGTTCCCGTATTGCGCTTCCGAGGCTTACTCTGTGCAATACGAACGCTTGCCGGACCGGAAAAGCTAACCCCGATCGCCCCCCCGCTTAGGCCCAGTCGAAATCCCCGTGAATCAAATTTGCGGCGGCCCCGTTTTTCGTGTTGCGTTTCCGAGGTTCGTTTTCTCATCGCAACACGGACGACGAAGCTGTACGTGGGCTCGTCCGCGTCAGATAAGTTCCCGTATTGCGCTTCCGAGGCTTACTCTGTGCAATACGAACGCTTGCCGGACCGGAAAAGCTACCCGGGTGCTAATTGGTGTCGGCCAGTTGACATTACGCCTCCGAGCGGTCTACGCTACGTAGAGGTGGAGACCCAGACCACGTGATCCCGTAAACAAAAATCCCGGCGGCAACTCCCAGTCCCGTTTCGTCTCCTGTGTTTCTACAAATTTAACTGTAGAGGACTCTGGCCGGACTGAAGTCTATCCCAACCTAAGAAAAGTCCTTACAAATTCCGTCAACATCCCTACCGGTGTGCAGTTTAAACTACACATTCAGATTGTGACATCGTTTCTGAAAAATGTTATTGGATTTAAATAAAGCAGCAGGTTCGCTTACCGATTGCAGCAGACAAAAATGTAAATATTATCGTTCAGGAACCAGTAAGAAGTGTCACCAAATTTGTTTTTTACAAGATCTTATAAGTTTGGTGGCGAAAACGATCTCTAAACTAAAAGTTATACAAGCATAACCTCAATTCGAGATCACGTTGACGAGATACCTGAGTACCACATCAGCTTTTATTTTCTCAAAAAACTGACCACCGGAGTCGAGACACCTTGACCACCATCAGACACCGCTTCCGACTGGTAATCCGAGCGGAAAGCAATTTACGATCAGCCTACGCTTCTACCAAGTGCAGGACAAATCTATTGTTATACCATTGCAGAGAGTATTATAATTTTGGTCAAAAGTGTGCAACGCAGTGAAGGAGACATCTCCGACTTTATAAAGTATATATATTCTTGATTAGAATCGTCTCCTAAGTTGATATAAGCATGTCCGTCTGTCCGTCTGTCTGTTTCTACGCAAAATAGTCTCTCAGTTTTAATGATATCGAATTGAAACCTTGCAAACATCCTTCAATCCTTTGCACGCAGTATATAAGTCAGAATGGCCGGGATAGGCCGACTATATCTGATAACTGCCTATAACTAAACGATCGGAAATGCCATAACTTTGGTGTTTTTAAAAAAAGGCAGATGGTATTTTCTATGGGTTTTATTTTTGACCAATCATTCTGACCTACCAAATTTCATAAGCCGCCATATAACCGATTGGAAATGCCATAACTTTGGTGTTTGTAAAGTTAGGAAGTTGGGATTGTCTATGGGTTTTATTTTTTGCCAATCAATTCGAACTATCGAATTTCATAAGGATCGGCCGACTATATCTTATAGCTGCCATGCAACTAAACGATCGGAAATACCATCACTTTGGTGTTTTTATACCCTTGCAGAGGGTATTATAATTTTGGTCAAAAGTGTGCAACGCAGTGAAGGAGACATCTCCGACCCTATAAAGTATATATATTCTTGATCAGGATCACCTCCTGAGTTGATATAAGCATGTCCGTCTGTCCGTCTCTCAGTCCGTCTGTCTGTTTCTACGCGAACTAGTCTCTCAGTTTTAAAGATATCGAATTGAAACTTTGCACACACCCTTCTTTTCTTTGCACGCAGTATATAAGTCGAACGGCCGGGATCGGCCGACTATATCCTATAGCTGTCATATAACTGAACGATAGGAAATGCCATAACTTTGGTGTTTGTAAAGTTAGGAAGTTGGGTTTTTCTATGGGTTTTTTATTTAGCCAATCAATTCGACTTACCAAATTTCATAATGATCGGCCGACTATATCCTATAGCTCCCATATAGCTATAGGAAATACCATAACTTTGGTGTTTTTCAAGTTAGGAAGTTGGAATTTTCTATGGGTCTTATATTTGGCCAATCAATCCGACCTACCAAATTGTATAGGGATCGGCCGACTATATCCTATAGCTGCCATATAACTGAGCGATTGAAAATGCCATAACTTTGGTGTTTTTAAAGTTAGGAAGTTGGGATAAAGCGATTACGGCGGAGTCAGATTAGGCAGATCATAAACTCAAAATAATTTACAGCTAAAACCTTCGTCAGCGTGCATGTAGATAGAAAGATTTCACGTACTCTTTAGCTTGATGCCTATCTACTTATATACTTATGTTTTTTGGACCCATGTATATATAACGTATAGACCATAACAACTTTACTGACTCGCCTTATGAAATCAAAACATCTTAAAGCTCATCTCATTATCTAAACTCACTCAGTCATTAATTTATTTAATAATATTCTGATTATATTCGATAGATAATTTAATTTCTCAGTATCATCTCAAACCTCGCATAGAAAAGATGTGTTACTATTGAGCTTTCGTAGTCCACCTAGCAAAACAAAATAGAAAAAAAACAAAAACAACAAAAACCCAGGCGAACCAAAATGCATTATCATTAAAGGACCAGACAACTATTCACTCAAGAATCTTAACCCTTTCATACTTTAACAAGAGAGAACGCTATAGTCGAGTCCCTCGAGATACCTATTAGATACCCGTTTCTCAGCTAAACAACTTAATATAAATATGCCTTCTTGTATGTTTTTCGCCGCTTGAAATAGCTCCCGATTTCTATGGCGCTATTGTATTGCGCCATCTACCCCAAGTCATTGGTACCATGTGCCATGAAAGGCGGAAATGTAGGCGCTAGCCAGGCTTAAGCGTTTAATGGGTTTTTGGGCGTTAGAGTGGGCGTGGCATCGATAGGTATTGACGAAACAAAAACATATCAATTAAAATTTTCATAATAGCATCAAAACTGTGGCCACAGCTTGTGGAATCTACATTCAAAATGCCAATCTTCTAGCTTTTATAGTTTCAGAGATCTCAGCGTTCATACGGACGGACAGACAGACGGACATGGCTAGATCGACTCGGCTAGTGATCCTGAACAAGAATATATGTACATTATAGGGTCGGAAACGCTTCCTTCTACCTGTTACATACTTTTGCACGAATACAATATACCCTTTTACTCTACGAGTAACGGGTATAAAAAACGATTGACTTTACATGCGTTAATGAGGTGCAGTCTTGCAAAAACACTCGTTCCGGATACTTTTTGATAAAAACTAAAAACACCTTACAAGCAAACAAATTAGTTAAATTAAACAAATTTGCAAATATTGAAGTAACTGTCTTTGAGCATAAAACTCTAAATTTCTCTAAAGGAGTCATATACTCGTATTGCAACCTACTTCGCTATATAAGCGAAGCAGAAATCTTAGACGAACTAAAACCACAAAAAGTCAACAAAGTATAAAAAATATTGAAAAAAACGATCAATCCACGACTGAAACTGGTCTAATCATTATTACATTTGCTTCGCTTACCCTCCCAGAATACCTTAATGAAAAAATACGCATACGCCCATATACCTCGATGCCCTTAAGATGCATAAAATGCTTACGCTTTGGACACCCAACCCCAACCTGTACGAAGTCTAAAGACCACTAGACCGCAATTTTCAAGCACCCTTCTTAATCACAAACAAACGTCACTCAGCAATAAACCTCTCACATATTCCTAACAAAAGAGCAACCGAAATAGAAAAACCCATAACTGCAAAAGAATATTCAGCAGCATTAACCACCTTAAAAGGAAACATAACTGGACTTGACAGAATCAACTACACAATGATAAAAAACCTGGATAAAAGAACAAAACTCAGAATTATTAATCTCCAAATCGCCATACTAAACAACTACATTCCACAAACATACAAAAATAGCTTAATAATACCGATCCTAAACCAAACACAGACAAAACCTTGCTTAACTCTTACCGCCCGATCACACTAAACTCATGCCTAGCAAAACTACTTGACTTATTGTGGTGGTTTGTAATAAACGACAAACTAATCCATAACAGTTGAACTGGCTTCAGAAAGGGGAAATCGGCTATAGACAGTCTACTACTCATAGACCATCTTTTAGCACGAGCTCTCTCAAAAAGAAACCACGCATCTATCATATCCCTAGACTTCGCAAAGGCCTTCGATAGAATTGGCATCCACTCTATACTTAACCAACTTGTAACCTGGAACTACGTACGAAACTACATGACAAATAGAAAACTACTCGTGCGCATTGACTCTGACTTTTCCTCCTTTCAAATAATGCAAAACGGCATGCCTCAAGGCTCCCCACTCTCCGTGGTCCTGTTTGTGATTGCATAGTACTCACTAACAGAAAAGCTCACACTTCACCCGAACATCAGCCTAAGCGCATACCCAGATGACTTCAACATCATCCTAAAACTAAAAAACCAAAAAAACCTAGATATAAGCCTAAATCCGATAATATCCACTATTACAGACTGTGTAGAATACCGGAACTACTAAACAACAAACTCAAACAGTATATTAACGTAATAAAATGTCTCTCAAGCGCAGAGTTTAACAGCAACACATCTACACTTCCAAACATAACAAAAGCAACCATCGTCTCAAAACCATCGTCAGACTACGGTCTTCCAATCTACGGCTACTGCCCGTACACAATAATGCGCAAAGTAAAGTCAACAATCAACAAATTCGTCAAAAAAAGTAACCCTCCTGAAATTTTGAGATTACAATTTACGGATATTAAGACAAAAGACGAACATAAATACAGATACTTTTACATCGACGGATCTCAAGCAAACGGCATCACTAGCATGGCAATCACAAGCGAAACTGAATGCATCAAACTTTATCACCTACCACAGTACTCTTCAGTGTTCTCCGCAGAGCTACTTGCAATAGTAGAAGCGCTGCAAATACATAAAACTAAAGGAGGCAAATTTCGCATATGCTCAGACTTACTCTTTGCCATCGACGCAATAAAAAACACAAACAACAGCGAACACTATATCTCAAAGGCACGTAATGTTCTACAAAAAAACAATAAAAATTTAAATTACTTTGGATCCCCGGTCACGTTGGAATACCAGGTAACGAACTTGCATACGCCCAAGCAAAAAACGTTACAAGACAACCACTTACAACCATCGAAAACTTAAACACAGAGGACATATTAAAAGATATTAAAAATACACATCTCTCGAAAATGCAATCAAACATATCCAAAACTTCACGCTGGTACCAAGCAATAAATCATCCCCAACTCAACTGCCACCAAATTACCAAAAACATTCACTCATCGGTCTCACATAGAGACCAGATAATAATAACAAGGCTCAGGCTTGGACACACAAAAATTACACATACACACTATATGGACCCAACTGAAACCAGAACCTGTCCGTTCTGCAATGATACCAACGATGCCTTATCAATTAATCATTTACTGACTAACTGCAAGTCACTAAACTGCCAAAGACAACTAATATTTAAAAACACCAATCCACTAGAATTCATCTCAAACCCCACATTACCAAACATATTACAAATAATACTATTTCTAAAGACACAAACTTATATCACCTCATTTAAGATAATTCTAATTTAGCCAAAATGTATAGATATATAAAATAATACGCATGTAATTATTGTAAAAAACCGAGCTGAAGGCCACCGTTGCCATTGCTCAACATCACCGCAACCTATTAATTTTAAATTACTTTGTAGCTCTTCATAAATAAATAAATACATTTAATTTCTGAATTTGATAATTTTGTCACAAAAGTAGGGAGGGTAAAGACAGAAGGTGTTATAATATCGTGAAAACCTACAGCTTACACCAGAAATACTCAGCTCTCAATTTTATACTCTTGCAGAGTATTTTAGTCAAAAGTTTGCAAAGTATATACAAGTATATACTTGATCAGCATCACCAGGAGAGTCGATCTAGCCATGTCCGTCTGTCCATCCGTCCTTCCGTCCTTCCGTCTGTCCGTCCGTCCGTGCGTCCATCCGTTTCTACGCAATCTAGTCTCTCAGTTTTAAAACTATCTGCTTGAAACATTTCCAAAAGTTGTCTTTCTATTGCAGGCAGTATATAAGTCGCAACGATCCGGATTGGGCGACTAGCTCCCATAGGAACAATATGAAAAATAATTTTAATTTTAATAATAATTTTGTTGTTTTTTTTCTTTTGTTCTTTGAGATTTGGTAACATTTAAATGCTATAGATAAATTTAAATCGGACATCTTTATAGACATCTTTAGCTTCCATAGAAAAATCGTAAAAATGATGTTTATTTATTTATGATAATATTCTTTTGAGATATAGTTAAATGGAAGGTATAATAACGCAGGATGGTTGATCGCAGCTTTTCCAGTTGAGACTTCTGTGTCCCAAATGCGTTTGTGTTGATCGCTGTCCTCAGTCACTACTTCTTTGTCGTCTGAAGGATGAATGTAAAAGTCCTCGAGAAAACGCTTCAATCGACTTCTTTGTCGTATGAAATAAGTTTAATGAAAACGACTAAGGTTTCGATTTAAATTTGTTAGTCATCTTATCAACTACCTCGCTTAAGCTTGGATTTAAAAGCTTAAAGTTTAAGCTAATGTATGTAATGAACTTATGCTAATAAGTGACGGTATGTATGGGTATACATGACTCCCCCAGCGTATGTTTCGACAATGTGGTTAAATTATTTAATAGAATAAATGTATACAAAAGGTTCTTAATTTTCACAATTTTCGTTTTGGAATTGATATTTTCTTTTCACCTGATACTTATAGATTTTTTTGTTGGGTCTTTATCATATATCAAGTAGTTACCTGCCTGTGGTTACTAATTTCTTTGCATTTTGGGTTTGATTTACCTACTTGATTATTTTTTTAAAAAAATATTTTCGCAAAGTTTAACTCGTCTATGCTATCCTTCTTTTGCATTTGTGGTTTCTTTATTCCTAGCTAGTTTTTCTGACAACTTAGAAATATCTTCTTGAGAAAGTACGTTGTTAAATAAGTCTATTGGTCTAGTATTTGTTGTTGAATGTATTGTGTTATTAAAACAAACAATTGCTTTGTGAACAGTTTCTTGGACAGTATCAATGTTGTTTGGATCCGCGTTAATTTAGTGTTAAGTGTAATCTTTCGACGTCCGAGTTTCCGGTTTTCTTATAAGGAGTTGTAAAGTGCACGTCTTCGTTGTTTTCCAAGAGAAATTGCTTTATTACAACTATGTTAAATTCATTGTCAGTTACAATTTTCCTTGGCTTTCCTTAGTATTGAAACCTTAATTTTATGGCGTAGAGCAGAGAGATCCGTGATCTATCTTTGATATGTTGAGCGGTTGCATATTTAGACATTTTGTCAATAGATGTGACGTACATGATATTTCTTTTAGGGAACCAGATGTCTATATGAAAATAAACGATATAATGTTTATTTTCTGTAACGTTTCCGTAATATTCAAATTATATTTTATAGGTGTTCTATCATATTTAGCTAAATTACATATTTTACAATTGTTAATATAATGTTTTGTAATTTTGGGTAATAGTATTTCTCTCATAGATATATAAATTTCATTAATGCCTCTGTGATTATTTTTCATGTGTTCGTTTTCAATTATCTTTAACAGTTTTTCCTTATCATTTTTATCTTCTAGTAATATACTCGACTTAAAAACTTTTAGGTTTTTATTATTCAAAAAAAATTGTTTATATATTTCTTGAAATTTTACAAATAAACTAAAATTTTCGCAGAATATTACGATTAGGCCTTTTTCTGGCAATTTTTCTTGCATGAACTTTAGCATTTTCTCTTTATCGCCGCTTGTTTTAAATATATGTATGTCTTATTTTCTTGTTATGCAAAATTTTGAAGGTACTAGAATTTCTTTCCGCCTCTATAATTTGTAGTTGGATTTTAAAGACATTAAGACAGTTTTAGGTAAGACTAATACAATTAAGGTCGTCGGAATACGCACTTTGAACTGTTGCTAAGTCATCAATTTCGGTAGCAAACATACATATGAATTAAATCTTCCGAGAAGTCTTTATCGTCAGTTTTTGTTCTAGGTGTAATATTAGATAAATTGTTTTCTAGTATAAATATATCTAAGATATTTATTTCTAATTTAGTTTGGACAGTTGTGTCATACTAATCAGTTGATGCCTCTACAATTCTGCTAAGTCCGTCTGCCAAAACGTTTTCCTTGCCTTTTATAAAATTGATGTTGAAATCAAACTCGTTAAGTTGCACTTTCCAACGCTGTAGCTTTAGGTTTGGTTCTTTTAGATTATTAAGCCAAACTAGGGACCTGTGGTCGGTTTTAATTATAAACTTTCTTCCGTAAGTATAATATTTAAAGTATTTTGTTGATCAATAAATGGCATGAAGTTCTTCCTCTATTGTACTATAATTAAGTTCGTGATTTTTAAGCGAACGGCTAGAGTAGGAAACTACTTTATTGTCTTGCATGAGCACAGCGCCTAATGCATAGTTACTCGCGTCTGTAACAATCGTAAATTGCCCATTAATGTCGGGATATACGACTATTGTTATAAGGAGTTTTAGTTTTCGAAAAGCTTCTATATAATCTTGATCATGTGTGTTTATTTTAGCATTTTTCTTGAAGTATTTTATTAAGGGCTGTGCAATCTTAGAATAGTCTTTTATGTAGCGCCTCAAATACCCTGCGATTCCTATCGTGCTACGATATTGGCCTTAAAATGCCTCTTCAGGAAACCCAGGACCTCAGCTGAACGAAATAAAAAGACTTGACGCCCCAAGCTACTACTATTCAAGTACCGCGTCATTACATTTCATTGAACTATATACTTTCGTGGATGGTAACATGAGGATGATAACACTGTGTCATTATTCGCAGCAAAAAGTAAAGTGGCTCCCCTCAAGCCACTTTCCATACCACGCATGGAGCTACTTACAATACTTTCCCGGCTGAGGATGGACCCGCGTAAATTTAACTCTAACATAATGCACCGCGTAGAAGAAATTCTAGAGACCTAAAAACGCTGGTCAGTGGCAAGCGCTAGTAGACATGGCGACAAAGTTTATCAGCAAACCAAACTTACAAGAATGGATTAACGGCCCATCATTTTTTTAACAGTCAAAAGACCAGTGGCCAAAACAGCTAACAAAATCGACCATAATGAGAATCGAGAAACCATTATACGTTGATGGCTTTTTTGATTGGATGCCGAGCAACGGCAACTTTTCTGTTTTACTTGGACAATCTTTGAGCTAGATGTAAAGCTGAGAAAATCCAAAAAATGATAACGCTCGAACAACTGACTTCGGCCAAAAACTTACTCTTTAAGAAAGCTCAACAAGATAATTTCAAATAGGAACTTGAGACTCTTCAATCAAACATAAATCAAAGCCGAGGCCAAATTGTCTTAACAAAGCCTCACCACATCACTCACTTATATAGATTTTCACGAAACAAACTATAACATGCTTCACAAGGGAACAATTAATCTAATCCGCAGCGTTATTTTATTCGCCAGTTACGTGTTATTGACAAATCCGTACGAAAAGCGTGCCAAAGATGTAAAAATACTACGGCGATCCCGGAACCAACTCAGATGGCACCTCTACCGACAGCTAGAGTCACTAGCTTGGAGAGACCCTTTACATACACTGGAGTGGATTACTTCGGTTCTATTGTTGTTAATGTGAGCGACACAAAGAAAAACGTTGTGGTGCAATTTTACGCGTATATATCAGACAACAACATAATAATTTATTATGTCTGCCTGCTGCATCAAGCCTTGCCTTTTAAATGGTAAAATCACCTCTCGACATCCCACATATTTGCTGGAAATTAATTTATATATAGATGTGACCGCTCAATGCGTCTTGGCGGTGGTCTTATTGCCATCAAGTCCGATCTTGTCTCTCAACGTTTTCCGATAATTGGTACGGATCTTTGGTACTGTCATGTCCCGAAATCGAACCAGTATCTTTTCGCTGTTTTCGAAGAGTTCAATTCGCAGAAATGAATAGGCTCAATTTGTCTTTTATGGATTTAAACGATGATCTCTTACATATTGTAGAACAGTTTTATGGTATACTCTATTCAGCTTTCGATACGTTCGTTCCCTCATATTCCTCTGCAAATGCGTCTCATAAGCACCCTGGGTTCTCTCATAGACTTTCTTCCCTGAAAAGCTGCATGTCCAGACTTTTTAAGAAATTTAAGAGAACTGTACTGCAAAAGGACCATTTTAGGTATCTAATAGCTAGTACAAATTTCTAAGTCCACAATTCCATATGTTACAATTATTACCTAAGCCGTTGCAGAATAGAATTGCAAGACAACCCCAAGCAGTTCTACTCATTTGCTAATTATACCCGTTACTCGTAGAGTAAAAGGGTATATTGTATTCGTGCAAAAGTATGTAACAGGTAGAAGGAAGCGTTTCCGACCCTATAAAGTATATATATTCTTGTTCAGGATCACTAGCCGAGTCGATCTAGCCATGTCCGTCTGTCCGTCTGTCCGTCTGTCCGTCTGTCCGTCCGTATGAACGCTGAGATCTCGGAAACTATAAAAGCTAGAAGATTGGCATTTTGCATGCAGATTTTAGGAGTTCCTACGCAGAGCAAGTTTGTTTCAAAAAGGTGCCACGCCCCCTTTAACGCCCACAATCGCTTATATACGGTTTTATTTAAATATAAATTTAAATATTTCGGAAAAGTAAAAATGCAGTTTTATTGTGTTTATCAATACCTATCGAAATGTAGAAGAAATTTTTCAAATCGGACTATTCGTTTAAAAGTTATGCGTGATCAAAGTTTCTATCTCCATCTCCCTCGCACTCCTTTTACCTGAGTAACGGGTATCTGATAGTCGGGGCACCCGACTATAGCGTTCTCTCTTGTTTTTTTTCAGCTAAAGCACCAATGCAGCTCAGTAATGTGCCCAACTAATACTACTAGGATTCCCGATCACGTTGACTGGATTTCAACATACCTTTCGAACCTAACTCAGAGAAAAGCTTTTAAAAGCACAATTTCAAACTTTGTTTACGTGAACTCTGGTGTTCCGCAAGGGAGCCACCTAGGAGCCACCTGTTTGGAATTTTCATAAATGACTTGCCTCAAGTAGTTCTCTCTCTTTATGATGTATACTGACGACGTAAAACTTTGTTTGCAATTACCGAACCCCAATTCCCATGAACTCTTGCAAGCCGATCTGAACAACCTTTATTCTTGGTGCATCCAGAATTTGCTCTTTTTAAACAACTCGAAATGTAAATGTATGTCCTTTTATCGGAAGAGGCTTTTCATCACGTTATTTTGTTGGGTCAAATGATCTTGAACGCATAAATTCCGTAACAGCCCTTGGAGTGTTATTCAACCACAACTTAGACTTCTCTGATCACATTGGCATTATAGTATGAAAGCTAAAGGGGTTTTAGCCTTTGTTAAACGTTGGTCTAAGGAATTGTAGGACCCCTACATCACGAAACACTTATACATTTCCTTGGTACGTCCAATTCTTGAATACTGCTCGTGAGTTTGGTCTCCTCAATATACCAATTATTAGGACCTTATCGAAACGGTACTGAAACAGTTCCTTTTGTTTGCTTAAACTAATAACAAGACTGGTAAATTCAAGCTACCTACTGGGTCAAATACGGTTCTCCATTCCTGTAAGGTGTACGATCACTATACATGTCTTTTATAATACCTTAATTTTCCTTTACATTCATTTGTTTCGTTATCTTTACCTTTTTCATTTGTTTCATAATTTTCTTCACATTTGTTTCATTATTTTCTTTACTATCATTTGATTCATGTGTTTTGTTTTCTTTAATTTTCGACCAGCCCAGCCATGGTTTCATATTAGCTGCTGCCCAATCGCCAGAGTATGCAATTATTTATTGCTGAAATCCCTCAACATCTTTAGCAACGTACCGATCATTTCCTAACAATTTGACTACCTCAAAAGGTTCTTTGCACTTCGGAACAAGTTTCTTTGAAACTCCAGTGTGACAATGAAATAGTGTAGCCTTTAATCGTTTGCTGGTTTTCGTCGTCTCATTAGCTCTGAGCTTTCCTTTCGCGCGCGTCCTCTCTTATATTTTCAATTGTTCTGTTTTTTTGTGTAAAATTGCTTAAAGGCAATTAACTTCGAATAACATTACACTTGGATGTTGATTAATCACTCTATAAACCGTATTATTTATTGAAAACTCAATTTCTCTCAGTACTTTTTCAAAATCCCAAATCGACTCTGAATCTGACAATTTCGCAATCATCGGACTAATGCTTCGATTTATTCTCCCTACCTGTCCATTTGCCTCAGGCGATCCTGTTGCTATTTGTGTATGTGTTATATTTCGAGCACTTAAAAAATTTGAAAATTCGGAGATCTGCTATAATATTCGACGGCCGTTACCGGTTCGGTGGTTTTTGTAAAGTACAATCTTACAAATTTGTGCAGCTGTCAACAATTACTAAACAAGAGAGAACGCTATAGTCGAGTGCCTCGACTATTAGATACCCGTTACTCAGCTAAACAACTTAATATAAATATGCCCTCTTGTATGTTTTTCGCCGCTCGAGTTAGCTCCCGATTTTTATGTTAAAATCTGTACCCAGGGAACACCTCCAATTTGGCTAACTTGATTTGATTTGCATAGTTCTTGGGATATAGTTCGGTATTGTCAAATGAAAGCCATCGCAATTTCCTTTAATAGAAATCCTTATCGAGAATTAACGTTGACTCTGTTGAGCACCTTGGCCAGCTGTTCCAAAGTCATCCGTTAGATGGCGCTATTGTGCCATGAAAGGCGGAAATGTAGGCGCTAGCCAGGCTTAAGTGTTTAATGGGTTTTTGGGCGTTAGAGTGGGCGTGGCAAACTTTTATTTGGCCAATCGATAGGTATTGACGAAACAAATACATATCAAAAAAAATTTTCATAATAGCATCAAAACTGTGGGCACAGCTTGTGGCTTGTGGGCGTCAGAGGGGGCGTGGCACCATTTTGAAACAAACTTGCGCTGCGTAGGAACTCCTAAAATCTACATGCAAAATGGCAATCTTCTAGCTTTTATAGTTTCCGAGATCTCAGCGTTCATACGGACAGACAGACAGACAGACAGACGGACAGACAGACGGACAGACGGACAGACGGACAGACGGACATGGCTAGATCGACTCGGCTAGTGATCCTGAACAAGAATATATATACTTTATAGGGTCGGAAACGCTTCCTTCTACCTGTTACATACTTTTGCACGAATATAGTATACCCTTTTACTCTACGAGTAACGGGTATAAATATGTCTTGATTTCTTATCTTTCGTTGTAACTTTGCCCAGATAATTAAAATGTAACTGTTCAAAAGGTTTTGTTGGCTTAAATATGTTATGTAAATAGCAATCGTGCTTGCCCTTCGCTGTAAATGCAATACATTGTAAACCATTTTTAATATGTTTTCCTATCTTTTCTTTTAATTTTGGAAGCCAATATGTTTACAAAACAATTTGTCGACACCTACATTTCCAAGGCGGTTCTGATATTTAAAGAGTACGTGCGTTTTTATATATGTTCCAGTATATAGTCATAGTTTTCCAGCTCTAAAGCCCATCGTATTCTGGGGTATCAATTTTAAAACTTTTACCGTGAAGATATACCCTAAAACGTTTGAGTGAATGAATTATTGCTATCGCTTTCAGCATCCGTAGTGCGATTGGAAAAATAAAATACCGTGTGAAAACGCCCATCTTTTTTCTATTGCACAAGATTTTTTTTTTTGTTTTATACCTTGTTTTTATTTATTAGATCTTCTCTTTTACTTAAGAGACTAACAATAAGTTTTCAAATCTTAATCAATGTTACGTTAAATTATGTTATTGAAAAGGGATGGGAAATCATTATATTTACATTTACATACATCATTACATTTCTATTCAAGTGGAAGGGGAGAGTGGTAGTTCATGAGCCAGTGAAGGATGCTGGCCTTTAGTTTTAAATGGGTCTTATTTGCTTCAATACGCTTTCTCCAGGTAAGCCTCCTGTATGCCAAGACAGGTGACTTCGTCTGCTTGTGAAACCGGCTTGTTGTTTAGCGCCAGAGGTGGGCATTTCGATAAGTTTAGTGTAAATGTAATGTGCTTACACTTTTGCTCGTTGACTTTGATGCGCCAGTCTGCGAGCCATTTTTCTACACCTACCGGTGTTCTTTTAAATGGCCTGTTGCTGTTTTTGGGCATTTCGGGCGGCTGATAATGGCAGTGTCGTCAGCGAAGGTTCAGATGAGGGTCTGGCGGCTTGTTGGAATGTCTGCCGTGTAAAGGATGTACAAGATTGGTCCAAGCACACTTCCTTGGGGTCTCCAGCTTCGATGTTACGGATTGTTGAAGTAATGGTTTTACATTTCACGGTGAAAACTCTGTTTCTGAGGTATGACTCAAGCAACTTGTGGGTGTTTTCCGGTAGGAGGGTTTTGATTTTGTATACCAGACTGTCGATCCAGACGCGATCAAACGCTTGTGATAGGTCCAGAAATAAGGCACTGCAATATTGCTTGTGTTCGAAAGCCGTGCGAATTTCAGATGTAAGGCGGTTTACCTGTTCGATAGTTCCATGCTTTTCCCTAAATCCGAATTGGTGCTGAGGGATCGTTCTGTTGTTTTGAAGATGTGTTACTAGATGAACAAAAAGCAGTTTTTCAAATAGCTTTGATACACATGGGAGCAGATTGATGGGCCGGTACGAGAAAGCTTGGGATTTGTCTTATCTGGCTTCGGGATCATTGTAATGACAGACTCTTTCCATTGGTCAGGAAAGTAGCCCCGTTTCAATATTGAGTTAAATATAAATGCGACCTGACTGCGCATGCAGGTAATTTAATTATCATTTTTGGAGAAAAAAATACGTGACCAGGAGCTTTTTTGGGTTTATGTGTTCTTTAATGGCCTTAAGTATTGTGCTGGTTTCAAGGGTAACTGGGGAGGACGGCGACGCTGGCGAGACATTTGGTAGAGTGAATTGGTTGAATGGCAGGTGAGGCTTGAAGACGTTTTCCAAGTCATGGGCAAAGGTGTTAGCTCTTTCTTCATCACTGCGCGCCCAGGCACCTGTTTGTGATCGAATTGGCCAATCGGGATCTATTGGTGGTTGCATGTTTGGGTGAGCTCTCCATAGTGGGAATTTATTACCCGTCGGGGATAGCTTCGCAATGTAGGCCTGTTTGGCCTTGTTCTTTTTGGTAGAGAGGGCCTTCGACAATTTTCGAGATGCTTCATTAAGACTTTTCTTAGTAGCTGGGGACCGATGAGTCTGCCAGTCTCTGGAAGTCTACGGTTTTCAAGTAGGAGAGAGTCGATCTGGATTTTGGACATTCCGTCCGTGAGGTGTTTAAGCGACTTATCAATGTCAGATTCAGAGGAAATTTCAGAATCATGTTCGATGTGTGGACTTACATATTTTTTTTTACTTCAGTCAGCTTGTTTTGTTTTATGTTAGATGCTGGGGGCGTTTCAGAAGCTGCGGCTGTTCAGATAGACAGAGGAGAACTGGCGAATGGTCGATGTAAGCTGTTCTAAGGTTTTTACGTTTAATAGCCTGTGCGAAAGTCTTCTAATAACAGCGAAATCAATAAGGTCAGGTTGTTTATTTGGATCTGTGGGCCAGTATGTAGGCCTAGCTGGTGAGACAAAGTCAAGTGATAATAGCACTGTATAATTGTCGTCCTTTGGGGTTGATAAGACTAGATCCCCAGTGGGGATGCTTTGCGTTACAATCACCGGCAGGTATAAAGCAGCGTCCTAGTGAGTTGTAGAAATTCATAAACACATTTTCTTAAATGGGTTTCGGAAAGTAGCATGATATCGATATTGTGGCTGTTTAGGAACTGTAGGAGTTCGTTTTTGTGCCGGGAAACGCCGTTTGCGTTCCAGAAGCATATTCTTAAGGAGTTCATTTATACAGACTTTTGTTTGATCAGCAGTTCCATTAGAAGGCTCTGGTTTCGCAGTAGTTCTTGAAGGGAACTTTGAATCGTCATAATGACGTTTGCAAGAGTAGCTAGTGTAGATTCTAGACCGCTAAGTGTTTGTTGGGGAAAAGTTTGGTTTTGCTGCGTAGAAGGTTAAGTTGTTGTTTGGCTATTTTGGCTTAAGAGTGGTTGTTGATCTGTTGAAGATGTTTGGTTGGGCAGAGTGTTGAGCGGCGAATGGATTACTGCGTCTCTAATTTAGGCGGCTCTTGAGTTCTTTGTAGACGGGACAGCCCCGGTAGTTGGCAGTATGATTTCCCCCACAGTTACTGCATTTTGTCAGAGTAGGGTCTTCTTTGTTTCCCAGGCATGCTTCAATGCAATGCAGATCTCCACAGGCGACACAAACTCTACGGTGATTCTTCGGTGAAGGAGATATTGCAGATGGTAAATAGGATGCACTGAATTTTTCTTTAGATGTTTCGACTCTGGGGCCAGCTCAATCTTGAACAGTGGTGGAGGAATTTTATCCCTGTTTACTATGTTCACGATGTGCTTAACGTCGAAGCCTTTTTCCATGAGGCCTTCAGCTATTTCTGCTACCGCAACAGTCGATTCTATACCTTTAAGTACAACTTGTAGGCCTTTCTTACTTTTTAGTTGGTAAGTGTAGTAATTTATAAGCTCATTGTCGAGATATCTTGTTACAGAATGGAAGTTGTCTTCATTGTTAACCGGGAGTTTTTCTTCTAATATGTTTCCTCTGTTTAGAGTGTTGATATAGAAGTGGTTAGGCCCGATTAATTGTTTAAGCTTATTGATCAGAACGGCACTGTTGTGTTTTCTAATATATATTGGCGGTGGCCTTACAGGTTTCATGACTTGAGGCACCTGACCCTTGTCTTCTTCGGTCTCACCAAGTATGGCAAATCTGTTTTCGGATGTTCGTGTGTTGCCTAAAGTTTTCGGTACTTTTGGCAAATGTGAGTTTTTTTCTTTTTATTTGTACATACCGATCGATCCCCGTCTGTACGAGAGTATTATTCGTAAGAGCGTCAGTAGAGCTAAGTTTTACTTGTGGTGTTGAGATAGGCCACTGGGTAGCCGCAGACGTTAAAGTTGTTGTTGTCGTTGACGTTGCTGTAGTAAGCGAGGGTACAGTGCTGGTGAGCGCACAAGCCGAAGTAGTCAGGGCATCGATTAGAGAGAGAGGTGACGGGCAATGTGAACTCCACGACTGAGTAACGGCAGCGCTACTTGAGCATAAAATCGCTGGTGACAGTGAGCGGGCTCTTTCGGTAGCGGTCAGTGACGTTGATTTTGTTGTTGCCTCCGATGAGTCAATTGAAATGTAAGCATTGTTCCGTGCAGAAGACAGCCGTCGTTCGTCTAGTTGTATTTGTTGCCCATCGCGACTTGGCTTCGTGGCTTTACCGGTTGCCCTTGTTAATATTTTATTTTCGTTTGACATTTTTAATTGTTTTTGATTAGCTAGTTCGGTTTTAAATTTACTTTTAATCACAAGAAGATATTGACCTTGGGATATGGCATTGCTGCCAGCGTCTTTTCGCTATTTTCCTATTTTTGGTGGACTCTTTGTAGATTTTTAGAAGTCTTTCGGCAGCGCGATCAAAAACACGTCTACGCGGGTCGACGGTTCTTGTGAAGAACCGAAACAAATTGAACTCGCGTTGTGATGCACTGTGGTGCAGCTCTGTCTCATCTGCTGGATTGTACAAAGCAAGTGTGAGAGAATCTTTTAATTTTTCTCTTAAAACTCCAATTCTCGAAAACGGAAATTTGTCGTTTTCTTCGTTACGTTGTATCACTAACCATACAACATATAGACTGGTCATTTCATACAACGAAAATTTTATTTATTTATTCATTTATTACATTAAAGTTAACAAATATCTGCCAACATAAACATAGTACCCGACTCTCATCAAGTGGGAGGGGGCAAGGACAGGTGAGTTAGGATGTTTGTTACAATTAAATTAACAGAGCATTCAGAATATATCAAAATATACAGTTCGTTATATGGGTCATGTAGTTTAAATTTCGTCTTACAAATATCAAGAGCAATAGGTCGAAAGTAACGAGTAGACCTTACAGGGATGGAGAACCTTATTTGACCCAGTAGGTAGCTTGAATTTACAAGACCAGTTATTAATTTATGAAGGAATATGACACCGTGACAGGTTCGACGATCCTTGAGAGAAGGCAGGTTTAGTGGGCGCAGTCTATCCACGTAAGATGGAAGGTGACGATGAGTTTCAAAGTTTAAACCACGTAAAGCGAACAAAAGGAATTGTTTCTGTACCGATTCGATAAGGTCTTGATGATTGGTATATTGAGGTGACCAAACACACGACCAGTATTTAAGAATTGGACGTACCAAGGAAATGTATAAGTGTTTCGTGATATAGGGGTCCTCAAATTGCTTAGACCAACGTTTAACAAAGGCTAAAACCCCTTTAGCGTTACTAACTATAATGCCAATGTGATCAGTATTAGTATTAGTATTTTTTCAATAATGACTGATGGTTCACGGAATCGAAAGCCTTACTGAAGTCCGTAAAAATAACATCAGTTTGAATATTATTTTTAAAAGCGCTTCTGATGACTGAGGTAAATTACAGAAGGTTTGTAGTCGTTGACCTACGTTTCATAAAACCATGCTGAGTTGGGGACATTACTGAGCTGCATTGGTGCTGTAGCTGAGTGGTAATAAGCTGTTCAAAAAACTTGGGGATCGCGCTCAGTTTTGCAATACCGCGGTAGTTATACCCGTTACTCGTAGAGTAGAAGGGTATATTATATTCGTGCAAAAGTATGTAACAGGTAGAAGGAAGTGTTTCCGACCCTATAAAGTATATATATTCTTGTTCAGGATCACTAGCCGAGTCGATCTAGCCATGTCCGTCTGTCCGTCTGTCTGTCTGTCCGTATGAACGCTGAGATCTCAGAAACTATAAAAGCTAGAAGATTGGCATTTTGCATGTAGATTTTAGGAGTTCCTACGCAGCGCAAGTTTGTTTCAAAATAGTGCCACGCCCCCTCTTACGCCCACAAGCCACAAGCTGTGGCCTCAGTTTTGATGCTATTATGAAAATTTTTATTGATATGTATTTGTTTCGTCAATACCTATCGATTGGCCTAATAAAAGTTTGCCACGCCCACTCTAACGCCCAAAAACCCATTAAACGCTTAAGCCTGGCTAGCGCCTACATTTCCGCCTTTCATGGCACAATAGCGCCATCTAACGGATGACTTTGGAACAGCTGGCCAAGGTGCTTAACAGAGTCAACGTTAATTTCTATTAAAGGAAATTGCGATGGTTTTCATTTGTGAATCAAATCAATTTACCCAAATTGGAGGTCTGAGTCAAACAATGGCGTATGTGTGTATGTATGTAAGCATTGCACTCAAAAACATAAACATAAACACAGCTGTTGGTGCAGGACAAAAGCTGCCTGCGCTAAAGAAGTGCTCGTGTTGATGCTCGTGCTTTAAAGCTGCCAGCTCTAAGAGATCGCCGAATTCAAATTGATAATTTGAACTGAGTGACGGGTATCTAATAGTCGAGGCACTCGACTATAGCGTTCTCACTTGTTTTTAATGTCCGATTTGCATCCTTTTTTATAAAGTGGAATGATAAACGATTCTTTACAAACTTCGGGGAAAAACGAATGAAGGAGGGATATCTGAAAAAGTTTAGATAAGGGTTTGCACAAAGCATCGGCACATCTTCTTATAACACAGCTCGGTACAAGGTCAGGGCCCGAAGAAAAAGACGTCTTGATTGTTTTCAGATTTGGTAAGACATCATCCTCACTAATTAAGGGAATGAAAAAACAGTTGGAGTGAGGAAGTGGGTAGGGGTAGGATAAAGAGTTATCGTATCTGAAAAACGAGTACGTGGACTGGAAAAATTTTGCAAATAAGTTTGCGATATCAAGATGAATATTGTTGCGATTTTCGTTTCTGCTTAGGGTTATCTTAGAATTCTATTCTGCAACGGTTTAGGTAACCATTGTAACATACGGAATTATGGACTAAGAACTTTGAACGAGCTATTAGATACATCGAATGGTCAACTTGGAGCCCAAATCTCTCAAATTTCTTAAAAAGTCTAGATATGGAATTTTTCAGGAAAGAGAGTCTACAAGAAAACCAAAGGGGCTTTTGAGGCGCGTTTGCAGAGGGAAATGAGGGAACGAACGTATCGAAAGCAGAGTACAGATTTCGATACATGACTGTAATGGAGCTGAGGCTTCTAAAGTAAACTCAAGTGTAGGATGGTAGGCGTCTTCAGGATTGGATAGAGGGCTAATTCGAGTAACGGATGCATTGTCGAACTCCGAGACAAAAATAAGGTCTAAAATTTTTTTGGAGCAGTTTAAGATTGAGTTCAGTTTTCCTAATGAAAGATCAATAAGACCGTGAACAAACTCATGGGCCGTGGTGGGAACGAGAGCAATAGAATCCGTTGATGTCATCCAGGAAATGTCAGGGAGATTAAAGTCGCCCATTACAATACAATACAATCGTTATCACCGAGGGTTGAATGAATACTCTGAGCCAAATGCTGAAGGTAGAGGCTAATATCTGATCGAGGGGGATTATACGAGCATGATATAAAAACTAAAAAATCATGAAGCTTTATCCGAACTGCAACAAACTCTAATATGCTATCCGTACCAATTATTGGAATACGTTGAGAGACAAAATCGGACTTGACGGCAATAAGAACACCACCGCCAAGACGCATTGAACGGTCACATCTATAAATAACATAACCACCAGCAAATATTTCGCAGTCAGACACAGAGGAATTAAGCCAATTTTCGGTAAAAGCAATCATATTGGCATCAAATGAAACACTGTTAACGTGCAATTTACTAAGTTTGCCCAATAAGCAGCGAACGTTCTGTAGTGTAGGGAAAAAGAATTGTTTAGTTGTTTGGAACGTTGGTTGAATTGATTAGGCATGTTTACATACTCGTGAACAATAACATGTTTAGGCCAAATAGAAACATCAAGAGCCTTATTAAGATGTTCCTCAGGAAGTCCAGTTTTAAACGAACATATTTCATGTCTCTGCTTAAACTTGAACTAAAAGACGTTTAGTTCGGCTCGAGAAACATTCAGTTTGCTGCTTAGGTAGTTTTTAACGTCATCTTCAGAGGCACCAGGGTTGAGTCGGGAGACAAAAATTAGCTTTTTTTTTTGCAATGCCCGATAAGGACTTAGGTTCCATACGAGCAACTTCAGATAAGGTTGGCTGCGATGATCCCGTGTTCGTATTAGGAGGCGTCAAAATTATACCAGAGCCAGCTGCAGCAGCACGCGGCGTAGATGCCGGGTCATTGTTGACAAGTTGCAGATTAGAAGGTGGGACTCGATCGGCCGGTCCAAAATAAGCAGCAGCAGGAGTTGGTCCAGAGGAAGCGTCTGCCGTGCAGCCGTCGGCAACGTCAGTAGAGGCATTCCTGGTAGCCACACGGCCTTTAAAGTTGGATTCAGCCTTTTCAAACCGAGTAAATAAGTCCTTAAATCCGTCCAATAAGGACAGGTACTCCAATCCAGGATAGAATTTGATTTAGTCCGGTCTGCAATTTTAGCACTGTGTCCAAGGTCGGCACATTTAGGATGAGCAATGTTGTCACACAGCCAGGAACCAATTGTGGGATGTCGAGAGGTGATTTTAGCATTTAAAAGGCAAGGCTTTATGCAGTAAGCAGACATACTAAATTGTTATGTTGTCGTCTGATAAATACGCGTAGAAAAACCACGTAGATGTAGAAAGCGCAGCTTGCAGTTGGGTCGCTGATAAGCTTTACGCGTATGTGAGTGTTCGCGACGAAACGATGAGCAAGCAAATGCATCAACAACAACACACGCGTAGAAGTTTGCGGTAAACTCAAGAATAGAGTAGAACAAAGCAAACACGCAAAACGATTTCAGATAATATAATAACACGAAATACGTATAAGTCACTGTTTTATATGTTCAAAGCTTTTCGTTATAATAACGACCACCAAAAACTAGTCAAAATGACACAAGATCAGTTCAAACGGTGTAGTTTACACGGGTAAAATATGATCAGATGGAGGAATGATAAAATACACGTCCGACAACGACTAAGTTTTGACTACAAAAAAAAAAAAAATGGACACACAAATTATTTCGCGGGAGGCCCCACAGTTGGTAGCGGCAGGCCCCGGACACTTTTTTTCGCTCTCATTCTTATTCTCATTTTGATGCTCGCGCGCTCATTGCAAGAGTTCGGTCGTTCCGTCGCAGAGACGTGCATTTCGAAGAAGGTACACGAAGTGTCCGGCGCCTGTCCATTTTCGTTGTATGAAATTACCAGTTGTAAGGTGAGTGGTTGTATTAAAGTTTCGCATCAATAGAAAAGTTTTTGATAATCCTGCTAAAATATGAATGAAGTCCTATAAAGCTTTGTACCTCAGTAGTTTTCGTAGGGACAGAAAAATGTTTTACAGCGATTATACCTTTTCCATCAACTCCCATGCCGTACCCATCAACCGTATACCCTAGATACTTAATTTACGTTGGAAAAATTTCACACTTACCAAGCCTCAGTTCTAAACTGTCTCTTGTTAGTGTATCAAATACTTCTTTTAAAATTTCCAAATGGCTCTTTATATTCTTTGTCAGCCCAAACGGCATCCTTAGGTACTCAAATTGGTTTAAAGGTATTGCAAACGAAGTAAACTTTACCGACTCATCTTGCATAAAAACATTCTTTAAGTCTAGCTTGGTAAACCATTGTGTTCGCAGAAACTGGAATTTATATTGAAATTGTTAAAAATAGTTGAAGTTTAGTGTAAGTTAGTTTAGGGCGAAGGCGGAAGCACAATAAAGTTTTCTCTCGCTCTCGGCGAAGCCGCCCCGTCTTCGCCAACCTTCGTTAAGCTAGGCTCCAAGTTCTTTGTCGAAATATATATAAGGCATTCGTTGAAATTGATTTGAGCCGTCGCCACCTTTTTTTCGTTTTCGCTATTTTCGAAGTTAATAATTTTAGCCCCCGCAGTTTTTTCGGTTGTTGTTAATAAATTAGAAAACTCTCTGATTTTTCATGGCGCCGCCGGGTGGACACTAAAATTATTAATATTTATTTTGGCAACTAGTGACAGTGACACATAAAACAAAAAATATAAAGGGCAAGAGCAGGTCAAATCACTCAAATTTCATAGTGCTTTATTGTTGCTCGCGGAGTGTCGGTGTGGTTATAAATACACAGTAGCTCCTGCTTAACGTCTCGTGCCGGTCGCGAAATACCCTGTTCGCCAAAGAAGAACTGCTGCCAGAGGGATGCCCTGCGACTGCTCAATGTGCAAAAGGAAAGTGGCAGCTGGATTGAAAGACCCTAACGCAGAACCTGAGGTATTTGTGCAAAAATTGAAAGCTTGAGTTTATAAGAAAAACAATTTAATTGTTTATTATCTTGTGCTGAAAAATTGCACCTCGCTTTCAATTTTTGGCACAGACGTATCGATATAGTAGATGCCCTACGACTTCTCAATGTGCAAAAGGAAAGTGGCAGCTGGATTGAAAGACCCTAACGCAGAACCTGATGTATTTGTGCAAAAATTGAAAGCTTCAGTTTATAAGAAAAATAATTTAATTGTTTATTATCCTGTGCTGAAAAATTGCACCTCGCTTTCAATTTTTGGCACAGACGTATCAATATAGTAGAGCTAAATGCATGCATTTATTTATAATAAATAAAAAAAAAATTATATTAAAATTTATTATATACACATACACATACATACATATACACATACACATTATATAACCTATTTGAACCGCCGTTGGACGCAACATTTAATTGTGTTATATTATGGCAATCACTGTCGCCCCCAATTTATTCATTGAAACTCGAAAATTAATAGTTAGTAAAATCATCCGAGCCGCTATACATAACCAATACATAAGCCCTCATATACAAACAGCTGCGGCGGTGAACTTTTTCGTTTTTCTTTTTCGCTTTCGCTTGTCCGCCGTTAGCAACGTTGTAATTGTTGCTGGACTTTTGGTTTGGCGCGCTGAAGATCAAAGTGACGCGCTACCCTGCATTCGGACGGTTATACTGATTTTTGCCGTCATTTGCAACCATTATTAATTTTGATACCTCGTGGCTTGATATTCAATTTAATTATTAAAATAATTTTTTCGAAAAAAAATAATAATTGCTTTCGGTGACTTGGTAGGCCTTTATAGTTTCCAAAGCTTCAACAGAAAGTAAAGAAATTAAATGATTAAATTTTTCAATAACGAGAATGCTGTCGTCTTGATGAACAAGAGTTTCGAAAAAGCTATTGAAATTCTTAAACTCAAAATAAAAGTTATGTGAAGAACACTACCGGAAGACTACTCAGGTTTTGCCATCAGGTCAGTTTGAAGTAAGACTTCCGTTTAAATCGGATCCAAATGAGTTGGGCAACTCTTTTGAAGCTGCAAAACGGCGGTTTTTGTCGCTTGAAAGAAGGCTGTATTGACACCCTGAAATGAAGAAAATGTACTATAGTATGCACAAATATAAAATATATATATCGACCACCCACTGTACCAAGAGTACAAAAAGTGTTTATACAATTCAGGGTCTCGGTCATCAACCTAAGTGCCCGAAATACGAACCACTCGCTGTCCCTTGGCTCACACGCTGAAAGTGCATGTGTCAGCATAAGTTCAACACGAGCGGACCTCATGTGTATGCATATACCTCCGCGCTCCAGACTAAGTAAGCATATATATATTAAGAATATATAGGCCGTCTCTTCGCTGCCGCTGTTGGCAGCACCGCTACGAGACTTAGACCTTTTTAGCTCCTAAGTAAATTAATCTTGTGAAGAAACTCTTTTGAGCTCAGAGCGGCAACAACGGCGGCTCTGCTTTTTAAAGAAAAATCATTAATAAAGAATACCAAATAGAAACCAAATCAGACTCGTATTATTGGAGGAGCATGAAAAAAGCAATTTGATCTATTATATGGCGACCGTGACAGGACATATAAGGCAAATTTTTAACTACATGAGCCAAACTAAATGGCAATTAAATTATAAATTAAATTATACGCTTAACATAAAAAATCCTATAGGAGCTCACAGAAAAACACCCAAAATGGGTTTAGTAGACGTGAAAGCAAACGTCATAAATAAAATCGAGTCCAAAACTATGAATACAGATTTAACGAACATTTTATTATCAATCATTGTCTTTATTATGAGCGCATTTATTTGTACAAGGCATATATGTTTCATAATAAATGTATATCAACGAGAGCCATATATAAATGATCTGGACAAAATATAAAATACATAAAGCGCCAACAATAATTATAAAAAGATGTTCAAAGTAAAAATAAACAAATCAACAAACCATCTAATATAAATATGTATGTCCATATATTGATATAATCAATATAGATGTTATTTTATCAAGGTTCTTATCTGATGTACAATGAAAAAAATAAATTAATTTAAAAAAAAATAAATAAATATAAAATATGGATAATACAGAGTGTATTAGAATTACTCTTGATAGGGAACCCAACTTTCAGAACAGGGTATTATCAATAATCGAAAAAGGAGCTGAGCCTCTACTAATCAATGAATTCGAATATGAGTACATGAATAGGTACAACTTAGGCTTTTCTTCCTTGATACATTGCTCGAGTACCCAGAAGGCGATAGTATTGAGCACCGTCCCGACCCTAAAAATTAAATCAGTTATTAACAATAACAAGATACTTGGAGACATATTGCAACAATCTAGAAAATATTCCATTAAATAATGGAATGGGACGAATTATATAAAGAACTAAATAATATAAAAATTGATTTTGACAGAAATATTAGTAACCCGCTTCTATACAGCGCATATAGTAATACACGATCAGAGAGACAGGCTAAACAAAGCCCATTGGTCTCAGGTATCAAAATATTTAAACAAATTACGGGATAACCTAATAGCTATTAAAGCAAAGGTACGACTTAACAATTTCAGTACCAACTATCCTAAACACACCGTTGAAGATAGAAGCTAAGAAGAGTCAGAATCATCAGATCCACCAGAACAAGCTGAGGCTGATGACCTTATCTCTACAGATCCCGATATAGAGGAAAAAGATATAAACAACCTCACTATTCCGGCAGTCCTTATTCAATCTGAATTATCATACCAGGAATCGACCGACTCCGAATCTCACAACAGCATTGTAGAAATAAATCCAACCACAATGGCTGAGGAGATAATCCCCCAAAGGGCATACATTAAAAATATATCGAATGCCATCCCGGAGTTTAACGGGCAAAAGATACACCTTCAGAGATTCGTAACAGCTCTGAAGTTGGTTAACCTTACGAAAGGTACATTCGAGGTTTTGGCTGTAGAAATCATCAAATCCAAAATAATTGGATCGAAATTATACAGAGTCCAAAACTAAACCACAATAGAAGCTATAATCAAAAAACTGCAAGATACTATAGTCGGAGAAACATCCGACGTAGTTAAAGCCAAAATGGCAAAAACAAGCCAAAAAGGTAAAACTGCAGAAAAATTCACCACAGAAATTGACAACCTACGAAAACTCCTAGAAGCTTCGTATATTGATGAAGGCCTATCGGCCGAACACGCTGACAAATTCAGAAGCAAGGAAGCCATCACCACAATGGTCAAAAATTGTGAGCATGGCCGCCTCAAAACAATATTGGAAGCAGGCAATTTTGCAACCATGAACCAAGCCGTCGCCAAGAACATACAATGTAGTACTGAAATGACAGGCAATGCCAATTCCATAATGTACACGCATCGTGGAAATAATTATCGCGGTAGTAATTATAAAAACAATTATCTCGGTAGAGGTAATAATCGAGGTAATTGTAACAATATCAGATATTATTAAAACAATAATTATAACAGAAATAACAATAACCAAAATAACACTTATTACAGAAACAACAATCGTGGTGGAAACAACAACGGTGGAAATAGACGTGGGGAAAACAGCAACAACCACAATAACAACGTTAAGGTGGCACAAACATATTCGGGAAACTCCCAACCACCTTTAGATACACGGCAGTAAACAACATCAAAATTTACACTCTAAATCTCAGTCAAAATACATTCGTCACTTTCATGAACGTAGCAACAGGAAAAGAATTAGTTTTCCTACTAGACACAGGTGCGGAAATATCCATATTGAAGGAAAATTTCGATATTTTTCAAAACATTCAAGATAATCACATCATAAACATGCAGGGTATAAGTCAGGAAATTACCAAATCAAAAGGTTTAGCTCCTATTGAAATTTAAATTTTTAAGTACATAATTCCACATGATTTCCATATCGTAAATATGCAATTCGCTATTCCATGTGATGGAATACTAGGAATCGATTTTATCAAAAGATACAACTGTCAATTAGACTTCAAGCCGTCTGAAGACTGGCTTATAATAAGACCAAATAACCTAAAGTATCCAATTTATGTTCAAATAGCATACAGTTGTGGCAACCAATTCTCTAATTCTGCCAGCAACATCCCAAGTTGTCCGAAAAATCGAAATAAATTCGGAAGAAGACAGTGTATTAATTCCGAATCAAAAAATTCAGCATGGTATCTATATCGCACATACCATAGCAACAGTCCAAAATGAATATATGTATAAGATTACTAAATACCACAAACACAGATCAAGTAGTTTATATTAAAAATATACATCATGAACCACTTTCAAACTATGAAGTAGTAAAAACTGACTTAGAAACCAGACAAAAAATTGTATTATCCCAACTTGCAAAAAACTTCCCGCCTCAATTCAATGAACAACTTACAGCATTATGCACCCGGTATAGTGATGTATTCGGACTAGAAACCGAATCAATCACTACCAATAAATTTGTATAAACAAAAGCTGAGATTACTTGATGATGAACCCGTACATATAAAAAATTATAGAAATCCTCATAGTCAACAAGACTCAATTCAAAAACAACTCCAAAAACTCATCAATGATGAAATAGTGGAACCCTCTGTATCACCTTATAATAGCCCACTTTTGTTAGTAACAAAAAAATCTCTTACAAATTCGGAAAATAAGAAATGGCGATTAGTAATTGACTATCGTCAAATTAATAAAAAACTCTTGTCTGATAAATTTCCAATCCCTAGAATCGATGATATTTTAGATCAACTAGGAAGAGCAAAATATTTCTCATGCCTTGACTTAATGTCAGGTTTTCATCAAATAGAACTGGAAACAAGTGAGAACGCTATAGTCGAGTACCTCGACTATTAGATACCCGTTACTCAGTTGAAATTATCAATTTGAATTCGGCGATCTCTTAGAGCTGGCAGCTGTACAGCACGAGCATCAGCACGAGCGCTTCTTTAGCGCAGGCAGCTTTTGTCCTGCACCAACAGCTGAGTTTATGTTTATGTTTTTGAGTGCAATGCTTACATACATACACACATACGCCATTGTTTGACTCAGACCTCCAATTTGGCTAACTTGATTTGATTTGCATAGTTCTTGGGATATAGTACGGTATTGACAAATGAAAACCATCGCAATTTCCTTTAATAGAAATCCTTATCGAGAATTAATGTTGACTCTGTTAAGCACCTTGGCCAGCTGTTCCAAGGTCAAAGATGGCGCTATTATGCCATGAAAGGCGGAAATGTAGGCGCTAGCCAGGCTTAAGCGTTTAACGGGTTTTTGCGCGTTAGAGTGGGCGTGGCAAACTTTTATTAGGCCAATCGATAGGTATTGACGAAACAAATACATATCAATAAAAAATTTTCATAATAGCATCAAAACTGAGGTCACAGCTTGTGGCTTGTGGGCGTCAGAGGGGGCGTGGCACCATTTTGAAACAAACGTGCGCTGCGTAGGAACTCCTAAAATCTACATGCAAAACCCCAATCTTCTAGCTTTTATAGTTTCCGAGATCTCAGCTTTCATACGGACAGACAGACAGACAGACAGACGGACAGACAGGACAGACGTACATGGCTAGATCGACTCGGCTAGTGATCCTGAACAAGAATATATATACTTTATAGGGTCGGAAACGCTTCCTTCTACCTGTTACATTCTTTTGCACGAATATAATATACCCTTTTACTCTACGAGTAACGGGTATAAAACGTTCACGGGATATAACATCCTTTTCAACAAACAATGGTTCTTATCGCTTCACGTTGTTACCATTCGGTTTAAAAATAGCGCCAAACTCTTTTCAGAGAATGATGACTATAGCATTCTCTGGATTATAACCTTCGCAAGCATTTCTTTATATGGATGACTTAATAGTCATAGGTTGTTCCGAAAAACATATGCTCATGAACTTAACTGATGTTTCCAAAGTTACATCCAGAAAAATGTTCATTTTTCATGCATGAAGTCACTTTCTTAGGACATAAATGCCAGATAAAGGAATCTTGCCTGACGACAAAAAATACGACGTAATTCAAAATTATCCAGTCCCACATGATGTGGAAAGCGCTAGAAGATTCATTGCATTTTGGAATTATTACAGAAGTTTTATAAAGAATTTTGCTGAATACTCCCGTCACATAACAAGGTTATGTAAAATTCAAATGGACAACACAATGTCAAAACGCTTTAGAACATCTTAAATCATCATAAATAATAAATCCCACTCTGTTGCAATACACAGATTTTAGCAAAGAATTTTGCATAATCACAGATGCTAGCAAATACGCTTGTGGAGCAGTCCTAGCTCAAAACAAAAATGGACTACAGCTTCCAGTTGCATACGCCTCAAGATCCTTTACAAAAGGTGAAAGCAACAAGAGCACTACAGAACAAGAATAAAAATCCATTCATTGGGCTATAACACACTTCAGACCATATATTTATGGTAGACACTTCACTGTCAAAACAGACCATAGAGCACTTACCTACTTATTTTCAGTGTTAAATCCCAGTTCCAAACTAACACGAATAAGACTTGAATTGGAGGAATATAATTTTACGGTAGAGTATCTAAAGAGTAAAGATAACTATGTAGCCGATGAGCTTTCTAGAATAACCATCATAGACTTAAAAAATATACAAACAACAATAAAATTCTGAAAGTCACTTCCAGAAACCAAAGTAGACAAAAATCCTACGCAGGAAAAGAACAAATAGAATAAGCAATTTCTAGAAAAAGCTTCAAAGCCCAACGTATATAAAGTCATTAATAATGATGATGGTTCCCATCGAACCACCGAACCGCGTAGACGTGTCTTTTTGCTCGCCCTGCCAAAAGACTTCCAAAAATCTACAACGTGACCACCAAAAATAAGAAAAATATCGAAAAGACGCTGGCAGCAATGCCATGTCCCAAGGTCAACATCTCATTGCGATTAAAACTAAATTTAAAACCGAACTAGCTAATCAAAAACAATTAAAAATGCCGAACGCAAATAAAATATTAACAAGTGCAACCGGTAAAGCCACGAAGACAAGTCGCGATCGGCAACAAATACAACCAGACGAACGACGGTTGTCTTCTGCACGGAACAATGCTTACATTTTAATTGACTCATCGGAGGCAACAACAAAATCAACGTCATTGACCGCTACCGAAAGAGCCCGATCACTGTCACCAGCGCTTTTATGCTCAAGCAGAGCTGCAGGTAATCAGTCGTGGAGTACACAATGTCCATCACCTCTCTTTCTTATCGACTCACCGACTACTTGGGCTTGTGCGCTCACCAGCACTGTACCCTCGCTTACTATAGCAACGTCAACGACAACATCAACTTTAACGTCTGCGGCTACCCAGTGGCCTATCTCAACACCACAAGTAAAACTTAGCTCTACTGACCCTCTTACGAATAATACTATCGTACAGACGGGGATCGATCGGTATGTACAAATAAAAAAAAAAGCTTAGTCCACAAAAAATCGTAAACTCAAATTTGCCAGAAGTACCGAAAACTTTAGGCAACACACGAACATCCGAAAATAGATTTGCCATACTTGGTGAGACCGAAGAAGACAAGGGTCAGGCGCCTCAAGTCATGAAACCTGTAAGGCTACCGCCAATATATATTAGAAAACACAACAGTTTCGATCTGATCAATAAGCTTAAACAAGTAATCGGGCCTAACCACTTCTATATCAACACCCTAAAAAGAGGAAACATATTAGAAGAAAAACTCCCGGTTAACAATGAAGACAACTTCTATTCTGTAACAAGATATCTCGACTATGAGCTTATAAATTACTACACTTACCAACTAAAAAATAAGAAAGGCCTACAAGTTGTACTTAAAGGTATAGAATCGACGGTTGCGGTAGCAGAAATAGCTGAAGGCCTCACGGAAAAAGGCTCCGACGTTAAGCACATCGTGAACATAGTAAACAGGGATAAAATTCCTCAACCACTGTTTAAGATTGAGCTGGCCCCAGAGACGAAAGCTCTAAAGAAAAATGCAGTGCATCCTAGTGCATGCCTGGGAAACAAAGAAGACCCTACTCTGAGGAAATGCAGTAACTGTGTGGGAAATCATACTGCCAACTACCGGGCCTGTCCCGTCTACAAAGAACTCAAGAGCCGCCTAATTCAGAGACGCAGTAATCCATTCGCCGCTCAAAACTCTGCCCAACCAAACATCTTCACCCCATCCACAACCACTCCTGGTGTCTCCTTTGCCAACGCACTCCGCTACCCTGGAATCTCACAAACATCTACCGCCCAGCCTGCAGCACTGCGTCCACAGCCACCCGTACCAAACCTAATCTACACTAGCTACTCTTGCAAACGTCATGATGACGATTCAAAGTTCCCTTCAAGAACTACTGCGAAACCAGTGCATTCTAATGGAACTGCTGATCAAACAAAAGTCTGTATAAATGAAATCCTTAAGAATTTGCTTCTGGAACGCAAACGGCGTTTCCCGGCACAAAAACGAACTCCTACAGTTCCTAAACAGCCACAATATCGATATCATGCTACTTTCTGAAACCCATCTAACTAAAAAAAACTACTTCCATATCATCGGCTATATATATCACACGCGACCAACCACCCGGACGGTAAATCACACGGAGGTACCGGTAAACTCATCAAACAACGCATAAAACATCAACCCCTGGAGACATTCGCTACTAACTACCTGCAGGCCACATCCCTACGTATAAACATAATTGGCGGCCCACTTACGCCATCCGCCATATATTGTCCCCCACGCTTCAGTATTGGAGAAAATGAGTTTATGAATTTCTACAACTCACTAGAACGCTGCTTTATAGCTGCCGGTGATTATAACGCAAAGCATCCCCACTGGGGATCTTGTCTTATCAACCCCAAAGGCCGCCAATTATACAACGTTATCATCACTCCTGGTAATAAGCTTGACTTTGTCTTACCAGCTAGGCCTACATACTGGCCCACAGATCCAAATGAACAACCTGACATTATCGATTTCGCTGTTATTAGAAGAGTTTCGCACAGGCTGATAAACGTAAAAACCTTAGAAGAGTTTACATCGGACCATTCGCCAGTTCTCCTCTGTCTATCTGAACAGCCGCAGTTTCTGGAACGTCCCCAACATCTTACATCAAACAAAACAAACTGCTGAAGTACAAAAAATATGTAAGTGCACACATCGAACTTGATCCTGAAATTTCCTCTGAATCTGACATTGATAAGTCGCTTAAACACCTCACGGACATAATGTCCTCTGCCGCCAAACATTCTACGACAGATCCTTCAGACACAAATCCGCTAAGAACTGGACGCCCAAGTACCCAGATCGAGTCTCTCCGACTTGAAAAACGTAGACTTCGCAGAGACTGGCAGACTCATCGGTCCCCAGCTACTAAGAAAAGACTTAATGAAGCATCTCGAAAATTGTCGAAGGCCCTCTCTACCGAAAAGAACCAGGCCCAACGGGCCTACATTGCAAAACTAGCCCCGACGGGTAATAAATTCCCACTATGGAGAGCTCACCCAAACATGCAACCACCAATAGATCCCGATTGGCCAATTCCATCACAAACAGGTGCCTGGGCGCGCAGTGACGAAGAAAGAGCCAACATCTTTGCCCATCACTTGGAAAACGTCTTCAAGCCTCACCCGCCATCCAATCACCGAATGTCTCGCCAGCGTCGCCGTCCTCCCCAGTTACCCTTGAAACCAGCATAATACTTAAGGCCATTAAAGAACACATAAACCCAAAAAAGCTCCTTATTTCTCCAAAAATGATAATTGAATTAACTGCATGCGCAGTCAGATGCATCGCATTTATATTTAACTCAATATTGAAACGGGGCTTCTTTCCTGACCAATGGAAAGAGTCTGTCATTACAATGATCCCGAAGCCAGGAAAAGACAAATCCCAGCCTTCCTCGTACCGGCCCATCAGTCTGCTCCCATGTCTATCAAAGCTATTTGAAAAACTGCTTCTTGCAGTAACACATCTTCAAAACAACAGAACGATCCCTCAGCACCAATTCGGATTTAGGGAAAAGCATGGAATTATTGAACAGGTAAACCACTTAACATCTGAAATTCGCACGGCTTTTGAACACAAGCAATATTGCAGTGCCTTATTTCTGGACGTATCACAAGCATTTGATCGAGTCTGGATCGACGGGCTAGTATTTAAAATTAAAACCCTCCTACCGGAAAACACCCACAAGTTGCTTGAGTCATACCTCAGAAACAGAGTTTTCACCGTGAAATGTAGAACCATTACTTCAACAATCCGTAACATCGAAGCTGGAGTACCCCAAGGAAGTGTGCTTGGACCAATCTTGTACATCCTTTACACGGCAGGCATTCCACCAAGCCGCCAGACCCTCATCTCAACCTTCGCTGACGACACTGCCATTATCAGCCGCTCGAAATGCCCAAAAACAGCAACAGCCCATTTAAAAGAACACCTGGTAGCTGTAGAAAAATGGCTCGCAGACTGGCGTATCAAAGTCAACGAGCAAAAGTGTAAGCACATTACATTTACACTAAACTTGTCGAAATGCCCACCACTGGCGATAAACAACAAGCCGGTTCCACAAGCAGACGAAGTCACCTGTCTCGGCATACACTTAGACAGGAGGCTTACCTGGAGAAAGCATTTAAAACTAAAGGCCAGAAACCTTCACTGGCTCATGAACTACCGCTATCCCCTTCCACTCGAATATAAAGTACTACTGTATAACTCATAAAGCCGATTTGGACCTTCGGCTCCGAGCTCTGGGGAAACGCAAGCAGCAGCAATATAGAAATTATTTAAAGAGTACAATCAAAGACCCTACGAACAATAACTGGAGCCCCCTGGTACCTCCGCAACGCAAACATTCAGAGAGACCTGGATATAATTCCCGTAAAAGAAGAATTTGTTTCCAGAAAAATTAAATATGAAGCCGGACTATCAAATCACCCAAACCTGCTAGCCAGACAACTCAACCGGCTACGCTATTATTCACGTCTACAGCGGAACGATTTCCCATCCCTTTTCAATAACATAAATTAACGTAACATAGATTAAGATTTAAAAACTTATTGTTAGTCTCTTAAGTAGTAGAGAATATCCAATAAATAAGAATAGAGTATACAAAAAAGAAAAAAAAAACGTAAAGTAGTGCATGTAAATAATAAAATGTGTTTATTAAGCACGGAAAGAAAATTACAGCAAGATATGATGTTAGCGATTTGTATATTAATGGAACCATTGACTTAGGTCAATTCTTTCAAAGGCTTGAAAAGCAGGCCAGTATTCACAAAGTCAGCCAACTCAAAGTGGCACCGTGGGAATTTTAAAATTATGGGCAATAATATATTGAAATCATTGACCGTAATAAAAAATAATAAAGAAAAATAAGCTATATTGTCTATATTCCATGATTATCCAATACAAGGTGGTCATACAGGCATTACAAAAACCTTGGCCAAGGTCCAGAAACACTATTACTGGAAAAATATGTCCAAAGACATAAAAGATTACATAAAGAAATGTCCTAAATGCCAAAAGTCGAAAACTATAACCGAAACTCCACAAAGAGCTTTTGATATAGTAATTGTAGATACTATTGGTTCACTTCCAAAATCTAATAATGGAAACAAATACGCAGTTACACTCATCTGCGATTTAACTAAATACCTAGTAGCAATACCTATACCAAATTTTTTTTTTTTTTTTTTAAATATATGCTTTATTTATTGAATCTTCTCTATATGAGACTAACAATAAGTATATCAAATCTTAAGAATATAACTTAACTTACAGTCATGTAGACTGAATTTAGACTAACGGGCCCTAATATTTATTGCTGGGCTGGTAGATCGTTACGATGCAGACGAGTTCTGTTCGAAACCCGTCTTAGGTTCCTTGCGAGATTATTTGGGTGCAATCAAGCTTGTTATGGTAGGCCGCTTTCTGCTTTGCTATTTCATCTTTGACCGGTGGTATGCACAGATCCCTGTGGATGTTTTCGTTCCGAACACACCATGGTGCCCCAGTGATTGTTCGCAGGATTTTTGATTGTGAGCGCTGTATGATGTCAACGTTGCTGTTGCTCGCGTTCCCCCAGAGCTGGGAGCCGTAGGTCCAAATGGGCTTGAGGGTGGAGTTGTAGAGAAGAACTTTAAAGTCCAGACACAGGGGTGATCGAGAATTTATAATCCAGTGTAGGCTGCTAGCTTTAAGTCTGAGATGTGCTTTCTTGCATTCAATGTGCCTCCGCTAGGTTAGGCGTCTGTCGAGGTGGACGCCGAGATATGTCAACTACCACCAAATGATCAGCCAGTTGAGCTGTTGCTCTAGTTGGGCATCTTGAGCGGCTCAGGATTGCGGTGTCGTCAGCAAATGTGGACGTAGTCAGCCTCTCGTTCGTAGGGATGTCTGATGTGTATAGGATAAACAGGGTAGGGCCCAGGGCGCTACCTTGTGGGACTCCGGCTTCAATGTTATACTCGTTGGATGTCGTTGTATTGCATCTAACCTCAAAGACTCTGTGGTAGAGGTACGACTTAAGTAACTTATGAGTGTTTTCTGGCAGTAATGTTATGATTTTATGCATAAGGCCTTCAAGCCACACTCGGTCGAATGCCTGAGAGACGTCGAGGAATATCGCACTACAATATTCCCGATGTTCGAAGGCTGTACGAATTTCTGAAGTTATCCGGTTGACTTGCTCGATGGTTCCGTGGCTTTCACGAAACCCGAATTGATGCGCCGGGATTAAGTTTTGTTCTCTTAAATATGGTGTAATGCGCGTGAGCAGGCATTTTTCCAGTAATTTGGACAGGCACGATAGTAAGCTTATTGGCCTGTACGATGAGGGAATTGTGTGGTCTTTGCCAGGCTCCGGTATCATTATAACCACGGACTTTTTCCATTTTTTGGGGTAGTAGCCAAGTTTTGCGATCCCGTTAAATAGCTTGCATATAACATCCACTGCGCAGTTTGGAAGTTCAATTATCATTTTTGGGGTTATTAGGTCGGCCCCTGGAGCCTTTTTCGGTTTTATTTGCTTCCTAATGACGTTAGCAATTTCAGGTGTTTGAAACAAAATCGGGTTAATTGCAATTTCAGAGCTAAACGGCGGTAGTTGAAGAGAGTTTGTGGCGGCGTTCGGCTGAAATACATTTCGTAGGTGTAAAGCAAATGTTTCGGCTCTGTCTTCGTCACTGCGGGCCCAAGTACCCGAGGAGTTTCTAATCGGAGTGACTGATTCTATCGGAGAGCTTAAATTTGGGTGAGCTCTCCACAAAGGATGCTTTGTACTGGTCGGCGACAGTTTTTCGATGTACCGGCGCTGCGCAAGCTCCTCTGCTTGCTTGAGGGTTTTGGTGAGTCTGCGGGTGGCATCATTATAGAGTTGCTTCGAATGGGGCGATCTGCAGGATTGCCAAACGCGTCTTAGACGTCGTTTTTCCCGAACCAGTTGTTCGATTTGCAGATTAGTTTTGTATTGGTTGCTACGCACGATTGTCTCTTCTGGAGTTGAGATTTTGGCTGCTGCCACGAGTACTGACTCCAGGGCATCAGCACAGAAGTCGATGTCGTTCTCTATGTTTAACTGTGGTGTTAGTTCAATGTGGGAACTTACGTACTTTTTGTACTTTAGCCAGTTAGTTCTAGTCGAGGTCAGCCTGAAGGGGTGCTCGATTACTTTCGGGCTTTGAAGGAGAGTTATTAAAACAGGCGAGTGGTCCGATGATAAGTCCGAAAGCGATTTGGCGCTGACTAAATTTCTTGGGATGTTCTTGGTCACAGCGAAGTCAATTAAGTCCGGGAATTTTCTGGGGTCAGCTGGCCAGTATGTGGGGCTGCCAGGGGAGACATAGTCGAGTTTGTTGCTCAAATTTATGATTGCTTTATACAGTTGTCTTCCTTTGGGCGTCACTAGTCTTGATCCCCAGTGCGTGTGCTTGGCGTTGTAGTCTTCTCCTGCTATAAAGCGATCTCCGAGTGAATTGTAGAAGTCCAAGAATTGCTCTTCAGTTATTGTAAAACGCGGTGGGCAATAGACAGCGGCTATAGTGATACTGCCGTTGCCTGCTTGTAGTTTTATAGATGTAGCCTGCAAATAATTTGTTGCAAACCTCTGGTGAAAGTGGTGCTTAATGCGTTCCCTGATTAGGATTCCAGTTCCTCCGTGAGCCTTACCGTCCAGATGATCTGTGCAGTATGAAGTATAACCTCTTATTTGGAAGTTGTATTTACTTGTGAGATGCGTTTCTGCCAGCAGCATTACATCTATTTGGTTTTCATTGAGGAATTGAGTTATTTCAAGTTTGTGCCGTGAAACGCCATTGGCATTCCACATGGATATTCGAAGACAAGACATCGATTATTTAGATTGTTGGGATGTGAGCAAATTTATTAAAATGTTTTGATTTTGCATAAGGTTTGTCATTGTTGTTTTCATGAAGGACATAAATTCCATCATACCCTGTTGTAAAGTCAACATCATGGTTTCCATGCTGTTTGGTATTTGTCCTATTGCTTGCTGAGGTGTTGTTATAATTTGCTCAGAGCATTGAGCTTGTGGGAACCCCGTCTGATCGGCAAGTCCTGATTTTAGGGCACTGGCGTATGAAACTCCCCCATTTGTGTTGAGGGGCCCAAATGAAGATCTGGCTGCTTTCGCAAAGAAAACATTAGGTGTGGTTTGGGATTGCACGTACGCATTTCGTGCATTCTGGGAGCGTGCTTGTTTTGCTTGTTGAAATTGACTCTTCAGCTCTTTATAGACCGGGCAGCCTCTGTAGTTTGCGGTATGGTTATCTCCACAGTTAGCGCATTTCTTTGTCTTTGGGTCTTCTTTGCTTGCAGGGCAAGGTTCGGATTTGTGGAAGCCACCACAAGCTACGCAGACTGAACGAAGCCCGCAGTTGTTTCTGGTGTGTCCATACTCTTGGCAGTTTGTGCATTGCAGCGGGCCATTCCGCTTATGCGCTTCTTCAACAGTAATCCTTCTGTGCAACAGGTATTGCAGTTTATAGATCGGGTGCACTTCATTTTTCTTCAAGGCTCTGCTATCTGGCTCCAGTTCGACCTTAAAGAGTGGTTGCGGCTTTTTATTTTTGCTGATAATATTAATAATATTTTTGGAGAAGAATCCTTTTTCTTTCAGTGCCTCTTTTACCTCATTGGTGGATACGTCGGGCTCTATGACCTTTAGCACTACTTGCAAGCCCTTGCTACTCTTGAGCTGGTACGTGTAGTAGGGTTTCCTAGCCTCGTCTAGGTAATTTGTTACAGCTCTGAATTGATCTTCAGTTTTAGCTTGAAGCTTTGTTTCATGAATATTCCCTTTAACAAGGGGAGTAACATAAAAGTTGTCATTCCCGACCAGCGCAACAATTTTCTTTACTAGGGTATTTGAGTTCTGTTCCCTTATGTAAATTGGTGGGGGCTTTGGTTTCTTTTGAACAGCCTGTCCAGATTCGGATTGATTATTATCAATTTCCGACAATAGGGCGAATCTGTTTTTACTAGATGCCCCTGGTTGTTCGCTGCCTTTATTAGGGCAATTTTGTTTTGGTTTATTTCCAACCATTTTATTTTGCGGGCTTAGCTTCCGTTTGATTTGGATGTAACGGTCCATGCCAGTCTGTATAGCCGGACCCACTTGTTGTTGTTTGATATTGCCGATATTGGCACTCGTACTTACACTTGGCTTTGTAGTTTTATTCGGCGCTGCAGAAGTTACAAACGCATTCGAAATCGCATTGTTGTTAACGGCGACCGTTGATGTTGTTGTTGCAGTGGCTGCGGTTGCAGAAATTAACGAGGTCGCAGTGCTCGTGGCTGGTGAGCTCTTAGTCGAAGCTGGGGGTGGGGTTCTACACTGCAAGCTCCATGAAGTGGGAGTTGGTGTGAGTAGGGCGGGAGAACAAGACCGTGCTCTCGCACTGTCAATGGTCAGTAGGGCTGAGCTGCTCTTTGAAGAAGTTCTTTCTACTTCTGTATCACGGGTTGAGAAATAAGAAATATAACTGTTTCTCTGGTCTACGGAGCTTCAACGCTCATTTTTTGAATCGCCGCTCATTGAGCTATCACTCGTGGCACTTCTTAGCTTTTATAATAACTTTGCACTAGTTTTTTACATAGCACTAATTATTATTTACTGTTTTTAGCAATAAGATTGCCTTTATTACACCACTCTAGTGTTTTTAGTTATTGTTTTTCACTTTTGAGCGGTTTTTTTTCCGGAGCTCGCGCAAAACACGTCTGCACTCTCCGGCACTCTGGTGCAAATAAATGGCAAATACTGATCGACGTTGATGCACTTCGAGCAGTACAAACAAGTGGTCCAACGACACCAAACACGTGCTTGTTACGCGCGGGGCCCTATTATTAAAATGCGAGTTCGCGAGGAAAATACATAAATTAAATAGGGACAGGACACAAGTAAAAATAAAAGGCACAATTAAGAGTAAAGCAAATGAGTTAAAATATAAGTTTATAATAACGGGATAGAAGTTGAAATGCAAATTAAATGATAAAGGTTATTACAATTATTACATAGAACGCGAAAGGGCTCATGCAGACAAAAATTTGATGTACATCGTGGCAAATTTAGAGGAATATAATTTCGTGTTAGTCTAACAGGAACATTGAATGTTAGGCGGTTTACAAGTTCTGCAGAATCAGTATCACCTCTTATAAGATTTTGCATAAAAATAGTACCAACCATTGTTCTACGATTTACAAGTGTAGGTAAATTAAACAACAGTAATCTACTCTGGTAGGAAGGTAGCCTTACGTTTTGATCCCAGTTCAAATTACGAAGGGCAAATAGAAAACATTTTTTTGTACCGACTCAATACGTTCAATGAGCACTTGATATTGTGGACTCCAAACCGACGAACAATATTCCAAAATATGACGGACAAGGGAGGTAAATAATAATTTGGTCGTATAAGGTTCATCAAATTCTTTTGACCAACGCTTTAAAAACCCAAGAACACTCATGGCTTTTTTGACAGTGGACCTTATGTGGCAGTCACATTTAATTTTATGGTCCAGAAGAATACCTAAATCGTTAACTGAATATATACGGTCGAGTGGCGTATTTTCAAGAAAGTAACTGATAAACGTAGGAGTTCCCCTATAAAAAGTCATAACGTTGCATTTAACGTAGTTCAACTTTAAAAGGTTGTACTTACACCATCCATGAAAACAATTAATATCTGACTGTAAGTTAAATCCCTACGCTATATCATTATATGATAAACAAAGCTTAACATCATCAGCATACATTAGTACACGGGAATGTGTTATGATAGAGGGAAGATCGTTTATAAACAAAGTAAACTGCAAAGGGTCCAGATGACTTCCCTGAGGCACTCCAGACGTCACGTAGATTTATTTTGAAACAGCATTCTTGAATATAACCCTCTGAGTCCTACCATTCAAGTAACTTGAAATCCAAGTTAATAGATTACCAGGAAACCCAAGCAGATCTAATTTGAATAAAAGAAGAGAGTGGTTGACGGAGTCAAAGGGCTTACTAAAATCTGTATATATAACGTCAGTCTGCATTTTTTTTAAATCCATTTATTACAATAGATGACAATTCAAGAAGGTTGGTGGTGGTCGATTTTCGCTTAACAAAACCATGCTGACACGGTGATATAAGCGAGGAGCATAAATGTTGCAAATGAGAAGTGATAATACGTTCAAATGCTTTAGGAATTGCCGACAATTTGGAAATACCCCGATAATTCTTGGCATCAGCCTTCGCACACTTTTTATGAAGTGAAATAATAAAACAGTCCTTCCAGATAGTATGAAAAACTGATGATAAAACAGACAAATTAAAAAGTTTAAGAATCGGTTTACAAATGGTTGACGCACAAAACTTGAGCACACATCCAGGAAGCCCATCTGGCCCGGAGAATAAGTCAGCGTTGTTGTTGCTAAGTCCATTAAGAGAGTTTTCATTAAAGGAGTAAAAATACAATTTGCCCTACTTAAGAAATTAGGGTAGTTAGAATTTGACCAAGCTATCGAACTATAAGTGGTTTGGAAAAACTCAGCAAATAAATCAGCAATTTCAGCATCCGTCGATGCCTCCGTTCAGATAAACGTACCCATGAAGGCAATGCCGATGACATTTAGATACAGAACATTAAAATCCGATCGAGCCACTACATATTTCGAAAAATCTGATGGCTTACCCAATTTATTATAATTCTTATAAGTGTTTGATTTAAGGTCTTTAAGTCTTTGAAGCGCTTTGGTAAACCAAGGAGGCCTGTTTAGGTTTGAAGGAAACCTATCAGGAACGCATTCATTAAAAAAGTATTTAACGCTATATAGAATAGTTCAGTGGCACTTTCAATGTCTGCACAATTGTACAAGTCTGTCCAATTATAATGAGAAATCATATCGTTAAGTTTATTATAGTCACATTTACGAAAACATCTCATTATACCCGTTACTCGTAGATTAAAAGGGTATATTGTATTCGTGCAAAAGTATGTAACAGGTAGAAGAAAGCGTTTCCGACCCTATAAAGTATATATATTCTTGTTCAGGATTACTAGCCGACTCGATCTAGCCATGTCCATCTGTCCGTCTGTCTGTCCGTATGAACGCTGAGGTCTCGGAAACTATAAAAGTTAGAAGATTGGAATTTTGCATAGATTTTAGGAGTTCCTACGCAGCGCAAGTTTGTTTCAAAATGGTGCCACGCCCCCTCTGACGCCCACATGCCACAAGCTGTAGCCACAGTTTTGATGCTATTATGAAAATTTTAATTGATATGTTTTTGTTTCGTCAATACTTATCGATTGGCCTAATAAAAGTTTGCCACGCCCACCCTAACACCCAAAAACCCATTAAACGCTTAAACCTGGCTAGCGCCTACATTTCCGCCTGGTAGATGGCGCAATACAATAGCGTCATAGAAATCGGGAGCTAATTCGAGCGGCGAAAAACATACAAGGAGGCATATTTATATTAAGTTGTTGAGCTGAGTAACGGGTATCTAATAGTCGAGGCACTCGACTATAGCGTTCTCTCTTGTTTTAGTTGGGGACACTAAAGGAGAGAGGGTATCAAAGCAGGGGAGGCAAATTGTCAATTCCATTGTTGGATGATATCGGTCTTCAGGTACAACAAGAGCGTCAATTCTACATACCGTGACCTCAGACGGGTCTGAAACAAACACAAGATCTAATTGTTTATTTAAAAAATTTAGTATAAACCTTACTTTATGTAACGATAATTCTAAAAGGCCATCTACAAAATCATTTGCGGATAAAGGTATAGCGACAAGTGAGTCAGTGGGAGGAGACCAAGAAATATATGGTAGATTAAAGTTACCCAAAACAATCAAAATGGTCTGTTAGAAAGAAGGGATAGTACGGATTTTATTGCGGACAGATGGTGCTTATAAATTACTAGATCAGAGCCAGGTGGAATATAAGAACATGTAACAAAAATAGATAAAGATTGCAAGGAAACTTTCACACTTACAAATTCAATTTCGTTTGGGATATGAGTGAGAATTCATTCAGATGTTAGGCTAGAGGTAACGGCAATCAGTACGCCGGCCTCTTACGTGAGGGGCGATCGGTCCTATAAGTATTAAAATTATTTGACAGAACTTCAGAGTCAGATATCTCTGGTTTTAGCCAAGTTTCCGCAAAAGCCAAAATATCTTCAGTGAATGCAAAGGAGTCAGCACAAAGCTTGTGTAGCTTCATATTTAGTCCCCTAACATTTTGATACGCCAAAAACAAACTTTTTAGTTTAATAATTAATAATTTAATAATTTTTTATTATTAAACTGGGCACAGACGGAATTGAACCCCTCATTGAGTTGTTTAAAAGCTCCTGAGATATTCAATAGGCTGTCTCGAGTCTGCTTCATAAAGCCGCTCATCTCAACTACCAATTCCAGGCAGGACCCACATGATCACATGAGACCAGAATTAAGATCAAAGAAATCTTTAACTCTGCCAGTAAATCCTGCACATTTAACGTGCATCATCGAATCGCAGAGCCAGCAAAAAAATAAAAGGGTCTTTCGTTGAAGACACAAGAGTACAATTTTTCTTAGAACAGACAAGAGCCATTGTAAGTTTAAAGCAAATAAAAAAAGTAAATTTGGTACTGGGTTCAAATCCAAAAACCACAAGGGGACAAAACACGACAAAAATAAGAGCACGAGATCACGAATAAAATCGAATAAAGAGAGCACGAGAGAATAAATCTTATATCGACTGAGCGTGTCTAGTCCAACACAACAACTTTATGCATAAACAAATGCAATGTAAAGCATGCAAGAGAGAGAGGAAGTGAGAGGGATTTAGAGAAATAAACTAAAAGTCTAAAAGTTCATAGGGAGTAAATTACAGTTATAAAATAGAGCGAGAGAGATTGAGAGGGAGTAAAAGAGTTCTAGCAAGAATAGAGAGCGTAAATTACACTAACAAAGCTACGAGATTAAACAAATCTAATAGAAATGTTAAAATAACTATAAACACATACTCGTTTACTGGGAGATCTATTTAAAATTTCTAACACAGGTATAAGGTTAAGCTTTGTAAATAAATGAACACAAAACACTCGCACAAAATCACTGAAAAAATACAAAAACTCAGAGCACAAAAGTAAACACAACTGTTCACAAGCGACGCTAAATCGTCACAGTAGCAAAAGGTTTTATTGAAAAATGAAACAGGACATAAGTTAGATTTCAAATATACAGGTTCTTATAAGGTAGAATAAATAGGAGATAGAGATAACATAACTATAATAAATAATAAAAATAAAAAAAAATAGTACATAAAGATAGATTTAAACTCTTTATTTTATAATCAATTTTATTTCATAAATATATCACGTATGGCCATACATAATATAAAAGCAAATAGGATAACCATATCTAAAATAACAATACACAATAATAATAAAAAAAACAAAAAAATAGAAAAACAAATTAAAAACAAACAACAATTTTTTTTTAATTTTGTTGCTATAAATAATATCAATTTTCTCAAAGAAAATAACTTCATTATATTACATTATTTTTCAAAAGGAGGGAAATGTAGTATGCACAAATATAAAATATATATAATGACCACCCAATGTACCAAGAGTACTAAAAGTGTTTATACAATTCAGGGTCTCGGTCATCAACCTAAGTGCCCGAAATACGAACCGATCGCTGTCCCTTGGCTCACACGCTGAAAGTGCATGTGTCAGCATAGCGGACCTCATGTGTGCATATATCTCCGCGGTCCAGACTAAGTAGCATATATATATTAAGAATATATAGGCCCTCTCCGCTGCCGCTGTTGGCAGCACCGCTACGAGACTTAGACCTTTTTAGCTCTTAAGTAAATTAAACTTGTGAAGAAACTCTTTTGAGCTCAGAGCGGAGACAACGGCTGCTCTGCTCCAAATATAAATTAATGAAAAAAAATCATTAATAAAGAATACCAAATAGAAACCAAATCAGACTCGTATTATTGGAGGAGCATGGAAAAAGGAATTTAATTTAATTTTGGCTATTCGGTGCTTAAAAAGGTTAAGTGAGTCTGCTAAACTTTCTTTTCCTAGAGCTGCTAAGGTTTTTGGATCCGACTTTTATGTCGATGATATGTTGACTGGTGCAGCAGGCGTAGAGAATTTAAAAACTATTAAGTCTGAAGTATCTCAGGTTCTTCAAACTGCAGGTTTTGAATTGACAAAGAGTTTTTCAAAACTCACCTGACTTTACCGCATCTTAGAGCACAGTTAAACCCACACCCATCTTGGACTGATAGTCAACTAAGGCGTTAGGAATATCGTGGTTGCCTAACGAAAAGCTCCAAATTGACACTGCTGTCATGGGTCTCTGAGCGACAAAACGGAACATACTATCGGTGACATTGAAGCTGTTTGACCAACTCGGCTTATTAAGTCCTATTGTAATTAGTGGAAAGATCCCATTGCAGGAACTTTGGGTAAATAAGTTAGATTGGGATGAGTCGATTCCTATTCATTTGGAAACAGCTGGAATATGATAAAAATGAAATTGTTTAAATTAGAAGAAATATCTATTCCCCGGTTTGTGCATACCGATCCGATGTCACCGGTCCAATTACATGCCTTCGCCGACGCATCCTTAAGAGCGTATGGAGCTTGCGTCTACATTCGTAGCAAAACAGCAGAAGGTTATAAAATATCGCTGTTGACTTTAAAGTCTAAAGTAGCGCCGCTCAAGACTAAAACACTCCCAAGGCTTGAGTTATGTGCCGCTTACCTTCTCGCAGATCTCTGCCACAGAATCAAGACCTATTAAAGGTACCTATCGAACGAATTGTTTATTGGTCGGATTCTGAAGAAAAGCTTCATTGGATCCGGTCTCATCGTATCGAATATAGTTGCGGAGATTCAAGAGAGGTCAGGTGAAGCTACATGGCGGCATGTTCCAACGAAACAGAACCCAGCAGATATTGTATCAAGATGTTGTGACGTCGACGAAATCATACAGTTATTTACTGGACCTGCGTTTTTAAAAGAGGAAGATGCAAACTGGCCCCAGAATGCACACTTTGACCTGGATGAAGAAGTCCTACTACAAGAATCGAGGAAGACTGCGGTCGGACTGACCGCTGCCTTCAGAAATTTGGATTTGGTAGATGTCATCGAGGGATTTTTGTCACACCTTAAACTGCTTCGGGTATTTGTCTACATGTTCCGCCTCATAAGAATATGCAAAAACAAAAGTATGGTTTTTGAAAAAACTTTGTCGCCGACTGAATATAATGAAGCTTTTCTAAAAATTGTCGACATATTACAGAAGCACGAGTATCATGAAGAAAGAGAAAAAGTTCGTAATGGATCCAGAGTTGGCCCAAGTCTTCAGCGATTGAATCCATTCATCCATGAAGAAAAGGGGAGTTGGGGGGCGACTAGCTAATGCTTCTATATCATACAATGCCAAATTTCCGTTGTTGTTAACAAAACGCTCCCAATTTGTGCAGAGCTATGTTCGGCATCTTCACCATTCCAATTTTCATGTTGGTCCACGAGCCCTTGTCAGTCTCCTTCGACAGCGTATTTGGATCGTAAACGCTTAGGAGGTCTGCAGTCAGATAGTTCGATCATGCATACGCTGCTTTAAGTGTAAGCCTCGACTAATGACACAAATTATGGAAAATTTACCCGCAGATCGTCTCCGTGCTCTCCGGCCATTTGCTATATGGGGCGTCGATTTTTGTGGCCCTGACTATACGACATTAAAAATTCGTGGTTCATCTAGACGTTGTTTCAGATTTAACCACAGATTCCTTTTTATTAGCTTTTCAAAGGTTTGTTGGGCGCCTAGGATGTCCCCAAGTCGTTCATCGCGACAACGGGAAGAACTTCGTCGGAGCGAGTCGTCATTTCCGGGCCCTTCGAGAGAGGATTATTGATATTAATTTAGAATCCACAAGTTGTATTGGTATTCAGTATCTTTATTTGTCGGAGCAGGCAATGGTGCCGCTTCCGATGGTTAAATCAATCTGTTGTTTTACATTCTTTCTTAAGGTCTGGATAAGGCTAAGTCTTATAGCCGCGCTGACCACAATTCGGCAGCAGAGAAACGGCTATGTATATATTATTTATATGGGTATGGTCTCTTAAGCTTGAGCGCGAGGGTATATGCACATACATAAGTTCGGTTGCGATGTCCGCGCATGTGGCAGTATGCTGACACTTGCATTTTCTGTGAACGGGCCGAGGCATACCGTTCGGTTTATATTACGGCCACTTGGGCTTGTGACCTGAGCTTTGATTATTTAAACACTGCAACAAAGTGTTACAGTGAGTATTCAATATATGTGCATACTATATCTCCCTCCTTTTGAAAAATAACGAAATAATATGAAGTTATTTTGATAATATGTTTTTTTGTTTTTAAGTAATATATATATATATATATAAAAATATTTTGTTTCTTGTTTTTTTTTTATTGTTTTTTTTTTTAATTATACTTAATAGCAACAAAGAAAATGAAATTACGAAAAATATTTGTAACTATGCATGGCCATACTAAATACAATTTTGAAATAAAAATTTTTAATTTATCCTTATGAACTGTTTGCTTCTTATTTTTATTATTTGTTATTATAATATTATCCCTATCTCCTATTTCCGTTACTTTATACGGATCAGTATATTTAGTGTCTATCTTATGACCTGTATCGTTTTTTAGTAAAACCTTATCTCCTACTGATATATCAAAATTTTTTTACTTTTTGATCATATAGTTTTTTATTATATATATATTCTTCTTTAGGATCACTAGCCGAGTCGATCTAGCCATGTCCGTCTGTCCGTCTGTCCGTCTGTCCTGTCTGTCCGTCTGTCTGTCCGTATGAACGCTGAGATCTCGGAAACTATAAAAGCTAGAAGATTGGCATTTTGCATGTAGATCTTAGGAGTTCCTACGCAGCGCAAGTTTGTTTCAAAATGGTGCCACGCCCCCTCTGACGCCCACAAGCCACAAGCTGTGGCCACAGTTTTGATGCTATTGATTTTATTAATACTGGCCTGCTTTTCAAGCCTTTGAAAGAATTGACCTAAATCAAGAACTCCATTAGTATATAAATCGCTAACATCAAATCTTGCGAATATTTTCTTACCATGTTTAAGGAAACATAGCATATTTTGAATCTGCAAGATCACTACTTCATTAGTATATAAATCGCTAACATCAAATCTTGCGAATATTTTCTTACCATGTTTAAGGGAACAAAGCATATTTTGAATCTGCAAGATCACTACTTTACGTACTTCGTCATTGTTGATGACTTCGTATACGTTGGGCTTTGAAGCTTTTTCAATAGTTTGCTTAGGCAATTCTATTTATTTATTTTCCGCGCGGAATTTTTGTCTACTTTGATATCTAGTAGTGACTTTCATTATATGTCCTGTAATAATAATTTATTTTGTAGCTCTTTGATGGTTATTCTTGATAATGCATCAGCTACATAATTGTCTTTTCCCTTTAAATATTCTACTGTAAAGTCATATTCTTCTAATTCGAGCCTCATACGTGTCAGTTTGGAATTTGGATTGATCATCGAAAATAGACATATTAGAGGTCTGTGATCTGTTTTAATTATGAAATGTTTTCCATAAATAAATGGTCGAAAATGTGATATTGCCCAATGAATTGCAGCTAATTCCTGCTCAGTAGTACACTTGTTAGTTTCTCCTTTTGTAAATGTTCTTGATGCATATGCAATGGGAAGATGGAGACCATCATGGTTTAGAATTAAAACCGCTCCACAAGCTTGCTTACTTGCATCTGTGATTATACAGAATTCTTTGGTAAAATCTGGGTTTTGAAGCAAAGCGGGTTCCATAAGTTTTGTTTTTAAATATTGAAATGCATTTTGACATTCATCCGTCCATTGAAAAGGAACATTCTTTTTACATAATCTTGTTATGCGCCGTGAATAGTCGGCGAAGTTATTATAAAACGTTTATAATAGTTACAAAATGCTACGAAACGTCTAGCGCTGTCCGCGTCTTGCGGTACTGAGTAGTTCATAATTACATCATATTCCGTGTGGTCTGTAAGTATTTCTTTATCAGTGCATTTATGACCTAGAAAAGTCACCTCATGCATAAAAAATGAACATTTTTCGGGAGGTAACTTCAGGTTGTGTTTCCTACAGTTCTCAAAAACATCTGTTAAGCATATGTTTTTCGGAACAACCGATTACTATTAAGTCATCCATATAAGGGAATGCTTGAGAAAGTTCCAGTCCAGATAATGCTATAGTCATCATTCTCTGAAATGAGTTAGGAGCTATTTTTAATCCAAAAGGTAATCGCGTGAAGCGATACGACCCGTTGCTCGTTGAAAAAGATATAACCTCTTGAGCTTTTTTCTAGTTCAATTTATGAAACCCCGACATTAAGTGAAGACATGAAAAGTATTTTGCTCGACCTAGTTGATCCAAAATATCATCAATTCTAGGGAGTGGGTATTTATTAGATAGTAATTATACCCGTTACTCGTAGAGTAAAAGGGTATATTGTATTCGTGCAAAACTATGTAACAGGTAGAAGGAAGCGTTTCCGACCCTATAAAGTATATATATTCTTGTTCAGGATCACTAGCCGAGTCGATCTAGCCATGTCCGTCTGTCCGTCTGTTCCTTTTATGTCTATAATATAATTGTTTTGGATGTCGTGAAAGATATCAGAAGTTTCTTTTAAAATTAATATGTCTGCACCTGTGTCTATATGATAATGATAACCACGAAAGTTGCCTCTATAATTTCCGCGATTGCGATTTCCGCCACGCTGTGGATAATTCCTGTAGTATTGGACAGTGTTTGACTGCCCAGTTGCTTCTGTGCAACTATTTACAAATTTGAATATGGCTTCATTTGTCATTTGTTCAATCTCTACAGCATATTGGTTAGCAGTTTTATTGCATTGTTGTAAGTTCATCAGTTTTGCTGACAATACTTCTACAGTTTTGCCTTTGACATTGCTTTTTAATCGGGAAATGACTTCGGTTACTGTAGTTTCATTTCCTATTAGGTTTCTGGCAACACCTTTTAGCTTTGTTTTTATTATTGAAACAGCTAATTGTTCGTGTTCGCCTTTTATAGATTTTATTATTTCTAATGCATCTATAAAACTTGTTAAATTTTCAGCTTTACCATCGAAGACGGGTATAAGCTTAGATGCAGTATTAATGAAATCAACACTAGTTTGTGCCATTGTGTTACTGAATTTCTCCTCTATTACACTTGAGTTACTATCAGAATCAGTGCCATTTTGATCTGACATTAAAACAGCTGGGATGGTAAGATTTTGTACGTCTTGCTCTTCTATTTCTAACTGTATTGAGTCAGATTCTACAGATTCAATTGATTTAAGGTGATCACCAAGTATCAAATGAGTGTTTAGTATAGTTGGAACTGAAATATCCAAACTGTACTTTTGTTGTATTGTAATTAAATTAGATCGTAGTCTAAGTAAAAATTTTGATACTTGGGACCAATGGTCTTTATTTAGTTGTTGTCTTTGGCCATGTATTAGTATACGTGCTTCATTAAAGCATGTTACTAATATTTCTGTATGTTTTTTTATTGTTGTTTTTTGAGTTGGCCTATTTTGAGTTAATGACTTATATGATTTATCAAAGTAAATTTTTAGTTTATTTAATTGTTTGTATAATTCATTCCATTCCATTATATTATGGATATGACATAATTTTTAAAGACCATCTTCAATAATGTTGTGCCTAATGTCTGATGATTTTCGACGACAGACTTGCAAACTTGGAATGGTAGTTAATACAATTTCCTTTTGTGTTTGTGTGCAATGTATTAATGGAGAAAATTCTAAATTAAATGTTTCCATATGAAGACATTCTAACTGATAGATGCTTATAGGGGTCGTTGAGACCAACTGTTGTATTCTTTCTTTAAAATATTTATCCCTATCATAGACTGTTCTAATTGCATTTAACGTGGCCATTTATTATTTGTTTTTATACCCGTTACTCGTAGAGTAAAAGGGTATATTGTATTCGTGCAAAAGTATGTAACAGGTAGAAGGAAGCGTTTCCGACCCTATAAAGTATATATATTCTTGTTCAGGATAACTAGCCGAGTCGATCTAGCCATGTCCGTCTGTCCGTCTGTCTGTCCGTCCGTATGAACGCTGAGATCTCGGAAACTATAAAAACTAGAAGATTGGCATTTTGCATGTTGATTTTAGGAGTTCCTACGCAGCGCAAGTTTGTTTCAAAATGGTGCCACGCCCCCTCTAACGCCCACAAGCCACAAGCTGTGGCCACAGTTTTGATGCTATTATGAAAATTTTAATTGATATGTATTTAATTCGTCAGTACCTATCGATTGGCCTAATAAAAGTTTGCCACGCCCACTCTAACGCACAAAAACCCATTAAACGCTTAAGCCTGGCTAGCGCCTACATTTCCGCCTTTCATGGTCCGTGGTACCAATAGCGCCATCTAACGGATGACTTTGGAACAGCTGGCCAAGGTGCTCAACAGAGTCAACGTTAATTCTGGATAAGGATTTCTGTTAAAGGAAATTGCGATGGTTTTCATTTGTCAATATCGAACTATATCCCAAGAACTATGCAAATCAAATCAAGTTAGCCAAATTGGAGGTCTGAGACAAACAATGGCGTATGTGTGTATGTATGTAAGCATTGCACTCAAAAACATAAACATAAACACAGCTGTTGGTGCAGGACAAAAGCTGCCTGCGCTAAAGAAGCGCCGGTGCTGGTGCTCGTGCTGTAAAGCTGCCAGCTCTAAGAGATCGCCGAATCCAAATTCATAATTTGAACTGAGTAACGGGTATCTAATAGTCAAGGCACTCCACTATAGCGTTCTCTCTTTTTTTTTTTGTTCTAATCAAGTAGCTAAGTATATTTATTCATATATTCTGAGTTTTAATTTTAAACAATCTTTGTTTCTGCTTAGTATGACTTTATTTTAAATTTTATCCAGATTATTTGTCTGGCTCTGATAACGTTTTTTAATACATTTATTGTGCATTTCATACAATTTATATAGTACTTGCCATACGATTATTAATAAAATAATAACAATAAGTATTGTCACTAATTTTAGATCGGTGTCCTTGATCTCGACTTTGTTATTACATTTTCTGTCGAATCTACCGATTTTACATCTACTAAATCCCTTTTGCTCAATATTTTTGATTATTTCTTCAGATATTATTTTTTTGTTTTACTTATTTTATATGTCTCTATTGACATATGTTTATTTAATAATCATTTTTTTAATTTTTTCAAAATATTATTAAAAATTTTTTTTACACTTTTTCCTGCCTAGTGTTTGTGTGGCTTTACAGGCCGCACTCTAATTGGGCAGAAATGGTTCCGCTCAATTTTACAATTTTTATTTTTAATATTAAATTCGGTGGGTGCTCTTAGAAGCGCTGTCGGTTCCTTTTCCTTGGCCCGGCTTGATGCGCTGGGCGGTGCCGGTGCTGGCTGCACAGGCTCTTCCTTCTTCGTTGGGGCACCGGTGCTGGCTGCACAGGTCAATTTTTCCGATGGCATGTGTATCTGCAGGTGACGCTCTCCAGCGGTCCGGGGCAATCGTTTAGGCAGTTGTCCGGTCTATTTTCGAGACTTGATTTTAAAAAATCAAGCTCAGCCTGCAACTTTAGTGCAGTTCCCATTCCGCACTCTAATCACTCAGATTTTTTTTTATTTAGTTCCTTCTCCAGTCCGTGTAATCCATATCAGTGCCTTTAAAAATGTTTAAGTCTTCTTCATTAGTCCTGCAATCTTTGGATCCTGGTCCTTGGTCCTGTCACGGTCGCCACACCCAAAAAAAAATAGTCATAGAAACGAAACTATTGTTACATGAATTCTACACTATTCAGTATAAAAAATTTCTCTATAAGATGAGTATTATATAAATACTTCGATAGTATTAAAATACAACTTTCGATGTTATCAATTTTATACTCCCGAGTATAAAATTTAAACTCATTCGGTATACTTATACACATTCTCCTAGTTTATTTTTCATACTTTTTAGTATAACAGAAATACTGTGCTACCGGTATGTAGTATACATTTCATATTATTTCGTATAGCTCGTATACTATTGGCTGCGAGCTGTGGTATACATTTTGAACCCTCCCTATAAAAAGAAATCCGAATTTGTATTTATTTTTATTTTTATTCCTTTATTAAATTATTATACATGTGTTTTAATAATTACATTCGTATATTTTGTTCCTACTTAGCTAGCACAATAACTGTAGTATTTGAAAAACTAAAAAAAATAAATTTGTTGTTAAAATGTACATGTAAATATAGAAATTATTTTATTTTTTTGCATAATCTTCCAAAAGGCTGTGCATAAAGAAACGTATATATTGATGATAAACATAACTTAACTATTTCCGTGGCATGAATTGGTTTCACCTAAGTGATTTGCGCACGCGTATAGATACAAACATGTGAATATATATACATACATACCAGTGTTGGCGGAGCACATCAAACATATATACATTTGTACATCTACGACTGCGCAAATTACTTGTAAAAACCACTAGTTGATTGCGATTTTTGCACAGAACAATTATAACGTTTATGTACTTACGTTTATTTATATTCAATTTACAAATTTGGCCCTTATTATTAAAACAATTGTAATTTACTTGGATGTGTACGTATGTCATCAACCTCCACGAATTTCATCAGAATGCAGGAACCCGATGACAGCAATTATGCACTAACGCGACGAAAACCACTAAAATGTGGTAACGCGTTTTGAGATCGAACAGTTTAATTTGTCCTAGTTTCACACCAAAGACAAAAATCGAAACTCCGGCTTAAATTTTAAACTACAGAGTATTAGCCTTATAATATGTGGTGTTGAATTACTACTACTGAGTATAGGTTTCATATTATTTGGTAATAAATTAATACTGACTTTCTGTATACTGCCTGTAGTTTTTTCTTGAAGCCAGGAGTATTAATTTTAAATTGAAAACTTATTTGTATGTGGTATAAAAATCATACCACATATTAGAATTGTAGACTCTTCGCTATAGAATTGACACTAAAAAGTATAGGCGTTATATTCTTAAGTATTGAATTAATACGTATACTTTAATACTGTCGATAGTTTCTTTTTAATACACGTTTATTAAAATTACACTTTCGGTTTTTTTTTTGGGTGCATGTATTGATATTAATTTAGAATCTACAAGTTGTATTGGTATTCAGTATCTTTATTTGTCGGAGCAGGCAATGGTGCCGCTTCCGATGGTTAAATCAATCTGTTGTTTTACATTCTTTCTTAAGGTCTGGATAAGGCTGGATTCGGCACCAGAGAGACGGCTATATATAAGTTAACTAAGTTAACCGGGCGACGGCAATGACCGATCGTCCAAAGGCTCGCTCCGGCCAAATTGCTGACATGTCGTCTGGCCGGAAGCTCGTGCAAAGCCGGCAAAGACTACCCATTGGAGTGGCCGCTATGAGTCTCTTTTTTGTTAGCTTTAAGTTTCAGTTTAGATTTGACTTTATATGAATAAAGAGCTGTCGCTCATACAAACTTACTCCGACTACCGTCGTTAAATTCTTATTATTGAAAAACTGTCTGAGTCCCTAGGCCAGCAAGTAAAGAAGGGCAGTCACCCTTCCAACATAATCTTCGTAATTCATATTGGAGAATTCTACGGCCAGCCGGCCAACCACCACAGCGACGAACCTTGCCACCCGCACCCCCTGGATAAGCTGCAACTGCGAGGGACGACCCGTGGGATAATTAAATAAATTAATTGGCGCTCAACGCAAAAGTACCCACAGCGGTATAATAGGGATCATGTAAGTGAGCACCTCAGTCCTTATACTTCCCGGCATCTGCATTTGTGTGTAACTTATAATAAATAAAAGAAATAAATCGCGGCCAGAATATTCTTCTGCAGCTCGAATAAATAAAACAAGTAAATCACTGCCAGAATACTTTCTGCAGCTCCGCTTCCATAATTTGTTTGGTGTTCATTTAAAAAAAAAAAATAAGTACAATATTAATTAACATACTCATTATTTGATGACATTGTGGAATTTTAAATTGTAAAATTATATGCGTTATTATTATATTTGCTTCTGTGTGTTGTTTGCATTTTTAATTGCTAAAAAATATAAATATATCAGACACATAAAATATAAATATAGTATTAAATATCTCAGCCTCGGCGCAAGAGCGCCGCTGGGAAATAAATAAATTGTTAATTTATTTAAATAATTTTATTGGCGACAGAGCTTTCACATCCAATTGTGGGCATTTAATTTAGCCCTTTTGTGTCGTTGTGTTTTTTGCTTATACTTAAAATTCTCTGTATTAGCTTTGCAACAATCTTGGGGTTTTTTTTGTTTTTTTTACTGCTTCCCCGCTCCGCGCCGGTACGCGAACCCGACACCGCGCATTCACATTTCGGCTCTGTTAGCTTCGCTTCTTTGTTTACCATAGCGGCAGCCCAGCTGCCACGGCCCCTTTGCTATACAATTTTGTTTATGTAAAGCTGCTTAGGCATGCAACTCTTGGTAGATGGAATTTAACATTGCTGTCCATGTCATTCCTAAATTATAGGGATACCAAACAAAATAGCGACTCAGAGTCAGACTCTGAGAGACTTCTAATTACTTCTACACCGAGGCAGGCGGCTACCAGTGCCGCTCCCAATACAAACATGTCCATAAACGCGGATCAGCTCCAGGCTGTCATCCAGGCGGCTATCGCCAACGCCCTAATAGAAAAGGCCGGCGAGGACCAGCGCAGGGAGAATGAAATGCGCCAAACTATAGAGAACTTAGCTAGGCAGGTGGCCGAGGCGCGGATATCACCCGCCCAGATGGAAACCCCCAAATTAAAGTTTATGAACCAATAAATATCTCAGGCAATGTTGAATGCAACGAGCCCTTAGACGCCGTTAAATGCCTTCCCGAATTTACGGGGGCACAAGAGACATATGTCTCTTGGCGGCAAGCGGCAGTAGCTGCGTATTATATATTTAGAAATTATGAAAATAGCTCACGCCATTATCAGGCGGTAATTATTATTAGGAGCAAAATTAGGGGCCCTGCTGATGCCGTGCTATCTTCGTTTGGCACTGTATTGAATTTTGATGCAATTATAAATCGCCTCGATTTCACATACAGTGACAAGCGACCGATGCATGTCATAGAACAAGAGATGGGCACCCTCAGGCAGGGAAATCTCTCTCTGCTACAATATTATGATGAGGTCGAGAAAAAATTGACCCTCCTCACAAACAAAGCCACCATGTCGCACGACGCCTCGGCGGCAAGGGTCCTATGCGAAAAATTCCGGGATGATGCCCTTCGAGTATTCATCTCGGGATTAAAACGCAGCCTCACAGATGTCCTCTTCTCGGCAAAGCCGAAGGACATGCCAACAGCGCTTGCTTTGGCCCAAGAAGTGGAGGCAAACCATGAGAGGTATTCCTTTGCGGCTTCGTTTGCAAGAAGCCAGGAGGATAAAGAAAAAAAACAATATCCAAGGACGCAGGAGCGCCAACAGGCCACTCCTCAAAACAATTCGCAAACAGGTGCTAGCAAGAATCCGTATTTCACAAAGCAGCACAAAGTTCAGGTCCACTCTGCTCCACGCGGTGATAGGCCTCATGAGAATACTCCTGAGCCCATGGACATCGACCCTTCGCTGTCGAGGATGCTCAAGCCATCTCAAGCGCCGGCCTACCAAAACAGGAAACCGGCCGTGTCCGATCGATCTGGCCCGCACAAGAGGCAGAGAGTTAACAATATTGCGCAGAGCGAGGGCGAAACCGAGGGCAAATACACCGCCGCAGCCTCAGGCGCGGTCCAGGAAATCAATGACGACGCCATTCATGAATATGATTCAGACGTTATTAATTTTTTAGGGGAAAATCCCTGCTACCCGTCATCAGACGAAGAGTAGCAAGAGTAGAAATGAAGCTTTTGATAGATACGGGCGCATCAAAAAATTTCATCCGTCCATACGAAGGATTAAAAGGCATCCGCCCTGTAGAATCGCCATTTACGATACATTCTATCCATGGCGTCACTACCATCACTAGGAAGTGCTTTGTCTCCCTATTCAACTTGAAGGCCACGTTCTTCATATTACCAGATTTGTCCTCCTTCGATGCCATAATTGGCCTTGACCTGTTAAAACAGGCAGGGGCATCGCTTTGTCTAGCTTCCGGTCACCTCAAATGGGGCTCCGAAGTAGAGCAGTTAGAATTCCAATCGTGCCCCGACGTCAATTTTACCAACATTGACTGCTCGGACGCCCCGCCTCTAGCTAGAGAGGCCTTTATAAAAATGCTCGGCGAACGAAAAAAAGCCTTTGCAAACGCCAATGAGGCTCTACCTTACAACACGTCGGTGGTAGCTACCATCAGGACGGTTAGTGAGGAGCCCATTTATGCCAAGCTTTACCCATACCCAATGGGGGCAGCTGATTTTGTCAATAACGAAATCCAAGAGTTGCTAAAAAACGGCATAATACAAAAGTCAAAGTCCCCCTACAACAACCCAATATGGGTAGTAGACAAAAAGGGCACTGACGAAGCGGGCAACCGCAAAATGCGGCTCGTATTGGACTTTCGCAAATTGAACGAGAGGACGATACCTAATCGCTATCCTATGCCAAATATCTCTATGATACTAGGGAATTTAGGCAAAGCCAAATACTTCACAACACTCGATTTGAAGTCTGGCTACCACCAGATCACTCTGGCAGAGCGTGACCGTGAAAAAACTTCCTTTTCCGTTAACGGAGGAAAGTACGAGTTTCGCCGGCTACCGTTTGGTTTGAAGAATGCTGCCAGCATCTTCCAAAGAACCATCGACGACATACTGCGGGAGCAGATTGGCAAATTTTGCTATGTCTATGTTGATGATGTCATCGTCTTCTCAGAAGACGAAAACGCCCACATACGGCACGTGGATTGAGTTCTTAAAAGCCTGCACGACGCCAACATGAGGGTATCAACGCAGAAATCGCGTTTTTTTAAGAAAAGCGTTAACTTTTTGGGCTTTATTGTCACCAGCAACGGTGCCACAACTGACCCAGAAAAATTAAGGCCATTCAGGAATTCCCCGAACCCAAAAATATATTCGAGGTGAGATCGTTCCTTGGCCTGGCCAGTTATTACCGATGCTTCATTAAAGATTTTGCATCAGTAGCTAGGCCCATCTCCGATATCCTGAAAGGGGAGCATGGAAGTGTCAGTAGGCACAGATCCAAAAATATTCAGGTGCAATTTAGCGAACAGCAACGGCTTGCTTTCCAAAAGTTGCGTAACATTTTGGCTTCAGAGGATGTCATCCTCAGCTACCCTGATTACAAGAAGGCATTCGATCTAACGACGGATGCCTCGGCATTTGGCATTGGCGCGGTACTATCCCAAGAGGGAAGACCCATCACCATGATATCTAGGACCCTAAAAGACCGAGAAGTTAACTACGCTACTAACGAGCGTGAACTGTTAGCCATAGTCTGGGCACTGGCAAAATTACGCCATTACTTATATGCAGTAAAAGATATAAATATCTATACTGACCACCAGCCATTGACATTCGCAGTATCGGAATCCAATCCGAATGCGAAAATCAAACGATGGAAAGCTCGCATCGACGAGTCCGGCGCCAAAATGTTTTATAAGCCCGGCAAAGAGAATCTCGTTGCGGATGCCCTCTCCAGACAGCAACTTAACGTTGTGGAGGCGGAAGAAGCTTATTAGTGTGCGGCAACTATTCACAGTGAAGTGTCGCTCACACACACCATCGAAACCACGGATAAGCCATTGAATTGCTTTCAGAACCAGATAACTCTGGAGGAAGCACGCTTTCCGTCTAAACGCAGCTTCGTGCTCTTCGGAAACAAGAGACGGCACAGCATTGACTTCATATGCAAGGAGTCACTGCTTGAGGAGCTGGCGGACGTTATAGTCCCCAAAGGCGTAAACGCCATTCATTGCGATCTGCACACGCTGGCAATGATACAGGATGAATTGGTCCGGCAATTCCCAGCCACCAAATTCTGGCACTGTAAAAACCGTATTACAGATATTTTCGCAGTCGCTGAGAGACGAGAAATCCTCACCGCTGAGCATAATAGGGCTCACAGATCTGCACAGGAGAATGTCAAGCAGGTACTTTCGGAATACTATTTCCCGAAAATGACCAAGTTAGCGAATGAAATCGTCCCTAACTGCAAGACCTGCGCTAAAGCAAAATATGACAGGCATCCTAAAAAACACGAACGCCAGTACCGTCGCATGTGGGAGAAATGCTACACATAGACATTTTCTCCATTGATAAGAAATACTTCCTCACATGCATTGACAAATTTTCAAAGTTTGCAATGGTCCAACCAATTCCCTCTAGAACAATAGAGGATCTCAAACCGGCTTTACTACAACTTCTTAACGTCTTCCCTAAAGCCAGAGTCATTTACTGCGACAATGAACCCTCATTGAACTCGCACACTATTCGGGCCATGCTGGAAAATCACTTCGGGGTTAGCATTTCAAATGCACCGCCACTCCACAGCGTCTCGAACGGACAAGTGGAGCGATTCCACAGCACTCTGGTGGAGCTTGCCAGATGCCTTAAAATCGACAAAGGCATTAGCGACACTGTAGAGTTGATCTTGCTGGCTACGTCTAAGTACAACAAGTCTATCCATTCGGTCATCGATAGGAGACCGGCCGACGTGGTAGTCACACAAGCAAGTGACCCGCATTGCGAAATACAGGATAAGATAAGACTTGCCCAAAATAAGCTAAGAAGCAGGGAAAATACCTCCCGACAAAACCGAGTGTTCAATGTCGGCGACAAAGTCCTAGTGAAATCCAACAGGAGACTAGGCAACAAGCTTTCACCGTTATGCGAAGAAAAAACTGTGGAAGCGGACATGGGGACCACAGTCCTCATTAAGGGGAGGGTGGTCCACAAGGACAACCTTAGGTAGGCGAGACACAAACATGTTGTCATTCGCTTGATAATTTTTTACTATTTTTTTCCATTTTTTATCTCTAGCCACTTGGCATAAGTTTTTGTCCTTATCATGTTTTATTACCATTATTGTATTCATAACTCATTTACGCTTTATCTCATATGTTTGGTGGTGGGCTACCCAAATGTTATAAAATACTACAACAAATCCAAAATTACAGGTTTAAACCCATACCTCTTCTATTCCTTTTTGCCCTGACGTCGGCGCACGTCACGGACTACTCGCAAGCCAAATACATTCCCATCATTGATGGACGAATTTTAGTATGGGAAGAATTCGCATTTTTGAGACACTCAGCGAATCTCTCAGAGTATAGGCGCGTGGTGGAGGAAACTGGTGGCATGATTGACATGTTTCCCCAGTCCCACATGCAAAAGCTTTTGATCGTAGATGTCGGTCACCTGCGTGACCTTCTCGAATCACTAAGCATCCACCATAGGGTAGCCAGGAGTTTAGACTTCTTGGGAGCGGCGTTAAAAGTAGTGGCGGGAACGCCAGACGCGAAGGACCTCGAAAACATTAAACTAACTGAATTTCAACTTATCAATGCAAACAATAGACAAATAAATATTAACAACAAAGTACAGGAACAAATCAATAGTATTACCACCACTGTCAACCAAATTCTGAGGTCGGCTAAAAAATCCCAAGTTGATACGGGACACCTATACGAGATGTTATTATCTCGGAATAGGATGATTGCGATGGAGCTGCAGAATTTATTGCTAGCAATAGCTCTTGCCAAAATCAATATAGTTAGCCCCAGCATATTAGATCACGCAGACCTGGAAAGTGTGTGGATAGAGGAGCCCACAGATACCCCCATTAGAGATATACTGTCCGTTGCGTCTGTCAAAATATTACAATCCGTTAACATTTTACATTTTATTATTAAATTTCCAAAAATTAAGTCAGCATGTGTCAAGATCACAGTTTTTCCCGTGTCACACCATGACACAGTACTCAGGCTGGAGGACAAGGTCATAGCAGATTGCGACGGAGAGATTCACACAGTCAAAAACTGCTCCGTGTCACCTGGAGCCACATTTTGTCAACTGGCGCTGAGAAGATCATGCGCCCAAGAACTCCACGCTGGGGGTATTGCGCACTGCGATATCCAGCATAGCGATTTGCACCCATCACCCACGTAGATGAAGGTATTATCATCATAAACGATCGTCCAGCTCGTGTGAGGGTGGACAACGGCACTTACGTCCACTTACGAGGAACTCACCTCATCACCTTCATTGAGAGTGCCATGGTTAACGAAACCCGATACGTCAATCACGACGTGGCCCGGAAAAGGGTACAAGGAGTGGCTAGCTCGCCTTCCCTGAACATCACTCTGGAGCACAACATTCTCAGCCTTCCATACCTTCACCGCTTGAGTGAACGTAACTTGGAACATATTAAACAATTCGGGGAAGATATCAACGGCTATCGTTCACACCAGATAATGCTAATCGCAGGAGCGATCGGCGAGTCACCCAGGCCAGGAGATCCACGGCCCAACTAAGGCAGGTGATTGCCCAAATAGGGTCGGCCGAGGGCGGCCTTAATTCTGAGGGGGGAGTAGTTAACTAAGTTAACCGGGCGACGGCAATGACCGATCGTCCAAAGGCTCGCTCCGGCCAAATTGCTGACATGTCGTCTGGCCGGAAGCCGGCAAAGACTACCCATTGGAGTGGCCGCTATGAGTCTCTTTTTTGTTAGCTTTAAGTTTCAGTTTAGATTTGACTTTATATGAATAAAGAGCTGTCGCTCATACAAACTTACTCCGACTACCGTCGTTAAATTCTTATTATTGAAAAACTGTCTGAGTCCCTAGGCCAGCAGGTAAAGAAGGGCAGTCACCCTTCCAACATAATCTTCGTAATTCATATTGGAGAATTCTACGGCCAGCCGGCCAACCACCACAGCGACGAACCTTGCCACCCGCACCCCCCTGGATAAGCTGCAACTGCGAGGGACGACCCGTGGGATAATTAAATAAATTAATTTATATATTATTTATATGCCTATGCTCTCTTAAGATTGAGTGCGAGGGTATATGCACATACATAAGTTCGGTTGCGTGATCCGCGCATGTGACAGTATGCTGACACTTCCACTTTCAGTGAGGCCGAGGCATACTGATTGGTTCATATTACGGCCACTTGGGCTTGTGACCGGAGCTTTGACTATGTAAACACTGCAACAAAGTGTTACAGTGTGTACCCCTTAAGTACTCTTGGTACAGTGAGTATTCAATATATGTGCCTACTACAGAATAGAGGACGAAGCCGACGCGATACGCGAATTCGCATCAAAAAGCGGATGCCAATTTGTCTTCACACCACCGCGGGCTCCGCACATGGGCGGACTATGGGAGGCAGGTGTCAAAACTGCCAAGAGCCTACTCCTACGGGCGGTGGACAGCGCGCTCCTAAGCGCAGAAGAGCTGGGGACAGTCCTCGTGGGAATCGAGGCGGTGATGAACTCCCGGCCGCTCGGAGCAATTAGCAGCGACCCAAGCGACGGAGAAACGCTGACACCCGGGCACCTACTGACAGGCGGTCCGCTACTCGCCACACCAGCACTCCGGACCCCTGACCAGGAGGGTCTCAACTGCTTGAGGCGATGGCGGCTTGTCTCGTCAGACACGCAAATGTTCTGGCGGCGATGGTTCCGTTAACTTATTTAATTTTCTGACATCAATACACAAGTTCGCCTGTCACTAACACTATTGGTGACACGAAATCAGACTCGCTAAGTCAAATATACCCTTTAACAATGTATTTATACAAAATCGTTTGCAACTCATTTTTTTCAGCATAAGAAAGGCGCCTGGGGCTACAGCTTAGCATCATTGACCGTTGTCTTCTTTTCGCACCTTGTTTCCGGGACTATTGGTCGAACAGCCTCAGTGTAACATTTGCGAAACAAATTTTCAAAACATCATCATTTTTATTCCCACATGTAAGTTCTATTCATTAGACTCATATTCAATCATAAAAATTTTTTCCAAACAAGTCGTTTCTACAATTTGATTTGTCCATATCACTTGAATCATTTAATTATTTACTTTCGTTTGTGCTTTCGTTTGTTAGGCTTTACTCATCTTCTTCCACAAGCATTTAAAAAATCCCTTCCCAATATTACTTTTTCATTCATAGAATCATCTGGAATATTGGTATTGGTATTCCTTGTGCTCTTTTTGCATCTGTGTGTTCCACCAGTTTCTGGCCCGAGGGCATATTTGTAAAAGAGTACGAAGCTAAGAGAAAAAAGAATAGTTCAGGGGAAATGGAAAATACCAGTAAAGAACCATCCCCAGCCCCCTCCACATCCTCTTCTGTCCCAAAAAACTAGCCTCCTCTTTTCTTCTTTGCTATCAGAATACAAGAGGCTTACTTAGTAAGCTGACTAAATTGTATTCGGATAGTTTTTCTTTCCCATATAATATTATGGTATGTACAGAGACCTGGTTAAGGACGGATATTCTTAGCTCCGAAATTCTCCCGGGTAAGTACACTATTTATAGGCTTGATCGTCAGTCCAGACGGGGAGGTGGAGTCCTGATTGCTGTCGACTCCACCTTTTCCTCTGAATTACTAACTTTCGACGAATTTTATGACATCGAATTCCTAAGTATAAAATTATCGTTTCCCGGTAGTTTTGTATACATTACTTGTTCATATATCCCACCATCATCTGAGTTCCCTATTTACGCAAATCACCTTTCCTGTATTCAGTCAATTTTCAAAAAACTGTCAAATCAAGACCAGTTAATAGTATTGGGTGATTTTAATATACCTAGTGCGACATGGTCCCCTGACGAAAACTCTAATATGTTGCTTCGTTTAGCGCAGCATGACTTTATTGACGGCTTGCTTGACATTGCGCTATCCCAAGTGAACCATGTTAAGAACTCATTAGGGCGTTTACTGGACTTGTGTTTTGTTTCAAATTCAGAAGGCGTTTGCCTATCAAGAACGGGACCACTTACACAACCGGAAGATCCCTATCATCCAACTCTAGAACTGACTGTAGACGTAAGAACAGAGCTGAATAAAAAATCCGAAAAGTCGGTTAAACGAATCCGCTGCTTTCGTAAGGCAAACTTTCATCTTTTAAATACTTTTATATCCGGCTATGACTGGTCCGAATTTTATTCATGCACTGACGTAGCTAAGGCCGTTAATATCTTTTATAATGCATTGAATTCCTTCTTTTATCTGTGTGTTCCGTTATACTATCCGTCAATTTCAAATAAACCTCCGTGGTTTAATAAAGAGTTGTCACACCTAAAAATATAAAGTCCAGACTTTTCAATAAATTTAAAATGTGCGGTTCACAATCTGCCTTCTCTCTGTACCTAAGGGCTCGGTCAAATTTTATCGTGCTTAACGCCCGGTGTTATAAAAGCTATTTGACTCGTTGTAGGGTCCAATTTTCACAAGATCCAAAACAGTTTTATAATTTTGTTAACACTAAGCGTAAATCAGCCTGTTACCCTTCATCACTATCATTTGAAAACTCTACGGCAAACTCTGATCAGGAAATTGCCGATCTATTTGCCCAGTTCTTCCAGACAACATATTCTGTTTCATCCCGTCCAAATCCGTCTTATTCAAATGCCATACCCAAGTCAAACTTGATTTTTTGTCCGAGATTAAGCGAAAGCTCCCTTCTTTTGGATCTCCATAAAGTTAAGCCAGTCTATTCACCGGGTCCGGACGGAGTTCCAGGCTGCGTGCTTAAATACTGTGCTGAAACTCTGTGTAGACCTCTGCACAAATTGTTTACTTTGTCTTTAAAAACATCTCATTTCCCACTTATTTGGAAGGAGTCATTTGTCATTCCCCTTCATAAGAAAGGAAATAAATGCAATACAAGTAATTACAGAGGCATATCCAAATTATCCGCCATCCCAAAGCTTTTCGAAAATACTATTACACCCCATTTGCAGCATCTTTGTAGATCGATTATATCTCCATGTCAACATGGATTTATAAGGCGAAGATCTACGACGACAAACCTCTTGGAGCTAACGTCTTTTGTAATAAATGGCTTTAGAAAGAACATGCAGACTGATGTAGTTTACACTGATTTTAGTAAAGCGTTTGATTCAGTAAATCACTCGCTTCTTGTATTAAAGCTAGACTTATTAGGGTTTCCATGTGATCTTCTAACATGGATCTCAAGTTATCTGAGTGGTAGGACTCAACGAGTGCTTTTTAAAAACTCGATCTCGGATTTGATCCGAGTTACTTCAGGGGTCCCACAAGGAAGCCACCTTGGCCCACTTCTTTTACTTTATTTATAAACGATCTCCCTCTAGTCTTGACAAAGTCGCGTGTCCTTATGTACGCAGATGACGTTAAGTTATGCCTGCAATATAACGAAATTTCTAGCAGTTCCGACTTACAATCTGACCTAAATGCTTTTCAAACATGGTGTTGTGAAAATCTCTTGGATTTAAATAGCGCTAAGTGCAAAGTAATGACATTTTTTCGGGTGAACCCACAATACGCAACGTATACGCTGGGTGGTTGTGCGTTGTCTAGAATTACGCAAGTTGATGACCTTGGCGTCCTCCTTGACCCAAAACTTAAGTTTTGTGACCATATTACTTCTATAGTAAATAAAGCCAGGGGAGTACTTGGATTTATAAAAAGGTGGTCAAAGGAATTCGATGATCCCTATGTTACAAAGACTCTGTTCATTTCACTAGTCCGTCCAATCCTTGAGTACTGTTCAGCAGTTTGGAGTCTTCAGTATGGTGTACATATAGACCGGATAGAGTCTGTGCAAAAGAACTTTTTATTATTTGCTCTACGGGGCCTTAACTGGAATGCAAGCCTTATTTTACCATCCTACTCTAGTAGACTCCTCCTAATTAATCTACCATCATTAGTAAACCGTAGAACGATGCTTGGCACAACTTTTATCTATAAACTTATTCACGGGGAAGTGGAGAGTCCCGAGTTCCTGGTTCGCATAAGCTTCTCCGTGCCTAATAGAATTACCAGGAACTATGTTCCTCTTACATTAAATATTTGTAGATCTAACTTTGATATGCATGAACCGTTTAGAGTACTGTGTAACGACTATAATAGACTATACCACATTATTTCTACTACCGACTCTTTGCCAAGCTTAAAAGCATTAATTTTATCTTACTTAGCACAAAATTAGTATTAGTATTTAGTCTCGTACGTATTTCTAATCTTAGTCTGTCCGCTTCTACATTGTGCTTTTTAACTTCTCGCGATCTCGTTTTTACGCCTATAAGGCTCCGCGCGTAACAAGCATTGCTTGGTGTCGTAAGGGCCACTTGTTTACGCTGATCTTAGTGCATCAACGTCCGAAAAAAAAAAAAATAAAAAAATAACTAACATATCAAGTCCTATTCTTTTATTATAAGGATAATTAATTTACTGGAGTTTAAAGCAATGTACGTGGATGGAGGCGCAGTTTTCAAGTTTACGGTAGCTGGAACATAAGATCTTTTAATAAAACTGATTGGTCTTTATGAGTCTAACAGGCATTCTATAAAAAACGATTCATTATGCTACTCTCTATTTCTATGCTTAAATATCTTACGTAATAATTTTTGCAAGTAGCTGGGGCTGATGTCTTCTTGTTTTGTTCACAGGCTGCGGCAAGGTGACCCATTTTACTGCACACAAAGCAGGCTCCAACAATTACAATTAAAGCACCGGAAAGCTTCTTGATTTTTCAGCGCTGTTAGTTGCTTCTCCGATCTTTGGAGCAATTAAATTGACATGTAGTAGTACCGAGTGCAGGTCATCCTTCGTTTTAAAGCACATCATGACAGTTGTACATATTTGACGATCTGGTATACCGTGGATGATATAATCAACCAAATCTCGCTCTGACATTTCGCGCGCTTTAGATATACATGGTGGACCATCTAGCATTTGCTTTTTGAACTATCAAAATTTTTAATTTGACATTTTAAATGTCATTGCCATTGTCAGATATTTAGTAGAAGGTTTGCGTTTTACGAAATGGTTCAGTTTATGCTCAAAGAAAATTGGGAAATATTGAAAACTTTCTTCCAAAGTGGAGAGCTTTCAACCGAAACTTCAAGAAAATTGCGGTCAAAATTCGGAAAAAATAAAGAGCCTTCCAGGCAGTTTGTGGATAGTTTTGTGAAGTGTGTGCGTGAGACTGGATCGTTGATGGATAAAACAACACGTTTACGTGCTCGTCAAGTTCGGTCGGTCGAAAATATCCCTGAGCTGGCCGAAACTGTTAATGACAATCGACGTCAACTCGGCACCGTGCTCAAGAGTTGGACATTTCGCGCACTTCCCAGCAACGGATTTTAACCAAAGACCTCCGTCTAAGGCCATATTAGATTCAGTTGGTTCAGCAGCTTAAGCCGCATGACCATCGATCCGCTCCACCAGCCGCTCTCAACAAATTGTTCTCTTTTGCAGCAACTCTCTTTCAAAACTCATTAATTATACCTATGCCCAACATTAAATGCATTTTCGCTCTTTGAAAATCGTTTTCGTTTTAAAATATCAATTTCTGGTCATTTAAAATTTTAAGTTTCTGGTCGTTATTTGCTTTTTCTTTTTCCGGCTCGTCGTTTATCTTCTCATTCTCATTTTTCGTTATGATGCTCGTCGCTTATCTTCTCATTTGATTTACCTTTCTTTTGTTCGTTGCTCATCTTCACGTTCGATTTTTATTCCGTTTGCTCGTCGTTTGACGCTTCATTTGATTCTTCTTCTTCTCTCCGCCTCTCCGTTTGATTCTGCTACTTCTTCGTTTGCCTCGTCGACTATTTCTGGAATATTATGCCCATTCTCCACTTTGTTGTGCAGAAATTAACCACTAAACGGAACTTCGTTAAGTCGGCTAAGCAGCTAATTTGCTTTTATTTTCGTGAGTATCCAAATTTTAGAACTTTACACCACTCGCGTAGTTGGTTGCTCATATAGTCATTTGCATTGATCAGTTCCATTTTAAATGTTTTTCTTTCTTGTTCACTTGTAGTAGACACGAGGGTTTGCGCCCACTTCTGATATTGTAGCAGAGTAAAACACACACTAGTTCAGGTCGGGATCACTCTCAAGACTGCCCTTCTCTGGCTTATTCTCTCCTTTGCTAACATTCTCTTAACAGCTAGGAACTTCTGCAGAGTGTATACGTATATAAATAACAGGGCGTGTATGTGTATGTGTATTTACATAGATGCTTAGGGCTAATATATGTGTATATTTACAGATATGCTTATTGCTACTACTATATATAATGTTTGTATAAATACTATTAGGGTTGCTTGGGGCTGCTACTATATATATTGTGTGTATAAACACTAATAGGGTTGCTTAAGGCTGCGTGACAAACCCGCCTAGAAGGCGTGTACGCCACAATTGTTGTTCCTATTATTATAATAGTTTAAATAGAGATATCATGAAGTATAAATAATATTAAGTTATAGTAAGATTAAATAAGCCAACCGATATTTAGTCAAGACAAGTTAAATACTGGAAAAGCAAAGGAGCTAAGATACCAGTAGTAGGAAAATACTAGAAATCCCGAATGCGGGAGGAAAAGGTAAGGCAGTCCCATAACAATCGTGAAGCGGGGATTCTCTCGGGATCGCGGAACGAGCAAGACGTGTGATCCAGACACGACTCAGCTAGGCTTCGTAAGCCACGTGTGCTCCTCGAGTTTTCAGCTGGTTGAGGATCGAAAAACCTTTTAATCGCGTGTGTTCCGACAGTTTAGTTTAGTCAAGTTCTACTCAGGAGATTCGCGGGTGATCATAAAGAAGAATCAAGACATACAAAACGGTTCAGCTGAGGTTAGTACGAATGGATTCTTATGTAACAACGGTGTAGCGGACTCGTGTGAGGATAACTTAAAAAATGTGTTTTCATTTCTTACTCAGATATGAACATCTAACCTAAACTAACTTCATTCCCACAGCTGCATTGGGCCCGAACATGGACATCCTTCCCGTTCGCCACCACCGGACCTTAATGTGGAGCCATTCCCGTACGGTCCAGTAGTTCCCTGCTAATTATTTTACAATCTGATAAAAATATGATACAAAATTGTGGGTCAGTTCCGTGACAAATAGTACTTTGCATAGAAAGATGTCACTGCAAAATTGTGATTTTATTTGTACATCTCCTACGCCTCGCCCTTTAACAATATACGATTGTTCCGTTTCTAGACTTTCCGTTGTACGCACTGATGTCTGTGTTTGTGATTTTATTTGTACATCTCCTACGCCTCGCCCTTTAACAATATACGATTGTTCCGTTTCTAGACTTTCCGTTGTACGCACTTATGTCTGTGTTTGCTTCACCTTTCTTAATTTTACGTTGTGCTCTAACGTGGTCACATACGTTAACAACATTACAACAACAAAATTATCCATGTCTTCCGGCAAACTAAACAGCAGACTTGATTTGAATAAGCTTAATCTGTAATACTTAATCTGTGGTGCTTATTGTCGGCTCTATTTTTTCAATTACATACTTCCACATATTAGATGTAACCAATAGACTTTTCATTTGGAGTGAAAACATTTCGACATTTTTCTGACTGTACCCTCTTTCTCTGAATGGATTTTTGACCGAAGAAAAAACAAAAACTTCCGCAATCCAGGGTTCCGTGCCGACAGAAGAATCAATTAAAGTCGATTATAAGCTAACAGGGCCCATAACTCTTGTGAGATTTGCTACAATAATAATTCCAGTGTAAGCGCGTGTTGATAACTTATACCGAGTAAGAAAACAATATCTGTTTTTTAATACAATGAATCAGATCTCGCTTTAATAACTATGACAAAGTGAAACAAGAAAAAAATCTTAATCAGCTTTTGTATATTGAAGTTGCCTTATAACTAAACATGGAAATGTTCTTGCAGTTTCGACTGAACTATTTTAGGAATTCTTTTGCGAAACTAATCAGTGTTGGGAGATGTGGGAATACCGAAAAGCTACCGGGCTTGTATGGAACGTGAAGGCTAATGTTAATCTTGAGCCTTGTACATTTCGTCTTATGATTTCTGAAAGGATTTTTATATTTTTAGTAAGATTTTTATAGTATTTTTCGAACCCAATTCCTAAATCTTGAAATATTCTTATGTTAATCTTGAACCTTGTACATTTTGCCTTATGATTTCTGAAAGGGTTTTTTTCATTTTAAGTAAGACTTTTATAGTATTTTTCGAACCCAATTTCCAAATCTTGGAATATTCTTCTATTCCTTTTTATTTTAAAGATAAACAATTTGTGTAAGGACCCCCGAAGTGTACTAAATTGAACTCTTAGCGGAACACTTTATTACAGTAATTCGTTTATCCTCGAAAAATTCTTTTAATGATAACCTTTTCGTTTTGGGTTATTATCCTGCCTGAATACCGATATTGAATTCCTTTTTTACTCATCATGAGATGGTAATAAACGCTTAGTATATTATGTTACTCTGGAAATCTCATGTGTTTTTATTATATTCAGAACATCAGACCGATTCCCAAAGCTTATAACAAACTATCTGTATTGCACCTTAAATTTAGAGAACATTTTTTGTGTGTTTCACAATGTCCAAATAGGCTTGAGAGTAGGGTGGTAGAACAGGATGTTGTAGTCCAGACGCAGGGGCGATCGAATGTTTAATATCCAGTGAAAGCTGCTGGCGTTTAATTTTAGATGTAGTTCCTTGCATTCGATGTGTCTTCTACAGGTAAGTCGTCTGTCTAGGTGGACGCTGAGATACGATACTTCGTTGACTTGGGGAATCGGCGTATTATTCATTGATAGTGGAGGGCATGTTTGCCTGTTGAGAGTAAACGTTATGTGTTTACATTTTTGTTCATTTATTATAATCAGATAGCCACCTCTCAACTACGATGAGGTGATTTGCTAGTTGTGTTGTTGCTTGGCTTGGGCTCCTCTATATATAGGACGAACAGAGTAGGCCCAAGTGCGCTTCCTTGCGGGATCCCATCTTCAATAATGTAGTCGTCTGATGTTCTTTTGTGCACCTTACTGCGAAGACTCTGTTGTTTTTTTTTTGATTTTATGCACGAGGCCATCGAGCCAGACTCGATCGAAAGCTTGAGATATATTCCCGATTCTCAAAGGCAGTGCGGATTTCCGATGTTATGCTGTTAACTTGTTCGATTGTACCATTATGATAGTCGATTTTTTCCATTTGCTCGGATAGTAGCCGAGACGTATGATCCCATTGAAGAGTTTACAAATAGCAGAGTTTGGAAGTTCAATTTTCATTTTTGGTTTTATTAGGTCACTGCCCGGAGCCTTTTTCGATTTCAGATCCTCCTTTCGCTATCTATTTTGGCTGAAGCAATGTTGGTAAGGATATAGTTTCCGATTCAATTCAAAGTTCAAGCTTTTCCAATTGCAGATTAGTATTGAAATGCTTGACTTACACGTCATTCGCGTGTTGAGCTGCGGGGTTAGTTCGATGTGAGAACTTACATTCATTTTATATTTTAACCAGTTTGTTCTGTGCGATGTCAGTCTCTGGGGGTGATCTATAGTTTTTGGGCTTTGAAGAAGAGTTTTTAGCACTGGCGAATGGTCAGATAAAAGGTCCGAAAGCGCTTTGGCGCTTTTTTGTGTGGGGCTATCTGGGGAAACATTGTCCAATTTTTTGCTCAGTTTGATAATTGCATTATATAATTGTAAATATTTTACGTTTTAATACCACCTTTTAACAAATAAATTTTAGTTTTCTTAGGTATAAAAAACATTATTCCTATTTGCTTAACATAAGGCAGTAGTTTCTCCATGCTTATATTGAATATAAATTAAACATTTTTAGCCTATGGCTTCTTAAAAATCTTTTTAAGCGTAACATTTTTTATTATGCGACTGGAAACTAATGCTGTAAGACCCTTTAATAAAAAATTTAAAGTTCGTAGAACCTTTTAGATGCCTGTTGCATTATGCCTTGATTAGTGTTCGACTTATTAATATTAACGGCAATTACACTTTTTTTCTTAGAAATGTATTTATTTTAAATTAAGTATATTGTTAAACAGTGTTTTTTATAATATTTATTTAAGAAGCTCTGAAGTGCACTCCCATTTCCCATTTCTAATGTAAAAGTATTATTTAACAAGAAAGGAAAGCCGAAGTTGATATACCTTTGCAGAATATTCACTAAATTATATTCTCCAAAATTATTCACATGAAGCATTCTTAATACTCATAAAAAATACCAACATCCTAACATTAAAAACACCAAAGATATGGCATTTTCAATCGTTCAGTTATATGGCAGCTATAGGATATAGCCGATCCCTATAAAATTTGGTAGGTCGGATTGATTGGCCAAATATAAAACCCAACTTCCTAACTTTAAAAACACCAAAGTTATGGTGTTTCCTATCGTTATATGGGAGTTATATGATATAGTATGATTGTCCAAATATAAAACCCATGGAAAATCCCAACTTCCTAACTTTACAAACACCAGAGTTATGGCATTTCCTATCGTTCAGTTATATGGCAGCTATAGGATATAGTAGGCCGATCCCGGCCGTTCCGACTTATATACTGCGTGCAAAGGAAAGAAGGGTGTGTGCAAAGTTTCAATTCGATATCTTTAAAACTGAGAGACTAGTTCGCGTAGAAACAGACAGACGGACAGACGGAAAGACGGACAGACGGACATGCTTATATCAACTCAGGAGGTGATCCTGATCAAGAATATATATACTTTATAGGGTTGGAGATGTCTCTTTCACTTGCACACTTTTGACCAAAATTATAATACCCTCTGCAAGGGTATAAAAATACACAGTAGGGGTCCAAGCAGGAAGACAAGCCAGGAGATGAGCAAGGATCGAAGCCATCGGAGTCGTGAGCTTGAAAGTTTGTGACCGAGAAAGAAAAAGAAAGGAAGCCATGATTCCGAAGAAAGAAGAAACAAGGACGGACAGACCAACGCACAGACGGGCGGACAGACGGACAGAAAGACTAACGGACAGACGAACGGACAGACGGACGAACAGAGGGACGATCAGATGGACATGGCTAGATCGTCTCATCTGATCAAAAATATATATACTTTCTACCACAAACTACTTAAACCATTATTTGTTTCAACCGACCAGTCCTGCGTTTTAAAGCACTCAAAAGCAAAATTTGTTAAACGTTTTTAGCTCGCTGTGACCCCAAAGTGTACCCAAATCATTTATTTTTACAAGTCATCATCTATCGCCTGCATCGTGAACCAAGTACCCTTAACCATGGTCATGATTAGACTGAGTCATGTCAGCCTTAGGATCACCTAGCAAAATAGATACTTCGTGTTTTACAAAGCTGACATTAAAAAAAAAACATTTGCTGTCATCAGTTGCCAACAAAGAAAATGTGTCTCTTATTAAAAAGAATTTAAATGTTCTTACCTGGGAAGTACTTAAAATCACTTTAGATTGTTTTTTTTCTGTTCCAGTAAATATCATCAAGGAATTTAAATTTGGGGAAAATGATATTATAGAATCATAGCCATGGGTACATAAAATATTTCTTGAACGATGTTCCAGTAAATGAATACCTTTTTGGTCAATTGCTAGCCACAGCATTCGGGGCCAGTTTGAAGTAAAGCTTTGCTGAAATTTTAAAGTATTCATAGTTTAGTTAACAGTTTTTGATAGATTACTATATTTTTAGATTTAAGGCTACCAAATTTAAATGTTTAGATTTGAAGTTGATTTGTATACTTCTCAGAGCCGTTTTCAAGGGGCATAAAATTGGGCTTATAAAATTTGTTTGTAGCAAAACAAGTCAGCCTTTGCAATTAAATTCACTCTTCATTGATGGTTTGGGTTTTTTTCGGACTATTAATAGGGCTAGTATCAGTAGTAGAATCCGTTCTTACCAAAAGATGGCACCTAAGGAAATATTTAAAGCTTTACAGCTATCTTAACAGGCCTAATAAATTTTTGTGTTTATGGAGAAAGAATTCTGTCGGTCAGAAAATTGATTTCTACTTTTGGATGGAAAGAGGAGTAAGGAAATACTAGTATATAACCAGGAGACGGTCTAGCCATGTTCTTCTGTTCGTCCTTTACGTCCTTTAAAACTTATCTGGGTAAAAAATCCTTTCCAAAAAATTCTATGTAACTCAATGTTTTTAAACATATTATTTTAAAAATTCTGAAAATTGTTTCTTTTTTACGATAGACTGAATATTTATTAAGGTTAGACCATAATTCTAAAATTGAAAAACCCTTATTTTAACGCCCACAACTCACAATACAAAAAACCTCGTAGCATTTAAAAAATTATTTAGTCAATATCAAATAAATAACTCCCCACAAATAAAAACGAAGAACGAGAAGAGAGCTTGGAGAATACAGCTAGAAAGAGTTTGTAGATAACGAGAAGGGTGTTTGGAGAATGCAGCTGGAAAGAGTTTGGAGAGTACGAGGAGAGAGAGTTTGGAGAGAAAGGATAACGGTAGAAGTCGGCGGACTTTGGACCCAAGTATAGTGCCGTGCGCAAAGATGGAAAAGGAGAAGCCAATAATTAAGGAGATTCGTAGGCCTATATAAACATGCCGAGCGCAGGAAGCTGGATCAGTCAATCGCAAGGAGTCAATGCATAAAGATCAGTGAATTACGAAAGTCAAAGAAGCAAGTGAACTAGTGGCGACAGCAGCAACACAGCAACAGCAGATACCATCGCCAGAAGCAGGGCCGTGGGAAGCCTAACAGGAGTAAGATCGATACGTCGAGAAGTTAGGGATTGGGACATCAGGTATCTTCGGATCGAAACACAGGTAGCTGAGGTCCGGAAGGCGTCGCACGGCTAAGTCAAGGCGATTTGCTTTCAACCTTGACACGACCAAACCCTGGCGTATTGCCGGCGGATCTGTCCGAGTAGAGCAATAGAGTCCTGCGACTGAAAACCGTGAACTCGGGGAGAAAGATTGTTTAAGAGCCAGTGTGCCGTGCTAGACTGAGCAGGACCTGGCACGAAGGACGAGCGGTCGATCGATTAGAAGTTTCAAGAGGCGTTGTCCTGGAGAGCCCTACGGTTACCGACGAAGTCCCAAAAACAAGTACCTACCGACACCCCGAGTGCCAGAGTACCACACTATCTGCCGGGAAGGGCGAGCATTCGACCGTTGAGGCAGTCAAGGGGCGGTTGTCCTGGAGGATCCCCTCGGTTCAGAAAGTCCCGGAACGAAGGTCGTCATAGAAGCAGAGGAGAGGACATAGATAGCAGACGTCGTAGACGTAGAATGTTATGGATATACAAGGTGGTGCAAATGGGGAGTAACAATATTTTCCACAAGTTTACGGTTAACTTGTTACTTTTCCTGTGAAGAGGAATTTCAATTGATTCTTTCCAAATATGGGAAAATTGGAAGTTTATTGAGATATGGTGGAGAATTTGTGAAGGAGTTGCCAGAGGACTTCAGGCATACACCCAGACAGCGAGAAAGATTAAAATGTTTAGGACCATATTATTGCAAGAGTACAGGTCAGACCAAGTAAAGCCAGAAAAACAATTATTTAGTCTAAGAAAGTTTGCCTTGCGAAAAGCGTTTCCGACGCATTTTATATTCCTTGATTAATCCTCAAAATCAATAGTCTACCACTTTTGCCTTGACAACGTCGGAAGGTTCGTCAGCAATTGTGTCTTGTGAATTTTATCAATTTGAATTGTTTTTTTTTTCGCGCGGTGTCCCACGGCCCACTTACCCGCCCAACCGACCGAGGTGCGCAGCCGTGTAAGTACGGCACGATTCGCGAGAAAATAGGCGCGAGATAAGAAAATATAGGTAAAAGTCCGGGGAACCAGAAACAGTAAGATTAATTTTGTGCCAATGAAGCTAGTGTTAATAGAGAGTATTAAGAGAGAGTCAAGATTTGAGATTATAGGAAAAAGTCTATTATAGTAAGAATATAATACTCTGAAAGGCTATTGCAAGGCATAGTTAGATCTACAATGATTAAATATTAGGGGAATATAATTTCTAGTTAATCTACTTGGTACAGAAAAGTTTATCCGACTTACCAAGTCGGGGCTGTCAATCTCACCATATTTAAATTTATAAGACTTACTGATTCAATACGACCAATATGTGTATTGTGGACTCCAACCAATATGTGTATTGTGGATTTCCAGAATCGGACGGACTAGCGAAATAAATAAAGTTTTAGTTAAATAGGATCATTAAATTCTGTTGACCACCACAATTTTAATAAATCCAAGCACTCCTCTGGCTTTATTCACCATGGACGAAATGTGATTAGAAAATTTTAATTTAGGGTGCAAGAGAACGCCAAGATCGTTTACAAGAGTTATTCTATCCGAAGAGCTGCCACTTAATGTGTAAGTCGAGTATATCGGATTAACCCGATAAAAAGTCATCAGCTTGCACTTGGAACTGTTTAAATTTAGTAAATTATCTCCGCACCAGTTTTAAAAATTATCTAGCTCGAATAGTAATTCTAAATAGCAGAATATGTCCTTATACTGCAAGCACAACTTAACATCAATGACTTATAATTGATGGAAGATCGTTAATAAATTTTGTAAAAGGTAACGGACCCAGATGGCTCCCTTGTGGGAAACCGGTGGTAGCACGGAGAGTTTTAGAAATTGAATTTTTAAAAAGACGCTATGTGCCCTGCCATTCAGATAACTTGAGATCCATTTAAGTAGAACATATCAAGTCAAGTTTTTGAACAAGAAGTAGGTGATTTACAGAGTCAAATGCTTTACTAAAGTCAGTGTAAATGACGTCTGTTTCAAAGCTACTATTGAAGCCCTCTATCACAAATGAAGTGAATTTGGATGGTTTGTGATTGTTGATCTAGGTTTTATAAATTCGTGTTGACACGGAGATATGATTGATCTACAAAGGTGCTGCAGATGAGGAGTAATGATTTTTTCAAAAATCTGGCAGCTTAGAAATACCTCTATAGTTACTGGCTTCTAACTTGATACCTTTTCTGAAAAGAGGAATAACATGATTACTTCCAAATATTTGGGAATTGGGAAGTTTCTAGAGATAAGGCAAATAACTTGTGAAGAGGTTTGCACAGGGCCTTGGCGCAATACCTAAGCACGTACCCAGGAATACCATCGGGCCCTGGCGAATAAAAAGGCTTAATGCGAAGAAGATCCAAAAGAAGAGAACTTTCTGTTAAAGTCGGACAGAATATAAGGTTTGACTTGGATATGGTTTAAGAATAACGCTGTGATGAATAATCTAACGTAGAGTGAGTCGTTTGAAAAAATGGGCCAAATAAATGAGCTATTGCCTGATCTGTGGTTGCCGTCATGTTTTGGAACGACAGCGAGGAAGCATTAGATCTACGCTTGGTGTTAATGAAGTTATACAACTGTTTCGGGTCCTGAGAGAACTGGACCTTACAATGGTTTGAATAACGATTATAACACTGAGCATTAAGCACGGTAAATCTTGACCGAGCACTTAAATATCTAGTAAAAACAGATTGAGAACCGGTATTTTTATATTTCCTAAAATATCTGGACTTAAGTGTGTCAACTCTTTGCTAAACCAAGATGACTTATTGGAAATTGACGGATAGTGCCACGAAACACAGGAATTAAAAAATTATTGCATAAGTAAAGATCAGACCAATTAAAGCTAGAAATAAAATTATTTAGCCTCAGAAAGTCAGCCTTGCGAAAACAATGTGTTCGTTTGGATGATATTTCTACCCGTGTCAAATGAAAGTTCGATTGTAGGGTGATACGGATCTTCAGGTTGCGTGAGTGGTGCTACTCTAGACAGAAACACAGCTTCAGAATTTAATACAAAACACAAATCAAGAAGGCCACCTAGTGAATTTCGAACATGGTTTACTTGAGATAGGGATATGTCAAGCAGCCCATCAATAAAATCATGCTGTGCTATAGGTAGTAAGACATTCGATCCATCCTCAATGGACCTGGTAACTCCAGGTATATTAAAATCACCTAGAACTACCAACAGATCCCTATCGGAAGGCTTATTTGCAACAGACTTAAAAACGGAAATGTGATTAAATAATCAGGAAGTTCAGACAACAGCGGAATATATGAACAAGTTATGTATATCGAGCTACCAGGAAGCAATAACTTTACACAAATAAAGTCAATGGTATTCCATTCCTCAAAAAATAACTCCTCCTGAAGTTATACAACTGTTTCGGGTCCTGAGAGAACTGGACCTTACAATGGTTTAAATAACGATTATAACACTGAGCATTAAGCACGGTAAATCTTGACCGAGCACTTAAATATCTAGTAAAAACAGATTGAGAACCGATATTTTTATATTTCCTAAAATATCTGGACTTAAGTGTGTCAACTCTTTGCTAAACCAAGATGACTTATTGGAAATTGACGGATAGTGCCACGAAACACAGGAATTAAAAAAATTATTGCATAAGTAAAGATCAGACCAATTAAAGCTAGAAATAAAATTATTTAGCCTCAGAAAGTCTGCCTTGCGAAAACAATGTGTTCGTTTGGATGATATTTCTACCCGTGTCAAATGAAAGTTCGATTGTAGGGTGATATGGATCTTCAGGTTGCGTGTGTGGTGCTACTCTAGACAGAAACACAGCTTCAGAATTTAATACAAAACACAAATCAAGAAGGCGACCTAGTGAATTTCGAACATGGTTTACTTGAGATAGGGATATGTCAAGCAGCCCATCAATAAAATCATGCTGTGCTATAGGTAGTAAGACATTCGATCCATCCTCAATGGACCTGGTAACTCCAGGTATATTAAAATCACCTAGAACTACCAACAGATCCCTATCGGAGGGCTTATTTGCAACAGACTTAAAAACGGAAATGTGATTAAATAATCAGGAAGTTCAGACAACAGCGGAATATATGAACAAGTTATGTATATCGAGCTACCAGGAAGCAATAACTTTACACAAATAAAGTCAATGGTATTCCATTCCTCAAAAAATAACTCCTCTGACGAGAGGTTTGAATCAACTCCAATTACGACTCCACCTCCCCGTCTAGAGGGACGGTCATACCTATATATTGTGTACTTACCTGGAAAAACTTCGGAGCTAAAGATCTCCGGCTTTGACCAGCTTTCTGTAAACACAATAATATGACATGCAAAGGCTATCAGAATACAATTTAGAGAGATTGCTACGAAGCCTTTTGCATTCTGATAGGAAAGAAAGAGGTTTAGAAGTTAGTTTTTTGAAATTGGTACACTGGTTTGGCCCCGACTAGGAAGTTTGACTCCCACGGGCCCCTTCTTCTTTATCTTAGCCTCGAACTCTTTTAAAACCATATTATCTTGAAAGATGAAATGCCCCTAGCATAAGAAAACTTAAACTTTTCCAACTTGACACTAGTAAAATCGGCTTTAGTTTTGTCTTGTATATAAGACAATACATCAGAAAATGTTTGATCAGAGGAAAGCCGAGAAACGAACATTTGTTTCTTTAGTGGAACCACTGAAAGGGCTTTTGGTGAAGCAGAAATTTTTTCTGCAAAACCAACTTGAGCCGGTTGTCCGGACTCAGTAGTTCCTTGTGGTGGTGAAGCTACATTTTGAGAGATAATTGGATCCATTAATTGTGAAACCAGTACGGAAAACTCGGAATTCTTCGAAGTCCCTCGTTGCGTTCTTTTTGCGCTTAGGGGACTCTTCTAATAGCTTACGACTATTAAACTGCGAGTCCAGCGCAGAGAGGAGATCATCAGGTCGGCGAAAACTTCTACTACTTTGTAGAGATCTTCACCTTTGTATTATACCTTCATACTTCATGTGTTTTTAAAATATGACTCCATTTAAAATTTCTTTAATTTTTCCTTAAGGGTCCCCCTTCAGTGGCTTTTCCGGCCCATGCTGCAATATTTTACACCTCCGACCCTATAAAGTATAAATATTCATGATCAGGATTGTATCCTGAGTTGATATAAGCATGACCGTTTGTCTGTCTGTCCGTCTGTCTGTCTGTCTGTCTGGATATAAGTCGGAACGGCCGGGATTGGCCGACTATATTTTATAGCCGCCATATCACTGATTGATCGGAAATGTCATAACTTTGGTGTTTCTAAGATTAAGAGTAATAAGAATGCATCATAAATATAATTTTCGAGAAGATAATTTACAGAATATTCTGCAAGGGTATATCAACTTCGGCTATATATAAGTGCATTCTTGAATCGTTTTGATGAATTGGTCTTTTTTGAGTTTAAGACTTGTAAAACTTCGGCAAGCCGAAGTTTATATACACTTGCAGTTATTACCAATCGACTACATTTCGATTTCTATGCCTATATTACTAAAAACAATGAAGCTAAGCCGATTTTGCGCTGCATTTTGCCATCGTTTCTATAGCAGCTATATGGTGTTGTTGTTCGATTTTGACAAGACGTAATTCGTAATTCGGATATAGTAAACAATTAATGTATTTTAATGGAATATTAAAAACAAATTTTTTTTTAATTTTTTTTTCCTTGGGAAGATGATATAAATGTCCGATTTGAATTAAATTGAAACCGCAATTCCATAGTATTTAAGAAAAATAAAAACTACAAAGTTATACTTTTTAAAAATTTTATTTTCCGATTGTTCCTATTGGAACTTTATACTATAGTCGCCCGATCTGGCACGTTCCGAATTATAGTTTTAAGCAGACAGCTTTAAAATTGAGGGAGTAGCTTGCGTAGAAACGGACGGACGGACGGATAGACGGATATGGCCAGATCGACTCTACTGGTAATACTGATCAAGAATATATATACTTTATAGGGTCGGAAATGCCTCCTTCACTGCGTTGCAAACTTTTGACTGAAATTTTAATACCCTCGGCAAGGGTATAAAAAATAATAAATTAGTAATAAATAATAATAATTTGAATAAAATTATAACACAATGCAAGGGTATAAAAAGCTATCATTACAAATAATAAATTAATAATAAATAATAAATAATGAGTAAATTATATTTAAGTTTTCTATGTACGGATGTTCTTACTCATATATACTTATATATTTATCTTAATAGAAAATTTCTGTTTTTTATTTTTCGATTTTATTTAAATCGATTATATTACTTAAATATTACTTTATAAGGCATCTGCTATGAAATTGATAAATTCAAGACAAATTTCCACACAATATAAGAACAATTATTATTAATTGTATATCTGTGCATTTTAAGTTAATGCTGCTTGACTCTACTTTATTTTATAATTTAATCTCATTATAAATCAATTTAGATACCGTCGCGAGTAGACGTGTTTTCGTTGAGTGCCACCACAAATTGACCACAAGAAAGTAGGTAATAGCAAAGTAATCAGACTGGTAAAAAATGCCAACGGTGCTGTGTTTTGGTAGCGAAAAGACGCTAGTGCGATGTAAACTTGCGCTTTATTTTGTGTAATTAATATTGCACTTAATAAAAATAATCAAAACGAAAACACCAATCAATGGCAAACTTGAAAAACTGACCAGCGCCCTGCCGGAATGGACCAATTCATTGAAATAAAGCGGAAATGAATATGTAGAATGCTAAATCGGGCAATACGGCAAAGCTTAACCGTGTTGCCTCCAAACAACCTACGGTAAAAAACACTAGCAGAGAGAAAAGATTTGCAATTCTGGAGGACCAGTCCAATGTTCTGCCCGATACAGAAACTGAAACGGAGAAGAGAAAGCCAAAGCCGCCTCCAATTTTTATACGAAAAGAAAACTTCTAACTCCCTCGTGAACCCTTTATCGAAACATATAGGGAATGATATTCATAAGAATAAAGTCTAAGTCAAACGCGAAGATAAGTTCCGAATTCTGACTAAATACCTAGATGACAACAAAAAGAACTATTACACTTATCAGCTTTAAAAACGCAAAGGCCAACAATTAATAATTAAGGGCATTGAAACAGACGAACAACCCACAGACGTAGCTCTTGCACTTAGGGAAAACGGATTAAAAATAAAAACTGTTAGTAATAATTAATAGAAATTGACGCTCTCATCCATTATTCAAAGTGGAACTGATACCAGCGCTCAAAGCATTGGAAAAGAAATTAAGTGCATCCCATCTACAAGCTCCAGTACTTACTTCCCCGCAGAGTCTCTGTTGAGGAGCCGCATAAGCGCAATAGCCCGGTACAATGCACAAATTGCCAAGAATTTGGACACCCAAAATATTACTGCACTCTGTCCCGCCCCGTATGTGTAGCTTGTGGCGAGCTCCATGACTATGCGGAATGCAAATTAAACAAAGAGGACCCCAGCAATAAAAATTTGGAAACAGTGGAGGTAACGACACGGAAAACTATAGAGGTAAGCTGAAAAGCCGGATCCAACACAAAGTGTCTACATCTCGGTGCCAGACAGCACCATTGATACCTTCGAAATCACACAATGACGTCTTCTTTTTAACTTCATTGGGTAGCTGAAACGTTTCCAAGATCGTAACCTGGCCAGCACTACCTTCAATCATTACATATCTCATGCTGCCTTCTACCAACGTATTGAGCAGACAGGTACCAAAATAGAAATACCTGCAACAAAGTATGCAAGAGTTCATGAAATTTATAAAAACGATCATGCAAAGTCTGATAAGAAATCAAGGTATAATGATTTAGTTGCTCCAAAACACCTCATCGAAATAATAAATAATGCGTTAAGCAAAGTGGATTGCCATCGGCGTTCCACGGGACAAGCTTAAGGTAGCTCAATTCATTAATAATAATGAAATGGACGTCATGCTCCTTTCTAAACACACCTTACAAACAATTACAATTTCCAAATCGTAGGCACTTGTTTTGCAATATAAGTAATCCTGACGGAAGAGCCCATCAGTTCCACAATGAGTTCGCAACAAACTATTTGCAAGCCACTTCTATAAATCTACAAACGGATGCTCGAAATAAAACTCTAGCGGATGTATAGTTCTCCAAACTTCACAACAACCAAAGGACAGTTCAACACACTGGGCGAACACTTCATAGCTGCAAGAGGCTATAACGCAAAGCACACGCACTGCAGATCCCGCCTTGTGACTCCAAAAGGAAGGCAACTTTACAACGCCATTATTAAGGTTGGCTGGACTGTGATTCACCTGCTTCACCCACTTAATTCAAAAGATCGCAGAAAACGGCTAGAATTGATCAACTTCGCAGTTACGAAAAACATCCCACGCGCTCTGATCAGCGCCAGTTCATTGTCAGACCTACTCGCATGTGCGAGTAATCTTATTCCAAAATAACATCAAACAGAACCAACTTGCTTAAATATAAAAAGTTCGTTAGCTCGCTCATTGATCTACACCCACGGCCAAGACATAAAGAGCTTCACCAACACACTAGAGTCCATTTTGGACTCAGCGGCTCGAGTATCAATACCCAAAAGAAGAAACTTAACGTACAACCAAAGATACATAAACGCAAAAACGAGAGAGAGGTCCAGGAAAAGAGCCGATCAAGAAGAAAGTGGCAGTTATCTTGATCACCATTCGCAAAGATTAAGTTAAAAGAAGCCACACGACAGCTCACCGAAGCATTGCGACAAGAAAAGGACAGATTCCAACGGCGCTATGTAGAGAAACTATCTCCAAACCAGCTCAAAGTACCCCCAGTGGAGCACACCAGTTGAATCCGTTACCCCAATAAGGACTAGTTTGGTTCTTATTAATTGAGCTCGTAGTGACAAAGATAGACCCGACATATTCGCTGTCCATCCTCAAAATGTCTTCCAGCCGAACCTACAAACATGCTAACTAAGCTAACTAAATACAACCACGAGTCGACGACAACGTACACGATCACATTGACTTCAGGCCGAGTGATATAGCCAAGGTCATAAAGTAGCACCCGCAACCACAAAATCCCCAGGATGCGATAACGCGGAAGATAATTTGGAGCTTCCACAATGTGCCATTTTCACCATATGCCAGATTTTCAATGCAATGTCTGATATTTTTCTGAGAAGTGGAAGAGTCAATCATCATAATAACACTTAAGCCTGGAAAAAACAGCCTCCTCATCTTATAGACCTATAAGTCACAATTAGGCATGAAAAGGGCCTGTTGACAGGCTTTTGCGAGAAACATGGTACCATCGAGCAGGTAACCAGTATAACACCGGAAATTCGAACCGCAGTTGAGAACAGGGAATTCTGTACTGCAATTTTTTTGACGTTTCTCAGGCCTTTGTGGCTGTTAAGCCGTAGCCTAATACATAAACATACTTTAATGGGCCTAAAGTCATACCTCTACAATAGGAAATTCGACGTGAGATGCAAAAATGCACCATATGCACCATATCTGGTGACCATAACATCGAAGCTGGAGTTCCTAAAGGCAGTGTTTTTGGCCCACTTTATACTTCCGACATTCCCACGAACGGATCACTTACTATGTCTACGTTTGCTGACGATACTGCAATCCTTAGTCGATCAAAACGTCCACAAAAAGTATCAGCGCAACTAGCAGATCACTTAGTTGTTCTTGAAAAAGGTCAAAGAGCAAAAGTTTAAGGAAGTTACCGGTCACGGCATTGGTCGAAATAATGCAAGCGCCACTGTCGAGTGGTTAAGGGCAGACGTCGGACTTGTGGGTAATTCTTTTCTATTTATTTATTTTTATTTTAACTGTGTAAGTTACGGTGGTTGGGTTTTTGTGCTAGAGTTCTACAAATCGAGTTCGGATTGTAGCTTTTGGGATGTTGCCCACTAGGGAGGAAGGGTAATTGTAAATAATAGCCACTTTATCTGCGCAATTCTTGTTTATATCTAGTTCATTACACGTCCGACTTTTTAGTTGCATTTTCATCCATTTCTCCCTTACTGGTTACTGGTGTTCTGTTGCTTGCCTGTATTTAGCTAAGGTTCGGGTACTGCAATCTTCGGAGTACATGTAAACACCATTCCAAGTTATTGGAATCACGTTTGAGGAGCGACTCAACAGTTCGCTCCGACTGCTCTTTATTCAATCTCTCGTACAATTGTTATTCAAAAATATCATAGCCAAAAGGCAGCTCACTGATTTACCCTATTATAATGGCTACGGAAACGTCGCTGCTAGACAGGGCGAGTTATGCACTTATGTGTAAGCGGTCAATGCACGGGAACATACTCACGCGGCTCGATTACAGTCGCACTAGATAGTTACGATCATATTTCAGTGCAATAGGGAGTCACTTAAATTAAGCATGTATCGACTTATATACTACCTCCCAATTAAACAAGACTTTTGGAAAAATTTTTTCAGATAGCTTTAAACCGAACAGACTAGTTTCCGTAAAAACGGAAGGATGATCGGACGGCTTGACAGGAGGATATAAGTAGATCGACACTTCTGGTGATGCTGCTCAAAAATATTATATATAAAAAACTAGAAAGGATAGCTAACTTCGGGCGGAGCCGATTTCAGAATATTATGTAAAATATATTCTTCAAAATTATCCATATGATGCATTCTTAGCACTCATAAAAATCCAAACTTCCTAACTTTAAAAACACCAAAGTTATGGCGATTCCAATCGTTCAGTTATATGGCAGCTATAGAATATAGTCGGCCGATCCTTATGAAATTTGTTATGTCGGCTTGATTGGCCAAAAATAAAACCGATAGAAAATCTCAACTTCCTTACTTAACAAACACCAAAGTTATGGCGTTTTCGATCAATCTGTTATATGGCGGCTATATGATATAGTCGTCTGATCCTTATGAAATTCGGTAGGTCTGATTAATTGGCCAAATGTAAGAAACAAAGAAAATCCCAACTAAATAAACAAACACCAATATTATGGCATTTCCGATCAATCAGTTATATGGCAGATATAGGATATAGTCGGCCGATCCCGGCCGTTCCGACTTATATACTGCACGCCAAGGATTGAAGGATGTGTGCAAAGTTTCAATTCCGTATCATTAAAACTGAGAGACTAGTTGGCAATTAAAACCGTAATGCCAAAGTATTTAAATATTACTAAGTCCCAAAAAACACGAACAAAAATTAAGACGACAAAGTTTTTCTTTTTTTTTTTAGTTTTTTCCGATTGTTCCTATGGGAGCTATAAGATAAAGTCGTTCGATCCGGATTCGGTATTTAAGTATTGATCATCCTTCAAGAAATTTTGTATGTACTTACGGCTATGGTTCCACAATATCCTGTTCAAATTCGTATTGATAATTAGTGAAACAGGAAAACAACAATTTTAAGGTTCTAAAGCCTTGTTTTTATGGAGATATTCAACCCTTTTCTTTTTATACCCTTGCTGAAGGTATTATAATTTCAGTCAAAAGTTTGCAACGCAGTGAAGGAGACATTTCCGACACTATAAAGTGTATATATTCTTGATCAGCTTCACCAGAAGAGTCGATCTACTCATGTCAGTCTGTGCGTTCCTCCGTTTCTACCCAAACTAGTCCCTCAGTTTTAAATCTTTCTGATCGAAACTTTCCCAAAAGTTGGCTTTCTATTGCAGGTCTATGGGTCTTACATTCGGCCAATCAATCCGTCCTAACAAATTTCATAAGGATCAGCCGACTATATCCCGTAGCTGCCATATAACTGAACGATTGGAAATACCATAACTTTGGTTTTTTCAAGTTAGGAAGTTGGGATTTTTTATGAGAATTAAGAATGCCTCATATAAATAATTTTAGAGAATATAATTTAAGAATATTCTGCAAGAGTACATCAACTTCGGCTCGGCCCGAAGTTAGCTTTCCTTTCTTGTTTTTATATGTGGTGGGTAAAATAAAGAATATTTGTAAAAAAATGAACAAAAAAGTATACAACTATTAAAAATGTCAGTTTTTTAAAGCCAAGGTATTATAGTCTAGACAGAACTTTTTGGCCCTACGCTATCAAAGAAGGTATCACGTGGTCTTGAATTCGAGGCGGGAAACTTCATAATTTTAATTTTTTTTTCTTGTCCGTGCGTCTGTCCCTTTCTACGCAAACAAGTCCTTTCCTTTTAAAGCTATTTGGATGAAACATTGCAAAAACTTTTCTTTCTGTGGGCCAAATCGACCTACCTTATCATTGGCTCCCATAGAAACAATACGGATAAGAGCTGAAAATTTAATTTGTAAGCGAACACTTATAAATAACAAAAGAGCGCAGAATCTGGCCGCTTAATGCTTTCGAATTAGTGGTGAGACAAAAAAAAAGGGGGAAAAGGAGATCGAAATGCATCTAATGTGCATGCATAGACAACACAAAAAACAGCACTGTAGTAAAAGCAAAAAACGCACAAAACAAAAACATAAGATCCAAAATAAACATTTATAACATTTTTTTTTAAATTTTGGATCAAAATAGGATTTTAGTCGTAAAACGAACTGAATATTAAAAAAGCGATATGAAAACCACTTTGTACAAATTTTAAAATACCTGGCAGATAGGTTAATAAGAAAACAAATAAAAATTGGAAGAAAGTTAAAGAAAGAAATATAAGCAAATATAAGTGGTACATCCTTGTAGAAGGGATAAAACGAAACTAATTTTATTAAACACAGAAATCTTCGACGGTTTTGGAAATAGCTGCACAAGGTAGACAACTTGTTCCGCTTCTTCTGGCATTATTTATCAACGACTTTCCGTTATTTAAACGTTTTCTAGCGTATCTATGAATGCAAATAATGTTAGATTATGCCATGGCTAAAAAAGCCAGGGGTGTGCTTGGTTTTATTAAAAGTTGGTTAGAAGAATTCTGATTCTGGAGTCTTAGTATGAGTCTACCGTCTTCATTTTTCCAATTTTGTTCGTGGTGAGATTGATAGCCCCGACAAAGTAGGTCGGCTTTACTTTTCTGAGCCAAGTAGATTAACTAGAAATTATATTCCTCTAATATTTAATCATTGTAGATCTAATTATGATTTACATGAGCCTTTCAGAGTATTATGTTCTGAATATAATGGAATTTTTCCTATTATCTCAAATCTTGATTCTCTGCCGCTCTTAAAACGATTATAACTTACTTCATTAGCACAAAAATGATTTTACTTTTATCTCCGGACTTTTATTTAGGTATCATGCGTCTATCTTGTCGTGAATCGTGCTGTACGATACATGGCTGTACGATACATCCGCGCGTTAAAAAAAAAAACAAATTATTTCAAGCCGAGCACCCTTTTAGAGATTCCTTAAAAATCACGGAATATGTTATTTTTGTTAATTTAAGCTTTGAAAGACACAGACCACAAGAAACACTGCAATAAATTTTTGTAGTTGCTAGTTCACAAAACATATACAGAACATGCTTATTTCAAAACTAACGGAAATTACGATTTTGGGATAGAAAACAGATTTTCGTTAAAAATGAGATACCAATATAAATAGAGTCATTTAAAGTGAAAGACCAGAAGTACACTATAGAAAGGAAAAAAAGAATTTATCATTAGCCATGCCATACACGAATTTTCTTACGAATCGGTTTAATTATTGTGATAGTGCGCTAAATATCGTTCGAATATGAATACGGATACTGATATGGATAGTCTCGATTTTCAGCTGAATTGAAATAATCAAATGTGATTATTTAAAGGACAAATTTCCCCAGATAACGGTACCGAGTTTTTAATTTTTAATTTTTCTTTCCATTTAGAAAGGTGATTGAAAGTCATAGACCTCTAAAAAAAGCAACTTATTTGTTATTAAATAAAGTTATATATTTTTGTCAAAAATAAAAAAAACCGACAGTGTTACCTGAGGAATTTAGTAAAGAAGTACACCGCAAAATTTCAAACGATTCGTAGAGTAGATTTTCGTGTACACCGACTTTAAAAATTAAAACTTTTTCAAACGGGTGTTAAAAAGTTTTGGACACCCAAAATCGAATATAAAATCCGAAGGTATGGGCTATTTAACGTAGTAATTCTACTACGTTAAATTGCCCATACCTTCGGAAGATTTACTCGAATCGATTTAAAACGTAAACACTATATTCTTTATATGTTATACATTCATATACCCTTGAAGTTATTACAAATCGACTACATTTCGATTTCTTTGCCTATCTTTATAAAAACAATAAAGCTATGTCATTTTGCACTAAATTTTGACATCTTTTCAATGCAGCTATATGCTATTGTTGTCCGATTTTAATTTATTTATTTATAGCGAAGGCTTAGTAAAATTAAATCAGTTTTTATACAGAACTCAAACGTGAAGGTTGTTTTTCCTCATTACAGGAATCCCCATAATTTTGGTCATTCGAGCCTTTTTTCCTTGCGGAAAAACTGCAGACTTCTTTGCAGTTTTCCCTTAGCAGTGGTTAGAAACTCAGAGAAATTGTGCACCATAAAGATTCTGTCAAGAGCTAGACACTTACAGCTATAGGTTACAAATAGATTCACCCGATTGTTTTCCCCCACCAGTGGTAAGAGACAAAAGTGTTGAACAAAAAAAAAGTTTAAAGATATATAAATAGCCTTTTTTGTTTTATAAAGCACCTTAAAGATTGTGATTTTTTTAAAACAACTAAAAGTCGCTACCCATTGAGCGTTTCCAAGGCTATAACATTGGAAAATCAAGGATGGAAAGCTAACTTCGGGCGGAGCCGAACTTGATACACCCTTGCAGAATATTCTGTAAGTTAAGGCATTTTAAATTGAATGGCAGCTATAGGATAAAGTCGGCCGATCCTTATGAAATTTGGTAGATCAATCAGTTGCTGGCTATTAGATATAGTTAGCCGATCCTTATCAAATTTGGTAGGTCGGATTGATTGGCCAAAAATAAAATCTATAGAAAATCCATCTTCTTAACTTTCCAAACAGCAAAGTTATGGCATTTCCGATCAATCAGTTATTTGGCGGCTATAGGATATAGTCGGCCGATCCCGGCCACTCCGACTTATATACTACGGGCCAATTAATGGCATTTCCAAAGTTATGGCATTTCCGATCAATCAGTTATATGGCGGCTATAGGATATAGTCGGCTGGTCCCGGCCGTTCCAACTTATATGCTGCGTGCAAATCGTTCGATATCTTTAAAACTGAGAGACTAGTCCGCGTAGAAACAGACAGACGGACATGCTTATATCAACTCAGGACGCGACCCTGATCAAGAATATATATACTTTATATGGTCGGAGATGTCTCCTTTACAGCGTTGCACACTTTTGACAAAAATTATAATACCCTCGCAAGGGTATAATAAAACATAAAGTGTGTTTTTTATATAACCTAAAAAAAATTGTTGAGTTTATAAGGCTTTTTTGAGGCCAACATGAGACAAATAAATAAAATTTGTGAAAAATGCAAGAAAATTTAAAAAAAGTGCCCGCAAATTAACTTGTGATAAAAAGAATAATAATAAACACAAGTAAAAGAAGAAATTTATATGAAATTCAATAAGTTGGATTAAGATAGCAAAAGTGTCTACAAATGCTAAAAGCCAAAGAGCTAAGCATAAATTAAGCATAGATATATACTTAAGAATATATAGGCCGTCTCTCCGCTGCCGCTGTTGGCAGCGCCGCTAGGAGACCTAGACCTCTTTAGCTCCTAAGTAAATTGGACTTCGAAGAAAAAACTGTTTTAAGCTCAGAGTGGCAACAACGGCTGCTCTGCTCCAAATATAAATTAAAGAAAAATCATTAATAAAGAATACCAAATGAAAACCAAATCGGACTCGTATTATTGGAGGAGTATGGTCCTGGAGTACCTAGGAAGGAACAACTGCACGAAAGGAAAATTTGCAACAACAAATCTGGATACCAAACAACCAAAAACGCAGCGGCGATAAGTACCAGTTATAAAATTTCATAGAGTGACTTGGTGGAGCGGAGCACATTTACGGACAGAGGACAAGGAAATTGATGACGACTTCATACACAAAAATTAGCAGCAGACAACGAAAAAATAAATATCGCAGTGAGTAGAGTGTGATTTGTGCTAAACGCAGTGGTGTGGTATAACGATTAAAAGCCAGAAGGGCTGAATTACTACTAATTAGCGGAAGTATATTAAAGTGGAACAATTCGGTAAATTACATGCCGCACTTTATTTTTGTAAAACTTTGCTTTTATTTATGTAGTCTTCTCTTAATTTTGAGACTAACAATAAGTTTACGAATCTTAACATTAAAATTTAACTAACAGTAACTAACTAACTAATAAGACTGCATTCTGGTTAGCACGCAATCTGATAGCCACTTTTCAACATCGACCACTTTGAGCGGCTGAGAATGTATCATGCTGTATCATCAGCAAACGTAGATGTTGTTAGTCGTGTGCTTGTTGGGATGTCTGCTGTGTAGAGGACATATAATGTTGGCCCAAGCACGCTTCCTTAAGGAACTCCAGCTACAATAGTGAAATCGTCAGTTATAGCAGTGTTGCATCGAACAGCAAATTTTCTGTCGTAGAGGTAAGACTCTAAAAGCTTATGGGTGTTGTAGGGAAGCATTGTTTTGATCTTATATATTAGACCTTCTAGCCAAACTCTATCAAATGCTTGAAAGACGTCTAAAAATATGGCAGTACAGTACTCTCGTTTTTCGAACGCGTTCCGAATTTCTGATGTTATCCGGTTGACCTGCTCAATTGTTCCGTGCTTTTCTCGAAACCCAAATTGATGTGACGGAATTCCTTCCTGGATTCTTATGTATGTGTTTATCCGAGTCAATACGCATTTTTCAAATAGTTTAGATAAGCATGAAAGTAGGCTTATAGGTCTATACGACGTGGAAATTGTGTGGTCTTCTCCCGGCTTTGCTATCATTATTATAATCGACTTTTTCCATCTCACTGGAAAGTTTCCAAGTTTTGCGATGGCATTAAAAAGCTGGATGATAGTGCATACGGCGCAATATGGGAGCTCAATGATCATTTTGGGAGTTATGAGGTCGCAGCCCGGGGATTTTTTCGGATTCAACTGATTTTTGATGATGTTAACGATTTCGTTTGGGCGAAACTCAATTGGCTCATGTTGAAGCTGAGGCTCATATGGTAAAGTCGGCAAAGTGAACGCACTAGTGGCAGGATTTGGTTGGAAGACATTTTTAAGGTGGTTGGCAAACGTGCTGGCTCTGTCTGCATCGCTGCGCGCCCAGCCGCCTGTGGGATTTCTAATAGGCATCACGGTTACTTTCGGAGAGCTTAGAGTTGGGTGAGCTCTCCATAGTGAGTGTTTTGTACTAGATGTTGACAATTGCTCTATGATAGCGTCGGTGGACATGTGCTTCTTCTTGCTATAAAGCTTTTGTGAGTCGACGTGAGGCTTATTTTAAGCTTTGCCTTGCAGATGGCGATCTGTGGAGTTGCCACTCTCGACGTAAGCGTCGCTTTTTGAGAACGAGCTGTTCTATTTGTAAATTTGACTTCTTTTGGTTGCTTTGTGTACTTGTAGTTTGGGGTGTTAAAACTCGAGCTGCAGAGACGAGTACAGAATACAGTGTACTAACAAATCTGTCTACGTTGGCTTCATCGTTAAGATGAGGAGCTAATGTATTTCTTGTACTTAACCCAATTGGTTTTCTGTGATGTCAATTTATACGATTGCTTCATTGCGCCTGGATGTCGGAGTAGAATAAACAGGACAGACTAGTGATCAGATGAAAGATCCGAGAGGCATTCGGCGCTTATCAGATTTTTAGGAATGTTTTTGGTAATTGCAAAGTCTATTAAATCAAGTAGTTTCTTTGGGTCTGCCGGCCAGTTTTTTTATAGTTTATTGAACACGCCACACAAGGATGGACCTTGTTTTCGTGTATTGACAAATTATTTCTAATGATCCCAAAAAAAGCGGGTAACGGGTGCTCTACTTGAGCAAATCTGGTGTTAATCAAGATGTGTTATTACAGAAGGCGACCGTGTCTGTCACGGCCAAGAATCCATAAGTCTGCCGGGTGTCGTCTGCGGAGACGCCGTCGACCCAGTGGTGTTGCAAGATGTCTTGCCAGACAGTTTGCATGTGTGAGCAAACGTTCCCGGTATCGACTTGAGGATTTGCAAATCGTCTCTGTTACCGTCGGCACTCCCGTGTCCTGAAACATAACTCGGTTTTCTACATAATGGTGCCACTTCACCCCTAGCATCCTCCTGAGAGCCTTTGTAATGCATGTTTGCACCCTTTTTAGTGACGAATCGCAGGCCGTGCCCCAGCAAGTGATTCCCCAGTTTAAGGTTGGGAGGACAAAGGCCTTAAAAAGCCGCACCTTAGCTTCAAGGGATAGGCCGCTGCCTGGACGAAGGAGCCAGTCCATTAAAAATTCGAGCTGCAGAGACGAGTACAGACTCCAGTGTATTAACAAATCTGTCTACGCTGGCTTCATCGTTGAGATGAGGACTTAGCTCAGTGTGTGAGCTAATGTATTTCTTGTACTTAACCCAATTGGTTTTCTGTGATGTCAATTTTAACGATTGCTCCAATGCGCCTGGATGTCGGAGTAGAATAAATAGGACAGGCGAGTGATCAGATGAAAGATCCGAGAGGCATTCGGCGCTTATCAGATTTTTAGGAATGTTTTTGGTAAATGCAAAGTCTATTAAATCGGGTAGTTTCGTTGGGTCTGCCGGCCAGTATGTTGGTCTGCCAGGAGAAACATAGTCCAGCTTGTTCTTGGCTTTTAAAACTGCATTATAGAGCTGTTTTCCTTTTGGAGTCACGAGACGTGATCCCCAGTGTGCGTGCTTGGCATTGTAGTCCCCTGCTGCTATGAAGTGGTCTCCTAGTGAATTGAAAAACTGCATAAACTCATCTTCGGCTATTGTGAACCGAGGGGGGCAGTATACGGCGGCTAGTGTAAGTTGGTTGCCAGTATTTATTTTTATATTTATAGATGTGGCCTGTAGGTAATTTTTAGCAAATTTGTTCCTGTCCCACCACGTGCTTTACCATCTGTATGATTTGTTCCGTAGAATGAATAACCTCGTAGTTGAAAATTGAATTTCTTTGTAAGGTGTGTTTCTGAAAGCAGCATTACGTCGATATGGTTGTCAAGTAGGAATTGAGCTAACTCAACTTTATGCTTTGCGACGTCGTTAGCGTTCCACTTAGATATCCTTAGGGAAGTCATTATTTGGATTGTTGTGAAACCAGCATTTGAATCAATAGATTTTGGTTTCGCATTAAATCTTGCATAGTTGTGCGCATAAACGACATAAACTCCGTAAGGCTTTGTTGCAGGCTGTATATCTTATCTTCAAAGTTGCTTTTTGACTGCTCCGGGAATTGTTGCTGCTGAGCCGTGTTTGGTTCTTGGCATACTGATTGCAGAAATGAACTTTTTGAAACAGGGTTAGCCAGTCCTGATTTTAAAGCGCTTGCGTAAGTCACATTTTTATCAGAGTTTATGGGTCCTAGTGAGGTTCTGGCTGCAGTCGAGAAGAAGACTTCAGAGTTTTATCTGGAAGCTGTTATCGGTTTATTTTGGGTGCGGGCGGCAGTTCCTCTCTGGTGGATGCGACTTTTCAGCTCCTTATAAACAGGGCAGCCTCTGTAGTTAACAGTGTGATTGTCACCGCAGTTGCCGCACTTTTTCGAGTTGCAGACTTCTTTGTCCGCTGGGCAGTGTGCGGAGTCATGAAGATCTCCACAAACTACACACACCGGGCGCAGTTTACAGTATGACCTTGTATGTCCATATTCTTGGCAGTTCGCACATTGTACCGGGCCATTGCGTTTGTGCGGTTCCCCAACTGTATTCTGCGGTGCAGCAGGACCTGAAGATTGTAAATGGGGTGCACTTCGTATTTCTTTAGGGGCTTATGTTCTGTTTCGATCTCAACCTTAAAGAGTGGCTGCGGCTTTCTATCCCTGTTAAGGATGTTGAAGACTGTCTTAGCGTAAAATCACTTCTTTTGAAGCGCCTTTGTTATCTCTGCAAGAGTTACGTCGGACTCTATGCCCTTAAGTACGACTTGCAGGCCCTTGCTATTTTTTAGCTGATATGTGTAAAAGTTCTTTTTATTCTCGGTAAGATATTTTGATAATACTCTGTAATTATCTTCGGACTTCATTTGAACCTTTGTCTCTTGGATGTTGCCCTTTACTAGAGGTATTATGTGGAAGTTATCCTTTCCAATAAGCTCGATCATTTTGTTGACGAAAACATTGGAACTTTTTTCTCGAATATAAATAGGCGGAGGTTTTGGCTTCCTTTTCTCGAGTTTATTAGATTCGGCCGCCTCAACGTCATAGGCGTCTTCCAAGATTTTAAATCGGTTTGAGTTCATGGGCGTTTCTATTTCAGCTAGGCTGGCATTGTTACGCGTTATTTTGAGTTCGTAATTTAGAGGGTTCAACTTCCTTTTGATTTGGATATAGCGATTCATACCAGTCTGCACAGCCGGCTTAGCACATTCATTGTTATACCCGTTACTCGTAGAGTAAAAGGGTATATAGTATTCGTGCAAAAGTATGTAACAGGTAGAAGGAAGCGTTTCCGACCCTATAAAGTATATATATTCTTGTTCAGGATCACTAGCCGAGTCGATCTAGCCATGTCCGTCTGTCCGTCTGTCCGTCTGTCTGTCCGTATGAACGCTGAGATCTCGGAAACTATAAAAGCTAGAAGATTGGCATTTTGCATGTAGATTTTAGGAGTTCCTACGCAGCGCAAGTTTGTTTCAAAATGGTGCCACGCCCCCTCTGACGCCCACAAGCCACAAACTGTGGCCATAATTTTGATGCTATTATGCAAATTTTAATTGATATGTATTTGTTTCGTCAATACCTATCGATTGACCTAATAAAAGTTTGCCACGCCCACTTAAGCGCCCAAAAACCCATTAAACGCTTAAGCCTGGCTAGCGCCTACATTTCCGCCTTTCATGGCCCGTGGTACTGAAGTCTTGTCATCTAACGGATGACCTTGGAACAGCTGGCCAAGGTGCTTAACAGAATCAACGTTAATTCTAGATAAGGATTTCTATTAAAGGAAATTGCGATGGTTTTCATTTGTCAATACCGAACTACATCCCAAGACTATGCAAATCAAATCAAGTTAACCAAATCGGAGGTCTGAGTCAAACAATGGCGTATGTGTGTATGTATGTAAGCATATACATAAGTATGTATTTACATTGTACACAGTTGCAATTGCCCTGCAAAGATAACTCCTTTTAAAGAAAGCTATTCGCTTTAGCCGTTACTCGTGTTGTGCAAACATTTAGACTTTAATATACATACTAATATTTAAGAATGTATGTGTTTAGCCAATATAAGTATGTATGTTTAATATTTCTAGTCAATTTATTGCAGTCAAAAACATAAACATAAACACAGCTGCCGGTGCAGGACAAAAGCTGCCTGCGCTAAAGCAGCGCTGGTGCTGATGCTCGTGCTGTAAAGCTGCCAGCTCTAAGAGATCGCCGAATTCAAATTGATAATTTGAACTTGGTGTTCCCTGGGTACCGGATTTAACATAAAAATCCGGAGCTAATTTGAGCGGCGAAAAACATACAAGAAGGCATATTTATATTAAGTTGTTTAGCTGAGTAACGGATATCTAATAGTCGAGGCACTCGATTATAGCGTTCTCTCTTGTTTTTGTTCTGTTTTTAGGGCAGCGCAGCGGACGTTGTAATATTGCAGTTATTGTTGTAGTTACAGTTGACGTTGTTAAAGAAATTGCGGTGCTAGTTACTCCTGATGAGCTTAGGTTATTGCATACCTGCATTGGTTCACATTCAGCGCTCTTTGGCAGCAGAGACGTCGATGGTAGCGAGGGGGAGCAAGAACGGTCAAGTTGGGGGTAATTGCCCGCGCTTGATCAGAGCTTGCATTATATTCGCTTGCTTTAAAAAAGAAGTACGCGTTATTTCTTTGTACTGAGAGCCGTCTCTCGTCTTGCTCACTTTGACGTTGTGTGCGAACGTCGTTCAGACTCATTGTATTCGTGGTAAAATTAATTAGAGTTTTAAGTGTTAAGCTTTATATTAATTAAATGACCAATCAATATAAAAATTCGCGATTTCATCGCAGAAAGCGTCTTTTCGCGTTAAATGGTCACTGCACTTTTGTGATTGAATACTTTTTCCCGGAGCACAATAAATACACGTCTGCATGTGACGACAATTGACGAAATTGTGAACTTGAACATATACATACAAATTTTACTACTCAGCCTGTGCAGCCAGCACCGGTATCGCCTGAGCCCATAGGCGCAGGACATCAGCAGCTGAGACAACAAGTGTGAGGGGTAGGCCGCCCCTTACGCCACCGAAGGAGCAGGTTTTTCCATTGTTAAAAAGATATTTTTCACACAATTATATAGAGTGTTGAAACCAAATAAAAAAAAAAAAACCTACAGCCCAAATAAGGCAAATTTTTAACTACATGAGCCAAACTAAATGGCGAATAAATTATAAATTAAATTATAAAATCCTATAAAATTATAAACATAAAAAATCCTATAGCAGCTCACACAAAAACATCCAAAATGGTTTTAGTAGACGCGAAAGAAGTGCTCTCCACAGCAAACGACATAAATAAAATCGAGTCCAAAAATACGAATACAGATTTAAAGAACATTTTATTATCAATCATTGTCTTTATTATGAGCGCATTTATTTTGTACAAGGAATATATGTTTCATAATAAATGTATATCAAAGAGAGCCATAAATAAAAGCCAGGCTAATGATCTGGACAAAATATAAAATACATAAAGCGCCAACAATAATTATAAAAAGATGTTCAAAATAAAAAAAAAAAAAAACAACAAACCATCTAATATAAATATGTATGTTCATATATTGATATATTCAATATAGATGTTATTTTATCCAATAATCTTATCTGATGTACAATGAAAATAAATAAATTTAAAAAAAAATAAATAAATAAATATAAAATATGAATAATACAGAGTGTATTAGAATTACTCTTGATAGGGAACCCAACTTTCAGAACAGGGTATTATCAATAATCGAAAAAGGAGCTGAGCCTCTACTAATCAATGAATTCGAATATGAGTACATGAATAGGTACAACTTAGGCTTTTCTCCCTTGATACATTGCTTAAGTACCCAGAAGGCGATAGTATTGAGCACCGTCCCGACCCTAAAAATTAAATCAGTTATTAACAATAAAAAGATACTTGGAAGACATCTTTCATTGATGGTTTCAAGAACCTAGAAAATATTCCATTAAATAATGGAATGGGACGTAATATATAAAGAACTAAATAATATGAAAATTAATTTTGACAGATCTTATAAGTCACTATCAAGACCCCAGCCAGCACAGCAAAACATTGTGAACAAGCATGCCGAAATATTAGTAACCCGCTTCAATACAGCGCGTATACTAATACACGATCAGAGAGACAGGCTAAACAAAGCCCATTGGTCTCAGGTATCAAAATATTTAAACAAATTACGGGATAACCTAATAGCTATAAAGCAAAGGTACGACTTAACAATTTCAACACCAACTATCCTAAACATACCGTTGAAGATAGAAGCTAGAGAAGAGTCATAATCATCAGATCCACCAGTAAAAGCTGAGGCTGACGACACTATCTCTACAGATCCCGATATAGAGGAAAAAGATATAAACAACCTCACTATTCCGGCAGTCCTTATTCAATCTGAATTATCAGACCAAGAAAAACTGCAAGATACTATAGTCGGAGAAACATCCGACGTAGTTAAAGCCAAAATGGCAAAAACAAGCCAAAAAGGTAAAACTGCAGAAAAATTCACCACTGAAATAGACAACCTACGAAAACTCCTAGAAGATTCGTATAACAAATTCAGCACCGAGGAAGAAATCACCACAATGGTCAAAAATTGTGAGCCTCAAAACAATATTGGAAGCAGGAAATTTTACAACCATGAACGAAGCCGTCGCAAAGTATATACAATGTAATACTGAAATGACAGGCAATGCCAATTCCATAATGTACACCCAACGTGCGAATAATTATCACGGTAATAATTATAAAAACAATTACCGCGGCAGAGTTAATAATCGAGGTAATTATAACAATACCAAATATTATCAGAATAACAGATATAATCAAAACAATGGTTATAACCAAAATAACAATTATTACAAAAACAACAACCGTGGTGGAAACAAAAGCGGCGGAAACAGCCGTGGGGAAAACAACAACCACAATAACAACGTTAGGGTAGCACAAACAAATTCGGGAATCTCCCAACCACCTTTAGATACACGACATTAAACAACATCAAAATTTACACTCTAAATCTCAGTCAAAATACATTCGTCACTTTCATGAACGTAGCAACAAGAAAAGAATTAGTTTTCCTAATAGACACAGGTGCAGAAATATCTATATTGAAGGAAAATTCCGATATTTTTCAAAACATTCAAGATAATCACATCATAAACATACAGGGTATAAGTCAGGAAGTTACCAAATCAAAAGGTTTAGCTCCTATTGAAATTCAAACTTTTAAGTACACAATTCCACATGATTTCCATATCGTAAATATCCAATTCGCTATTCCATGTGATGGAATACTAGGAATCGATTTTATCAAATGATACAACTGTCAATTAGACTTCAAGCCGTCTGAAGACTGGCTTATAATAAGACCAAATAACCTAAAATATCCAATTTATGTTCAAATAGCATACAGTTCTGGCAACAACTCCTTAATTCTGCCAGCAAGAATCCAAGTCCTCCGAAAAATCGAAATAAATTCGGAAGAAGGCAGTGAATTAATTCCGAATCAAGAAATTCAGCATGGTATCTATATCGCAAATACCATAGCAACAGTCCAAAATGCATATATAAGATTACTAAATACCACAAACACAGATGAAGTAGTTTTTATTAAAAATATTCATCATGAACCACTTTCAAACTACGAAGTAGTAAAAACTGACTTAGAAACCAGACAAAAAATTTTATTATCCCAACTTGCAAAAAACTTCCCGCCTCAATTCAATGAACAACTTACAGCATTATGCACCTAGTATAGTAATGTATTCGGACTAGAAACCGAATGAATCACTACTTTATAAACAAAACCTAAGATTAATTGATGATGAAATTATAGAAATCCTCATAGTCAACAAGACGAAATTCGAAAACAAATCCAAAAACTCATCAATGGAACCCTCTGTATCACCTTATAATAGCCCACTTTTGTTAGGACCAAAAAAGTCACTTCCAAATTAAAAAATAAATAAAAAATGGCGATTAGTAATTGACTATCGTCAAATTAATAAAAAACTCTTGTCTGATCAACTAGGTTTCAACTAGGTTCAGGTTTTCATCAAATTGAACTTGAAAAAAGTTCACGGGATTGAACATCCTTTTCAACAAACAATGGTTCGTATCGCTTCACGTTATTACCATTTGGCTTAAAAATAGCGCCAAACTCTTTTCAGAGAATGATGACTATAGCTTTCTCTGGATTAGAACCTTCGCAAGAAATTCTTTATATGGATGACTTAATAGTCATAGGTTGTTCCGAAAAACATATGCTCATGAACTTAACTGATGTTTCTAAAGTTACATCCAGAAAAATGTTCATTTTTCAAGCATGAAGTCACTTTCTTAGGACATAAGTGCACAGCTAAAGGAATCTTGCCTGACGACAAAAAATACGACGTAATTCAAAATTATCCAGTCCCACATGATGTGGAAAGCGCTAGAAGATTCATTGCATTTTTGGATTATTACAGAAGTTTTATAAAGAATTTTGCTGAATACTCCCGTCGCATAACAAGGTTATGTAAAATTCGAATGGACAACACTATGTCAAAACGCTTTAGAACATCTTAAATCATCATAAATAATAAATCCTACTCTGTTGTAATACACAGATTTTAGCAAAGAATTTTGCATAATCACAGATGCTAGCAAATACGCTTGTGGAGCAGTCCTAGCTCAAAACAAAAATGGACTACAGGTTCCAGTTGCATACGCCTCAAGATCCTTTACAAAAGGTGAAAGCAACAAGAGCACTACAGAACAAGAATAAGAATCCATTCATTGGGCTATAACACACTTCAGACCATATATTTATGGTAGACACTTCACTGTCAAAACAGACCATAGAGCACTTACCTACTTATTTTCAGTGATAAATCCCAGTTCCAAACTAACACGAATAAGACTTGAATTGGAGGAATATAATTTTACGGTAGAGTATCTAAAGAGTAAAGATAACTATGTAGCCGATGAGCTTTCTAGAATAACCATCATAGACTTAAAAAATATACAAACAACAATAAAATTCTGAAAGTCACTTCCAGAAACCAAAGTAGACAAAAATCCTACGCAGGAAAAGAACAAATAGAATAAGCAATTTCTAGAAAAAGCTTCAAAGCCCAACGTATATAAAGTCATTAATAATGATGATGGTTCCCATCGAACCACCGAACCGCGTAGACGTGTCTTTTTGCTCGCCCTGCCAAAAGACTTCCAAAAATCTACAACGTGACCACCAAAAATAAGAAAAATATCGAAAAGACGCTGGCAGCAATGCCATGTCCCAAGGTCAACATCTCATTGCGATTAAAACTAAATTTAAAACCGAACTAGCTAATCAAAAACAATTAAAAATGCCGAACGCAAATAAAATATTAACAAGTGCAACCGGTAAAGCCACGAAGACAAGTCACGATCGGCAACAAATACAACCAGACGAACGACGGTAGTCTTCTGCACGGAACAATGCTTACATTTTAATCGATCGGTATGTACAAATAAAAAAAAAAGCTTAGTCCACAAAAAATCGTAAACTCAAATTTGCCAAAAGTACCAAAAACTTTAGGCAACACACGAACATCCGAAAACAGATTTGCCATACTTGGTGAGACCGAAGAAGACAAGGGTCAGGCGCCTCAAGTCATGAAACCTGTAAGGCCACCACCAATATATATTAGAAAACACAACAGTTTCGATCTGATCAATAAGCTTAAACAAGTAACCGGGCCTAACCACTTCTATATCAACACCCTAAAAAGAGGAAACATATTAGAAGAAAAACTCCCGGTTAACAATGAAGACAACTGCTATTCTGTAACAAGATATCTCGACAATGAGCTTATAAATTACTACACTTACCAACTAAAAAGTAAGAAAGGCCTACAAGTTGTACTTAATGGTATAGAATCGACTGTTTGTAACGACTTGTTTCTTTATTTCTGCTCGCTACGTAAACGTGCGGCTAGCTCAGAGAGGTTGTGAGTTCGTTCCACCAAATTTATAGTGAGTGACCGCCCGTGACCAAAGGATAACGCCAGAAATGATTAAGTTAGTGCTGGTTTATTGACTCTCCAAATAAAGCCTTATTGCTATTGCCCTGCTGCCCGTTGTCGCTGTCTCCTGGCTCCTGGCGTTGCTCCTGGCTCGCTGCTGCTCTGCTCCTGGCGTGCTTGTGCGTCGCTCCTGGCTTACCGCTGTGTTGCTTCGGCTTGCTGCTCCGGGTGACTGAGATCGGTACGACTCCACCAAACCCTGGATGTTATGCGAGCTTCCCTACCGGGGCCGGCAAGGTGTATCGCCTAGCAGGTGAACCGAAGTTACGCCTTATCGCCTAGCCACCTTTATCGCCTGGCTTCCGGAGTTCAGCCTGGACTTTGTCGGCAAGGTGTATCCAAGGTATCCAAGCAAGGTGGCCCTTGCCATATGAGGGTCCAAGGTCCGAATGTTTCCCGTTTGACCTGGATGCCCTTCATTTCTCCGGTTTTCTCGCCTCCTCCGCTGTTGCTAGGCCGATCTCCTGCATCGAGATTTGTGGGGAGTTTATGACTCCTCACATTTCCCCCTTCCTTCGGAAACGTAATGAAAGTGGTGACTTTCCCCGCCCTTTATGTTTAGACTACTCGAATTCCCCGCCTGACTTGCGTGTTAGATGTTCCCCAGACAGTTCCCCGAAAGACTTAACCTTTCCCCAGACTGTTCTCCTAAAAGACTTTACCCGTACAGCTCCTTGAAAGACTTGAACTTTCCTGCGACTGTTTCCCTAAAAGACTTCTCCATGCAGCTCCTTGAAAGATTATTTCCCCAGACTGTTTCCGTGTTCCCCAGACAGTTCCCCGTTCTCCAGACAGTTCCCAGTTCCCCAGACAGTTCCCAGTTCCCATTTCCCAGACAGTTCCCCGTTCTCAAGATAGTTCCCAGTTCCCCTGCGTGGAATCCGAATTTTCCCGCCCAGACATTTTCCCAAACTAAAAGTCACCGTTTCGCTTTCCCTCGGTCCGGCAACTCCCTGGAATCTCACCACGATCGCTTTTATCGATTGTGGGTTCCAGTGTTGCCATCGTCGTTGCTTTTTCGTTGTCTTCAGTTGCCATTTGAATTCTTGAACATAGAACTAACCAATTTTGTCAACCCATCGATCGCAACTATCGATCGACCGCCTATCTCGGCGCCCCCGTCCCTATTGCCTATGTCCGGCAACCCGTTACCCAAAAGGTAAATAAACAAACGATTGTGATTTTTTTAAAACCATTAATGGTTTTTATTAGCCCCTCAGGACTCTTACCACCCCGTTGGACACCCTACCACGATGATTTTGGCCCAGCGGCTGCTACGGGCTCTCCTCTGCTGCCTGTTGGCCTCGGCTGCCACCCTGGGCGGCCACTCTTCCTCGGCTATCTTCTGCCAGCGGCTGCTGTCCGCCGAATGTTGGCGGGACACTGCCGGCCTGGCTGGTGGGGACCGCGGCTCCGGACACGTCGTCAGCCTGGCGATTTTGGGCGGCCGTGCGGCTGGCTCCCCTGGCGGCGGCCACACCCAGGGCCCCTTCTCCCAAAACTCCGGCTCCCCACCGAGCCGTTTGGCTGGCAACGGTGCTGGCGTTAGCACCCACGGCGGCGGTGGAGGCGGCGGTGTCTCCGCTCCGTGCCGTGGTGCCTGGAATGGCCGTGGTGCCTGCGGTGGTGACGGTGGTGGCGGTGGCGGCGGTGCGGCCCGAGGCGGCGACGGTGGTGGCGGCGGTGGCGGTGCGGCCCGAGGCGGCGACGGTGGTGGAGGTGGTGGCGGTGTTGCAGCCCGAGGCGGCGACGGTGGTGGCGGTGGTGGTGGTATTGCGGCCCGAGGCGGCGACGGTGGTGGCGGTGGTGGTGGTGTTGCAGCCCGAGGCGGCGACGGTGGTGGTGGTGGTGGTGGTGCTTGCAGCGGCGGCTGCTCCGGAGGGCCTTGCCGCGCCCATATCGCTGCCTCTTCGGCCTCCGCCTCGTCCAGCCGCTTTTGCCACTCCCTGGCTGCTGCGGCTGCCCGTGCCACCGCCCGCTGCGCGAACACTCGCCGCACCACCTCCGCCCGGGTTGCCAATATGCGCGCTGCCTCCTCCGGTCGGCCCGATGGCGCTGCGTCGCCCAACCGGATCCGCCCGAATCTGGCTGCGGGTCTTTTTATCCGGCGGAATGCCATCCGGGCCTTCGCTGCCCGACGTGGCTCGTCCTCCTCGTCCGAGGAGACCTCTGGACTCACCGTCTCCGTCCCGGTGTCCTCCTTGTTCTCCTCCTCCTCCTCCTCGGACGACGACAGGTCGATCGTCACCTCGGCCTCCTGCCTTGCCGGACGGACGCCGGCCTCCTTCTCCTCCTCCAGTTCCATATCCGTGATCCTCTACTCGTCCTCCCATTCGGGGTTCGGCGACGGGGACCGCGACACCAGGGGGGACGCCAGCAGCTGGAGTGCGGAACCTGAGTCCCGCCTCCTTCTCGCCGCTGGCTGTTGCCCGATGCTGCCTCCCCGCCCCTCTCCCCTCACGACTTGACTGTTGCTGCTGCTGCGTGCTGGCATCTTGGCGACCTGATTTAAATAGGCCCGTATTGTGGCGCTCGCGCGCTGACGAAACCTCGGTTTCCGATGGTTCCCGGTTCCGTTGTCCGCGGCGGCCTTTGGACTCTCCTTTGCTACGGGGCTCCGACGGGTCCTCTCTCTGGTGTGCGTTACCCGGTAACGGGATCTGCCTCCTATGACCCTCCCTCTCCCGCTCTCGCGCTCCTATTTGCATCTGTGTGAGTTCGATACTGCGTATCGTCCTCTCCCTCTCTTCGGATTCACAGTGCGCCCCCGCTAAGTCCGACTTCGATCCTGTGTTTTGGCCATCAATAAATTGTTTTTTTAATTGGCTAACGTGGGCGGTTTTTTCTTTGCCAGTCTTTTCGTGCCGCAAATTGCATATAACAGGCGAATTAAAATTTATTATCTTAAAAAGCCCGTCATATTTTGTTGCCAATTTTGCAGCGAATCCTTCTGCGGCCTTGGACAGATGATGTTCTTTAGCCCAGACCGTGTCACCGAAGTTCGGTTTCCATGGGCGTCTACGCAGATTGTAGTGGCGTGCCTGATCCTGCGCTGCCTTTTCCATATTTCGCCTCACCAGCTCGAAGATTTCTTTCAGCTTCCGTGCGTTCTCGGCCGGAGTTTGCGTTTCCCTTCCTGTGCCGATTGTTCCTTCGTCGTACAGTGCGCTGGGTAACCTAGGCTCTCTCCCTTGCGTAATAAAAGCAGGCGAATATCCCGTCGATTCAGCCACGCTCGTATTCACCGCCAACTGCAGTTCCGGCCATTTTTCGTCCCAAGTCCTCTGGTCTGCCCCGGTGAACTGGGCGATCATGGTTTTCACCGTCCTGTTGGCTCTCTCCGTCGGGTTTTCCTGGGGCGTGTATGGGGCCGTGAACTGGTGTCGGACTCCTAATTCACCCAAGGATTTTTTTAAACGCCCTGCTGGTGAACTGAACGCCGTTGTCTGTAATCAGTACCTTGGGCACGCCGTATCTTGCGAGGATCCGCTCGCGGATCGCCTTTTCCAGAGTTTCCGTCGTTGCCCTGCGCATTGGCACCATGTCGGTCCACTTGGAGAACCTATCTACCAGCACTAGTAGCATAGAATTCCCGTGTTTAGAGCGGGGCAGTGGTCCGACGAAATCTGCGCACACAGTGGCCCACGGCTCTTCCGGTACTTGGGTCAGCATTTTTCCGGCCGCCTGTAGTTGGCTTGGCTTATATCGTAGGCAGCTCTCGCAGTTTTGCACGTATTTCCTTATGTCGCGGTGCATTCCCGGCCAATGGTATCTTGCTGCGACTCTGGCAATTGTTTTCCGACTGCCCATGTGGCCAGCTTCCATGATGTGACATCCTCGTTGCCTGCTCTGTGTGGTATGTGGCGATATAGCTGGTCGGCTTCTGTCATGTAGTCTGGATATTTTTGGGGATTTTGGGAGATTTTGCTCCGCATATCCCTTATCCAGTTACACTCGCCGGTTTCCTTGTGCTGTTCCTGTGTTTTTACCCGTCGACACGTTTCTGGCAGTGGCTGTCGTGATAGTGCGTCTGCTACTATATTCAGCTGGCCCTTTCTGTACGCGATCTCAAAGTCATATTGCTGCAGTTCCAGCGCCCATCGTGCGATTCTTCCGGTTGGGCTCTCGATGCTATTCAACCACTTCAGTGCCATATGATCCGTGATCACTTTGAAGAGGTAGCCCTCCAAGTATGGCCTTAACTTGCGTATGGCCCACACAATTGCAAGGCATTCCTTCTCAGTCGCTGAAAAATTTCTTTCCGAACCATTTAGGGATCTACTGGCATACGAGATCACCCTCTCGCCTTGGTCGGAATTCTGTGTGAGAATAGCACCGAGCCCGTAATCGCTGGCGTCGGTCTGCAGCACAAATGTCTTCGTGAAATCTGGGCATGCTAGGATCGGGTCTGCGATTAGCCTGGCCTTGACAGCTTCAAACGCCTGTTGATGGTCATCTGTCCATTCCCATTTTGTGCTTTTCCGGAGCAGGCTATTCAACGGATGCACCAACGTGGCAAAGTCTGGCACAAAACGCCTGTACCACGACGCCACTCCCAAATATTGTCGTAACTCCTTAACGTTGGCCGGTGGTTTTATTAAGGCGATTGCAGACACTTTTTCTGGGTCTGTTCCGATGCCTTGGTCTGTTATGCGGTGCCCCAAGTATTGCAGTTCCTTTCTAAAAAATTTGCATTTTTCCGCATTTACTTTCAGGTTGGCAGCCCGTAGTCTCCTAAACACTTCCTTCAGGTTTTCCATATGCTCTTCGAGCGTTCGTCCGATGACGATAATGTCGTCCTGATACGCGAAGGCATGCGGCATCATTTCTGGTCCAATGACTTGATCCAATGCCCGCTGGAATGTTGCCGACGCGGAGTGTAGGCCAAACGGCATCACCTTCCATTGGAACAGGCCCTTCCCTGGTACAGTAAACGCCGTATACTGCCTGCTGTCTGCCTCCAAGGGGATCTGCCAGTAACCGTCCTTTAGATCGAGACTGCTGATGTACTTCGCCTCTCGCAGCTGGTCCAGGATGTAATTTATCATCGGCATCGGGTATGCGTCCTTTATGGACCTTGCATTTATTTGCCGGAAATCCACGCACAGCCTCCACTTTCCAGTCTTCTTTCTCACCATGACTATTGGTGAGCTGTAGGGACTCCTGGACGGCTCGATACATCCTTTTTCCAGCAGCTCGTCTACCTTGGCATTTATCTCACCCTGCATTTTTGGATTTTTAGGGTACTACCGTTGTTTGACTGGCTGGTCGTCCTTCATGGTAATCCTATGTACGGCCACGTTGGATGTACCATTTATTCCTTCCAGTTCGTCCAACTCGGCTTTTAAAAATCCCTCCACATCCTTTTCCGTAAATCTCTTGGGTGTTTCAACTATTGCCACTGACAGTTTATCCTCCAGCCATCCTCCTCGTCTATTCTTTGCCGGTATCGACGCGCTGTGTTCTGCGCACTCGACTTCGGCCCCGATTCTGGTGAGGAAATTCCATCCCAACACCAGGGCGTCGATCAGTCCTGCTAAAATCAGCAGCTCCATTGAAATTGTTTTTGTTCCCAGTCCAATTTTGGTCTCGAGCTGTGATCTTATTTCTCCGCAGCGACCGTCTGCCATCCGTAATTGCCTTCTCGTGGGTCCGACCCTTCCTGCCGCCTGCAGCCTGTCCGCCAGCTCTTCGCTGATGAAACTCGCCGTGGCGCCGGTATCCACCGTGGCCTTAATCTTACTTTCACCTATGAGCACCGTGGCGGACAGTTGCATTTCTTCCGCCTGGCTTCCGGAGTTCAGCCTGGACTTTGTCGGCAAGGTGTATCGCCTAGCAGGTAGAACAAAGTTCTCCCTTATCGCCTAGCCACCTTTATCGCCTGACACCGCGCAAGGACTCCCTAAGCTTGACTTTACCACGACCTAGCACCGTTGGATCTCAGCGTTGTAGCCTCAGCCTTGTAGACTTTTCGTCGTTCGGCGTCTCGACTTTGCGATCTTGATCCTTGGGCACTTCGGTTTCGATGTTTACTTATTCCGCGTTCACGCACTCGCTCTGATTCTCGCACTCGTACTGTCCCGAGCTGCGCTTGCGCCGTCCTTTTTATAGGCGCTGTAGGTGCCGTTATTTCCCTCGGGTCCAAGGTCCACTGAGGTACCGTTAATTCACGGTGTGTCCTCTTTGTGCGGGTCCGAAGTCCGCCAATTAACCGTATGACCCCGTTGCCCTTGCCGGGCGCGGGTCCAAGGTCCATCGAGGTACCGTTAATTCACGGTGTGTCCTCTTTGTGCGGGTCCGAAGTCCGCCAATTCACCGTATGACCTCATTGCCCTTGCCATATGAGGGTCCAAGGTCCGAATGTTTCCCGTTTGACCTGGATGCCCTTCATTTCTCCGGTTTTCTCGCCTCCTCCGCTGTTGCTAGGCCGATCTCCTGCATCGAGATTTGTGGGGAGTTTATGACTCCTCACATGTTGCAGTAGCAGAAATAGCTGAAGGCCTCACGGAAAAAGGCTCCGACTTTAAGCACATCGTGAACATAGTAAACAGGGATAAAATTCCTCAACCACTGTTTAAGATTGAGCTGGCCCCAGAGACGAAACCTCTAAGGAAAAATGCAGTGCATCCTAGTGCATGCCTGGGAAACAAAGAAGACCCTACTCTGAGGAAATGCAGTAACTGTGTGGGAAATCATACTGCCAACTACCGGGCCTGTCCCGTCTACAAAGAACTCAAGAGCCGCCTAATTCAGAGACGCAGTAATCCATTCGCCGCTCAAAACTCTGCCCAACCAAACATCTTCACCCCATCCACAACCACTCCTGGTGTCTCCTTTGCCAACGCACTCCGCTACCCTGGAATCTCACAAACATCTACCGCCCAGCCTGCAGCACTGCGTCCACAGCCACCCGTACCAAACCTAATCTACACTAGCTACTCTTGCAAACGTCATGATGACGATTCAAAGTTCCCTTCAAGAACTACTGCGAAACCAGTGCATTCTAATGGAACTGCTGATCAAACAAAAGTCTGTATAAATGAAATCCTTAAGAATTTGCTTCTGGAACGCAAACGGCGTTTCCCGGCACAAAAACGAACTCCTACAGTTCCTAAACAGCCACAATATCGATATCATGCTACTTTCTGAAACCCATCTAACTAAAAAAAACTACTTCCATATCATCGGCTATATATATCACCAACCACCCGGACGGTAAATCACACGGAGGTACCGGTAAACTCATCAAACAACGCATAAAACATCAACCCCTCGAGACATTCGCTACTAACTACCTGCAGGCCACATCCCTACGTATAAACATAATTGGCGGCCCACTTACGCCATCCGCCATATATTGTCCCCCACGCTTCAGTATTGGAGAAAATGAGTTTATGAATTTCTACAACTCACTAGAACGCTGCTTTATAGCTGCCGGTGATTATAACGCAAAGCATCCCCACTGGGGATCTTGTCTTATCAACCCCAAAGGCCGCCAATTATACAACGTTATCATCACTCCTGGTAATAAGCTTGACTTTTTCTCACCAGCTAGGCCTACATACTGGCCCACAGATCCAAATAAACAACCTGACATTATCGATTTCGCTGTTACTAGAAGAGTCTCGCACAGGCTGATAAACATAAAAACCTTAGAAGAGCTTACATCGGACCATTCGCCAGTTCTCCTCTGTCTATCTGAACAGCCGCAGTTTCTGGAACGTCCCCAACATCTAACATCAAACAAAACAAACTGCTGAAGTACAAACAAGAAAGGAAAGCTAACTTCGGGCGGAGCCGAAGTTGATATACCCTTGCAGAATATTCTGTAAATAATATTCTCCAAAATTATTCATATGATGCATTCTTAATACTAATAAAAATCCCAACTTCCTAACTTTAAAAACACCAAAGTTATGGCAATTTCAATCGTTCAGTTATATGGCAGCTATAGGATATAGTCGGCCGATCCCTATAAAATTTGGTAGGTCGGATTGATTGGCCAAATATAAAACCCATAGAAAATCCCAACTTCCTAACTCTAAAAACACCAAAGTTATGCTATTTCCTATCGTTATATGGGAGCTATAGGATATAGTCGGCCGATCCTTATGAAATTTGGTAGGTCGAATTGATTGGCCAAATAAAGAAGCCATAGAAAATCCCAACTTCCTAACTTTACAAACAGCAGAGTTATGGCATTTCCTATCGTTCAGTTATATGGCAGCTATAGGATATAGTCGGCCGATCCCGGCCGTTCCGACTTATATACTGCGTGCAAAGGAAAGAAGGGTGTGTGCAAAGTTTCAATTCGATAGCTTTAAAACTGAGAGACTAGTTCGCGTAGAAACAGACAGACGGACAGACAGACGGACAGACAGACGGACAGACGGACAGACGGACAGACGGACAGACGGACAGACGGACATGGCTATATCAACTCAGGAGGTGATCCTGATCAAGAATATATATACTTTATAGGGTCGGAGATGTCTCCTTCACTGCGTTGCACACTTTTGACCAAAATTATAATACCCTCTGCAAGGGTATAAAAATATGTAAGCACACACATCAAACTTGATCCTGAAATTTCCTCTGAATCTGACATTGATAAGTCGCTTAAACATCTCACGGACATAATGTCGTCTGCCGCCAAACATTCTACGACAGAACCTTCAGCCACAAATCCGCTAAGAACTGGACGCTCAAGTACCCAGACCGAGTCTCTCCTACTTGAAAAACGTAGACTTCGCAGAGACTGGCAGACTCATCGGTCCCCAGCTACTAAGAAAAGACTTAATGAAGCATCTCGAAAATTGTCGAAGGCCCTCTCTACCGAAAAGAACCAGGCCAAACAGGCCTACATTGCGAAACTATCCCCGACGGGTAATAAATTCCCACTATGGAGAGCTCACCCAAACATGCAACCACCAATAGATCCCGATTGGCCAATTCGATCACAAACAGGTGCCTGGGCGCGCAGTGATGAAGAAAGAGCTAACACCTTTGCCCATGACTTGGAAAACGTCTTCAAGCCTCACCTGCCATTCAACCAATTCACTCTACCAAATGTCTCGCCAGCGTCGCCGTCCTCCCCAGTTACCCTTGAAACCAGCACAATACTTAAGGCCATTAAAGAACACATAAACCCAAAAAAGCTCCTGGTCACGTATTTTTTTCTCCAAAAATGATAATTAAATTACCTGCATGCGCAGTCAGGTCGCATTTATATTTAACTCAATATTGAAACGGGGCTACTTTCCTGACCAATGGAAAGAGTCTGTCATTACAATGATCCCGAAGCCAGATAAGACAAATCCCAAGCTTTCTCGTACCGGCCCATCAATCTGCTCCCATGTGTATCAAAGCTATTTGAAAAACTGCTTTTTGTTCATCTAGTAACACATCTTCAAAACAACAGAACGATCCCTCAGCACCAATTCGGATTTAGGGAAAAGCATGGAACTATCGAACAGGTAAACCGCCTTACATCTGAAATTCGCACGGCTTTCGAACACAAGCAATATTGCAGTGCCTTATTTCTGGACGTATCACAAGCGTTTGATCGCGTCTGGATCGACAGTCTGGTATACAAAATCAAAACCCTCCTACCGGAAAACACCCACAAGTTGCTTGAGTCATACCTCAGAAACAGAGTTTTCACCGTGAAATGTAAAACCATTACTTCAACAATCCGTAACATCGAAGCTGGAGTACCCCAAGGAAGTGTGCTTGGACCAATCTTGTACATTCTTTACACGGCAGGCATTTCACCAAGCCGCCAGACCCTCTTCTCAACCTTCGCTGACGACACTGCCATTATCAGCCGCTCGAAATGCCCAAAAACAGTAACAGCCCACCTGGTAGCTGTAGAAAAATAACTAGCAGACTGGCGTATCAAAGTCAACGAGCAAAAGTGTAAGCACATTACATTTACACTAAACTTGTCGAAATGCCCACCACTGGCGATAAACAACAAGCCGGTTCCACAAGCAGACGAAGTCACCTGTCTCGGCATACACTTAGACAGGAGGCTTACCTGGAGAAAGCATTTAAAACTAAAGGCCAGAAACCTTCACTGGCTCATGAACTACCGCTATCCCCTTCCACTCGAATATAAAGTACTACTTTATAACTCATGCTTAGAGCCGATTTGGACCTACGGCTCCGAGCTCTGGGGAAACGCAAGCAGCAGCAATATAGAAATTATTTAAAGAGTACAATCAAAGCCCCTACGAACAATAACTGGAGCCCCCTGGTACCTCCGCAACGCAAACATTCAGAGAGACCTGGATATAAATCCCGTAAAAGAAGAATTTGTTTCCAGAAAAATTAAATATGAAGCCGGACTATCAAATCACCCAAACCTGCCAGCAAGACAACTCAACCGGCTACGCTATCATTCACGTCTACAGCGGAACGATTTCCCATCCCTTTTCAATAACATAAATTAACGTAACATAGATTAAGATTTAAAAACTTATTGTTAGTCTCTTAAGTAGTAGAGAATATCCAATAAATAAGAATAGAGTTTACGAAATTGTATTATCCAATACAAGGTGGTCATACAGGCATATTGTCTACATTCCATGATTATCCAATACAAGGTGGTCATACAGGCATTACAAAAACCTTGGCCAAGGTCCAGAGACACTATTACTGGAAAAATATGTCCAAAGACATAAAAGAGTACATAAAGAAATGTCCTAAATGCCAAAAGTCGAAAACGACTAAACATACTAAGACCCCACTAACTATAACCGAAACTCCACAAAGAGCTTTTGATATAGTAATTGTAGATACTATTGGTTCACTTCCAAAATCTAATAATGGAAACAAATACGCAGTAACACTCATCTGCGATTTAACTAAATACCTAGTAGCTATACCTATACCAAATAAAATGGCAAATACTGATCGACGTTGATGCACTTCCAGCAGTACAAACAAGTGGTCCAACGACACCAATCACGTGCTTGTTACGCGCGGGGCCCTTTTATTAAAATGCGAGTTCGCGAGGAAAATACATAAATTAAATAGGGACAAGACACAAGTAAAAATAAAAGGCACAATTAAGAGTAAAGCAAATGAGTTAAAATATAAGTTTTTAATAACGGGATAGAAGTTGAAATGCAGACAAAAATTTGATGTACATCGTGGCAAATTTAGAGGAATATAATTTCGTGTTAGTCTAACAGGAACATTGAATGTTAGGCGGTTTACAAGTTCTGCAGAATCAGTATCACCTCTTATAAGATTTTGCATAAAAATAGTACCAACCATTGTTCTACGATTTACAAGTGTAGGTAAATTAAACAACAGTAATCTACTCTGGTAGGAAGGTAGCCTTACGTTTTGATCCCAGTTCAAATTACGAAGGGCAAATAGAAAACATTTTTTTGTACCGACTCAATACGTTCAATGAGCACTTGATATTGTGGACTCCAAACCGACGAACAATATTCCAAAATATGACGGACAAGGGAGGTAAATAATAATTTGGTCGTATAAGGTTCATCAAATTCTTTTGACCAACGCTTTAAAAACCCAAGAACACTCATGGCTTTTTTGACAGTGGACCTTATGTGGCAGTCACATTTAATTTTATGGTCCAGAAGAATACCTAAATCGTTAACTGAATATATACGGTCGAGTGGCGTATTTTCAAGAAAGTAACTGATAAACGTAGGAGTTCCCCTATAAAAAGTCATAACGTTGCATTTAAGGTAGTTCAACTTTAAAAGGTTGTACTTACACCATCCATGAAAACAATTAATATCTGACTGTAAGTTAAATCCCTACGCTATATCATTATATGATAAACAAAGCTTAACATCATCAGCATACATTAGTACACGGGAATGTGTTATGATAGAGGGAAGATCGTTTATAAACAAAGTAAACTGCAAAGGGCCCAGATGACTTCCCTGAGGCACTCCAGACGTCACGTAGATTAATTTTGAAACAGCATTCTTGAATATAACCCTCTGAGTCCTACCATTCAAGTAACTTGAAATCCAAGTTAATAGATTACCAGGAAACCCAAGCAGATCTAATTTGAATAAAAGAAGAGAGTGGTTGACGGAGTCAAAGGGCTTACTTAAATCTGTATATATAACGTCAGTCTGCATTTTTTTTAAATCCATTTATTACAATAGATGACAATTCAAGAAGGTTGGTGGTGGTCGATCTTCGCTTAACAAAACCATGCTGACACGGTGATATAAGCGAGGAGCATAAATGTTGCAAATGAGAAGTGATAATACGTTCAAATGCTTTAGGAATTGCCGACAATTTGGAAATACCTCGATAATTCTTGGCATCAGCCTTCGCACACTTTTTATGAAGTGAAATAATAAAACAGTCCTTCCAGATAGTATGAAAAACTGATGATAAAACAGACAAATTAAAAAGTTTAAGAATCGGTTTACAAATGGTTGACGCACAAAACTTGAGCACACATCCAGGAAGCCCATCTGGCCCGGAGAATAAGTCAGCGTTGTTGTTGCTAAGTCCATTAAGAGAGTTTTCAATTTCAGCATCCGTCGATGCCTCCGTTCAGATAAACGTACCCATGAAGGCAATGCCGATGACTTACGCTAAACATTTACATCGATTTAGATACAGAACATTAAAATCCGATCGAGCCACTACTTATTTCGAAAAATCTGATGGCTTACCCAATTTATTATAATTCTTATAAGTGTTTGATTTAAGGTCTTTAAGTCTTTGAAGCGCTTTGGTAAACCAAGGAGGCCTGTTTAGGTTTGAAGGAAACCTATCAGGAACGCATTCATTAAAAAAGTATTTAACGCTATATAGAATAGTTCAGTGGCACTTTCAATGTCTGCACAATTGTACAAGTCTGTCCAATTATAATGAGAAATCATATCGTTAAGTTTATTATAGTCACATTTACGGAAACATCTCATTATACCCGTTACTCGTAGATTAAAAGGGTATATTGTATTCGTGCAAAAGTATGTAACAGGTAGAAGAAAGCGTTTCCGACCCTATAAAGTATATATATTCTTGTTCAGGATTACTAGCCGACTCGATCTAGCCATGTCCATCTGTCCGTCTGTCTGTCCGTATGAACGCTGAGGTCTCGGAAACTATAAAAGCTAGAAGATTGGAATTTTGCATATAGATTTTAGGAGTTCCTACGCAGCGCAAGTTTGTTTCAAAATGGTGCCACGCCCCCTCTGACACCCACATGCCACAAGCTGTAGCCACAGTTTTGATGCTATTATGAAAATTTTAATTGATATGTTTTTGTTTCGTCAATACTTATCGATTGGCCTAATAAAAGTTTGCCACGCCCACTCTAACACCCAAAAACCCATTAAACGCTTAAACCTGGATAGCGCCTACATTTCCGCCTGGTAGATGGCTCAATACAATAGCGCCATAGAAATCGGGAGCTAATTCGAGCGGCGAAAAACATACAAGAAGGCATATTTATATTAAGTTGTTGAGCTGAGTAACGGGTATCTAATAGTCGAGGCACTCGACTATAGCGTTCTCTCTTGTTTTAGTTGGGGACACTAAAGGAGAGAGGGTATCAAAGCAGGGGAGGCAAATTGTCAATTCCATTGTTGGATGATATCGGTCTTCAGTGTTACGAACTGCTTTTTTGTCCTTTGGCAGTGCCGCTAGCTCAGTCCTATCTCGGGGCGGATTCCCCCCTTATGCCACAGCCCGCAACATAAACGTCGATGACTACACGGTCTCACATCACAAATTAATCGCTCATCACTAACAAACAAAACAAACAAAGGTAAACAACGTAAATAATTATAGATGACGGGAAAAATATTGTGTTTTGGTGGCTATCGATGACCTAGCCAAGCACGCCCACCCAACCAAGGATGCCCCGGAGGATTCTGCGGCGGCATCACCCAAATTCCTGTTGGTCCAAGTCACTCCTCGCGACTAGGACAGCTCCATCTCCCCCAAAACGACAACTCACTCGAACATTTCAGTTTCTAGATATGTACATTTAATATCCACAGTAAGTACCTATGCTATACATTGCTATAAAGGCTCTCCTATAACTAATTCATCCTTTCTTTTAACCGGTCAAAGCGGAAAGTTACCTTCCCTCGGCAAAGGTTACAGGCGCCGCGTAAATAATGTTCCACCAGTCTCTTATTGGTGGAACTCGCAGTAAACGAGGCGCACAAAAAGGCACACACTGTTAGTGTGTCGGGTCACCTATTCCTGAGGAGCTCCTGGGGAAAAGAAGGGACAGGCCAAATGGTAAGTAATAAGCGCTGTAATCTATCCCGCCGAAAACTAACAATCGCGACCCTTTTTTACAGGCGACACGAGGACAACTAAGATTTTCGAGTCTAAGTCCGGATTCACAGGTCAACAACGGTAAGTACATATGTAAATTAAGTAATAGGTATATTTAAATATAATTCATGATTTTTTTAGCCACTTCTGGGCTAGGCACCGGCAAAATATGCCCCGGCCGAGGCGCACTTCAACGGAGGCCAGCGGCAATAATGGCCTGGAACACCACGAGGGAACGGTGACAAAGGCGGGAATGATGGCGGTGTCTCTCAACGCCGCGTGGAAGGGGAGTCGCTCGGTGGTGCTGCTCGGGTTATACGTGCCGGAACGGACTCACCGAGGTAATGTGGAATTTTGTTGGTTAAATAACCTGTCTGGTTAAATAACTGTCTGCGGCGGTGTTGGTTGAAGGTGATGGCGGTTACTGTGCCTGTGGCTGTTGCTGCTGCTGCTACTGCTGCCTGTTGCTGATGCGGCTACTGGTAGCGGAGTACTCCCACGAGGGCTGCTGCCCTTCCTCCGAGACAAAAATTCTGAAAATCAAAGAAAACTGCCGGGGCCCTATGTACTAGGGTCCCCGGTGGACCTAAAATAAATAAATATCTCCTTAATTTCCACAGGACACTAGCACTTTTCGCTCCCTTACTTTTTTTTTGTATCACACACAACACAAAAGAAATACGAAGAACTCCGTCTTCATTGCTTTGATCTCTGGCAGCAACTAAACCCTATTCCTGACCTACGCAATGTCATGCTCATCACACCATATTCCCTTTCCCTCTCCCAAAAGTGGGTCAATGGACGAATCCAAGGCCATCCTAGCCATACCCAGAGCGAACCGGGCTAGTTTAAATAGCTAGATAGCCAAGGGCATGACCAGAAGGGGGCGCCACCAAAACTATCGCTCTATCATCCTAACCTATCGATAGAGTCCATCCCAATATCGACTCCAACTGCAACACCAACCAACGATTTCGAGAGGCGCTACCCGGAGTCTCAGCAGAACGACGAAATAATTGGTAGCTTTGGAGATACGGTAGGAATCAACACGGCACTGATATCATCCTGCAGTTCGAACTGCGCCTAACGCGGGGCCCACGCATCACGGGAAGTATTCCTGATTTTTTCGTATGCTTGTATACTTTGTGTGTCCTTCTTCCAGATCACAAGCGAATATCCTTAGCGTGGTACACTCCGAGACTGCGGCCTTGGAGGTCCTCCAGCAAATATGCATTGTTGCCGACGGATTTGACGACCCTGGCCTTCAGGAACTTGCGAGCAAACTTCGCATTGAAAGATTTGCTGAAGTCACTCAGCACGAAGTTGCGGCGGAAGACTTCTTGACCCGGGTTGGTGAGTAGCGTACGGGCTCGCTTATCGTAGCGTTGCCGGCTCATATCGTATGCACCCTCCAGTTGCTTCTGAATTTTCTCATGGATTACCCGAAGCTTGTCCTTGGTCTGCATTCCCGCCATCTCGTGGTCGCACAGAGACCTGAGTTGTCTGGCTAGCTTGTAGCTGGAACCGTTGAGGAACATGTCACCGAATACGGTGAAGAACGGCGCTTCTCCTGTGGCTGAGTGGACAGTGTTCCGGATGCTTACCTCAATCTCGGGCAGATGTGCATCCCATTCACGGTGATCTCCGTCCAAGAAGCTGCGAATTGCTGCCAAGACACTACGGTTAACTCTTTCCGCTGCATTGCTCTGGGGTGAGTATATCGGAGTCTTGATGTGCTGGATACCGAAGCCATCCGTCATCTGCTCAAACGCCTTGGATGTAAACTGCTTTCCATTATCCGAATAATACATTTCAGGCACACCGAACTTGTAAAATACTTCGTTTACCAGAAAGTTCACTACGTTCAACGTTGTCGCCTCCTTCATGGCCTTCAGGAAGGTATACTTGGAGAAATGGTCCACTACGATGAATATCCACGCGTGACCATTCTTGGACCTCGGATATTTGCCCAGGAAATCGATATAGAGTTTCTGGAATGGCCTTTCCGTCTCTACCCTTTTTCCGATTACTACCTGCATCCTGAAGTTAGGCGCTTTGGACTCCTTGCACACCTCGCAAGCCCGGACGTATTCGCGAACCTGTATCGTCATCCCCGGCCAATAGAACTGGCGTCGCAGGGTGTCCAAGGTTTTCGCCATTCCACCATGGCCAGCCTTGGGGTCCGAATGGGCACGCTCTACCAAGCTGTGCGTCAGGCTCTGTGGTATCCACAGTTTCCACTCGGTTCCTTCCAGTTCGTCGTCCAGATTCGGAGTCCCAATGCGCTTGAAGATCAGTCCGCTGTCCACCTTTAGGTCCGGTAAGTGCTTCCTGTTGGAAGCCTTGCATTAACTCCAAGTTAGCTCCTCTGCAGCAAATTCAGTCGTCTCGAATCCCAGTAGTTCCGTCGGATCAACGAGGACTTCGTCAATGCAGCGGGATAGCGTATCTGCAACTACGTTCTCGATGCCTTTACAATGCTTAATACTGAAATCATAACCCTGCAGCTGAAGAGACCACCTCGCGAGACGTCCTGACAGATCCTTCATCGTCATCAACCATTTCAGGCTGGCGTGATCGGTAATGCATGTGAACGGCATCCCTTCCACATACGGTCTGAACTTGCGAATGGCTAGGATGGCCGCCAGGCACTCCTTCTCAGTGACCGAGTAGTGGACCTGGTGCGTGTTCATCTTGGCTGAGAAGAACGCGATGGGTTGCTCGTCCCCGTCCTGGTTCCGCTGAAACAATTCTGCGCCGACGCCAACGTGAGATGCGTCGCACTGGATAAAAAAATACTTCTTGAAGTCCGCATGAACCAGGACCGGCGCGCTCGTCAAGGCCAGCTTTAGGTCATCGACTGCTTGTGTGGCGCTGGGATTCAATGAAAACCTGGTGCTTCCAGTCTTCTTCAAGGCCTCGGAGAGCGGTGCCGCCAGCGAGGCGAAGTTCTTAACGAACCGCCGATACCACCCAGCCGTGCCGAGGAAGGCTCGAACTTCCTTCATGGATTTCGGGTAAGGCATCTTCTGAATTGCTGAAACCCGTCCAGGATCCATCCGCAGGAGACCTCCTCCGACTATAAACCCCAGGTAAGTCAGAGACTTGAAACAAAACTTCGACTTTTGTAACCCTATTATCAAACCGGCTGCTTTCAGACTTTGGGCTACGCGCAGCAAGTACCTCAAGTGCGTCTGAAAATCTGGAGCGAGGATTAGCAGATCATCCAGAAGACGTTGGATCTGAGCTCCGCTGGTATCACCCGATCCATAAGACGCACCAAGCTTTGCGCCGCGTTGCACAGCCCAAATGGCATCATTCGAAACTGGTACAACGGTCTGCCTGGAACCGTGAACGCCGTGTACTCCTTGCTCCTGTCCTCCAGTTCGATCTGCCAAAATGCAAACTTGAGGTCTACGCTGGAGATGTAATGCGTCTGATCTATCCTGGAGAGGATTCCATCAATACTTGGCAGAGGATACGCAACCTTAACAGTCAGTGCGTTCAGCTTACGGGCATCCAGACAGAACCGGTCTTTCCCTGGCTTCGACACCACCGTTGTGCGGTTGATCCAAGGGCTTTTGCTCTATTCGATGACACCCAGTTCCAGCATCTTATCGATTTCATCCTCGACTACTCTCTGTTTCGCCGGAGACATCGGATACGGACGATCTTTGAACACCCGGGCTCCCTCTATCAACTCAATGGAATGGACTCTCCGTGAGACCATACGCATGCCACTCAGCTGATGTTCTGCAAAAATCCTATTTCGCGCCTCCATATAACGCCGTAGCCGTTCCTCCGCCGGTAGGTATCTTAATAAACACTTATTCCTAACAGACTTGCTAAATACGTTATTATAGGTATCTATTTTAGTAACTACTTCGTGGGATTCCAATCTGGGCGAGTCCCTCCCACTTTTTGACTGCCCAGTCGGCCGCTGCTCACGCTGTAGTAGCTCATGCATCCTTTCGTGTTCCGTCTGGTGACCACGGAACCGATCCATCAAAGCCCTGCGCAGCTGGCCCCAAGTGTCTACTCTGGATTGGCGGACATGTACCCAGTACCACTCCTTTGCTCTGCCCGATAGGAGGGCATGGAAGTTTCGCAGAACTTCATTCCACGGACACTGGTGTTGCCGCTGCAGGAACTCCAGACGGAACACGAAATCGTCGACGGAATTACGGTCGTCCTCGCCGTCGAAGGAAACCTTCCAGCGGGCCACTCGGATATACCGGTTCCCGTTGCCAGCTCTCGAGTTGGCGTAAAGCCGCGGCTCGTCCCGGAAATCCGTAGCTCTGCGATCCTCGATACGCCATTGCCGTCCGTGGCGATCATTCGGGCCTGCTGGATCGTACTCCGGTTCTTGGCTCAGGCTGCTGTCAATCCCCGCAGAGTCGTTCACCGGTGGCCGGGGTCACTGCCTAGGCGGCAGCTCCGGAGGCCTTCGGATGAATCTCTCCGTCTCCTGCCGCTGTTGAACTTCTCCCGCTGGACCATTTGCGACGGCTTCTGGACGCGTCGGCCTGGGCACCATCGATCCTTGTCGATTGTTGCTCTCCTGTAGCGGCTGCGGTCCTTTGGCAGTGCTGCTAGCTCAGTCCTATCTCGGGGCGGATTCCCCCCTTATGCCACAGCCCGCCACATAAACGTCGATGACTACACGGTCTCACATCACAAATTAATCGCTCATCACTAACAAACAAAACAAACAAAGGTAAACAACGTAAATAATTATAGATGACGGGAAAAATATTGTGTTTTGGTGGCTATCGATGACCTAGCCAAGCACGCCCACCCAACCAAGGATGCCCCGGAGGATTCTGCGGCGGCATCACCCAAATTCCTGTTGGTCCAAGTCACTCCTCGCGACTAGGACAGCTCCATCTCCCCCAAAACAACAACTCACTCGAACATTTCAGTTTCTAGATATGTACATTTAATATCCACAGTAAGTACCTATGCTATACATTGCTATAAAGGCTCTCCTATAACTAATTCATCCTTTCTCAGCCTTTACGACCAAACTTGGCCCCCGTCTTCAAATTTAACCGGTCAAAGCGGAAAGTTACCTTCCCTCGGCAAAGGTTACAGGCGCCGCGTAAATAATGTTCCACCAGTCTCTTATTGGTGGAACTCGCAGTGAACGAGGCGCACAAAAAGGCACACACTGTTAGTGTGTCGGGTCACCTATTCCTGAGGAGCTCCTGGGGAAAAGAAGGGACAGGCCAAATGGTAAGTAATAAGCGCTGTAATCTATCCCGCCGAAAACTAACAATCGCGTCGCATCGCGACGTTTGTTGTTTTTGTACTCGTCGGCTTATAGTTTTTGATAAGGTCGTAAACTTCGCGTTTTTCTTGAGTGGTTGCACTCTCGTCAATGTTTATGTTTACACTTTCGGCACATTCGACGTTGATTTTCATTAGCGCACTTAATTCATTTTCGGAGTTATGTATGTCTCGGCCTTGTATTTTTATTCCGTCACGATTTATAAGTATTTCGGCGTTGCTACAAAATTCTGAGCACAACTTGTACATCCAAAAAGTCAGATGAAACGACTAGAAAATTTTCTTCAAACACATGATCATCAATTTCGAATTCTTCTTTAAAAGAACCGAATGGTTTCACCCTGTTGTTGTTACCAAAACCGACAAGAAAAATGTTAACAGCACTCAATTCAGGCTTATTCAAGCTTACGTACGTTTTTTCACTCATAGTATTGTATTTGCTGCCTGTGTCAATAAGAGCTGTGTACTTGTTGTTTATCATAGAAATTTCTTTACACATCGACAATTTATCATCCGATACTTTGCGCGTATTTTTCGGAGTTTCAACCGTGTTAATTTTGCCTGTGCTGTAGTCTTTTGATATGTGTCCGAAATTGTTGCACTTAAAGCATTTCCGACCGCTGCTTCGATTAGGGCACTGATTTGATGTATGGCCAATTACACCACAGTTGTAGCAATGTACCTTTCTTTGCATGGATACGTTTTTATGGGCTGCACTGTCTTTGCCAATCGCATATTTCAACTTGTCGTCTTGATATTTTGGCTTTCCGGATTTTTCACGAATTTTCTCGTAGCACTTTAACTTTTCCTTGAACTCCTTCAAGTCTTTAGCGTTGTAGAATATCGATTTATTGACGCTCAAATCATTAATGCCATCAATCACATATTGCATTAGAGCACTTTTATCTACGTTGCCACGAGAAGCCTTTTCTTTCATTTTGAGAAGATATTCTTGAACACTTTCATTGTTTTTGATTTTTCTTTCGGATAACAACTTAAGTAATTGCGCACCATTCACTATTTGATCAATGCGTTTTTCAACATTTGCCAACTTCTTATACCGCGCTCACTCATAATGTACATTTTAGCGAGACCTTTTAAAGAACGTTTCGCGAAAATAAATTTTTGCAGGTCATCCCAGTACATAATGGAAGCCATGTCTTCGAAATCGGCAACCCAAACCTCAACTGCATGGGTATCATCCCCACTGAATGGCCGAATAGAATCTTCAACATCTCGGAAGTTTACTGAAAATCGCGGCGAATTCACAGCGAAACTTTGTACCGAAACGGAATCATTATTCTTCGACGCTACTGTACCAGCCTGTGCGTTTTTGTTGTTCGCTATGGCCTGCTTTTATGCGTTGCTGCGTACAGAACGAAGAGAAGAGTTCATCACTTTCCACAAAATCAAAACCTTCTAAACCACGTAGCCGTTTTCGATTATGTCGATCACAGTCATATTCGTATACAAACTTGTGCAAAAGGTCCACATTTTTCTTTTTTTCAGTTTTCAATGCCTGTAAAACCGATTCAAAATCAGCAAGGGTCGACATAGTTGCAGAAACAATTTTATTTTTTTGCTAACTTTTTTGCTCGCACTCGTTGTTCTTCCTTCTACTCGTATTCGTCGTTCACACTCACAGTCTCTACTCGTCGTTTAAATACACATACGCGTCGTTATAAGTATATGTATGGTGCAGATTACCGTGGTGTTTGTAGCGTCTTTTTTACACACTCGTACGTCGTTTTTGCAAGATTTTCTTTTCGTTTTCTACAGGCTTCGTCGTTGTAAATCTTTGCTTTTAGCACACTTTTCGTCGTTCTACTTTTCACTTTTCACGTAGGTTGAGCCCCCATATTTGTGGGATTGGTTTTCCTATTTAAATAAGAAGTCCCACTATTTGTTGTTTTATTATAATAAGTTGATAGTTTTATTTAAATTAAATTAGTGATAAGTAGTTCTGATATGAATTTTAGGTATTTTAATGAATTTAAATCGTGTTAAACTGCTTTTTTTGGATATTCGATCGCGTCGTTATTTAACTTCGTTTTTTCGCACGCCTTGCTCATTCGCTTCTCTCGATCTTAATGCTCGTTCAATACTTCTTTTTTCTTCCTGAATACTTTTCGATATCTCCTCATTAGAGATGGGTTGGGCTGAACGGAGCTGCCAGACCTATTCCCACATACATAAGGACACGCGACCTTGTCAAAACTAGAGGGAGATCGTTTAAAAATAAAGTAAAAATAAGTAGGCCAAGTTGTCTTCTTGTGGAACGCCTGAAGTAACTCGGATAAAATTCGAGATCGAGGTTTTAAAGAGGACTCGTTGAGTCCTACCCCTTAGACAACTTGAGATCCATGTTAGAAGATCACATGGCAACCCTAAAAGTCTACCTTTAATACAAAAAGCAAGTGATTTACTGAATCAAACGCTTTACTAAAATTAGTGTAAACGACGTCAGTCAGCATTTTCTTTCTGAAGCCTTTTATTAGAAAAAACGTTAGCTCCAAGAGTTTTGTCGTCGTAGATCTTCTCCTTATACACGTTAACATGGAGATATAATTGGCCCACAAAGATGTTGCAATGTGCTGTAATAGTGTTTTCGAAAAGCATTATGATGGCGTATAATTTGGATATGCCTCTGTAATAACTTGTATTCGATTTATTTCCTTCCTTATGAAGGGGAATAACAAATGACTCCTTCCAACTAAGTGGGAAATGAGAAGTTTTCAAAGACAAGATAAACAATTTGTGCAGAGGTCTACACAGAATTCCAGCATTTAAGCACGAAGCCTGGAACACCGTCCGGACCCGGTGAATAAACTGGTTTAACTTTATGGAGATCCCAGAGAAGGGAGCTTTCGCTTAACCTCAGACAAAAAATCAAGTTCGACTTAGATATGGCATTTGAATAAGACGAATTTAAACGGGATGAAACAGAATATGTTGTCTGGAAAAACTGGGCAATTAGATCGGCAATTGCCTGATCATTATTTGCCGTAGAGTTTTCGAAAGATAGCGATGCAGGGTAACAGGCTGAATTACACTTAGTGTTAACAAAATTATAAAACTGTTTTGGATCTTGTGAAAATTGGACCCTACAAAGAGTCAGATAGCTTTTATAACACCGGGCGTTAAGCACGGTAAAATTTGACCGAGTGCTTAGGTACCGAGAGAAGGCAGATTGTGAACCGAACATATTAAATTTATTGAAAAGTCTGCGCCTAATATCTTTTTGGTATGACAACTCCTTATTAAACCACGGAGGTTTATTTGAAATTGACGGATAACAGAACACACAGATAAAAGAAGGAGTTCAATGCATTATAAAAGATATTAACGGCGTCAGCCATGTTAATGCATGAATAAAATTCGGACCAGTCATAGCCGGATATAAAAGTATTAAAAAGATGAAAGTTTGCCTTACGAAAGCAGCGATTCGTTTAACCGACTTTTCTGATTTTTTATTCAGGTGTGTTCTTGCCTCTACAGTCAGCTCTAGAGTTGGATGATAAGGATCTTTCGGTTGTGTAAGTGGTGATGTTCTTGATAGGCAAACGCCTTCTGAATTTAAAACAAAACACAAGTCAAGTAAACGTCCCAATCGTCTTGTATTCTGATAGCAAAGAAGAAAAGAGGAGGCTGGTTCTTAGGGACAGAAGAGTATGTGGAGGGCGCTGGGGATGGTTCTTTAATGGTATTTTCCATTTCCCTTGAACTATTATTTTTTCTCTTAGCTTCGTACTCTTTTACAAATATGCCCTCGGGCCAGAAACTGGTGGAATACGAATACCAATCTTAAATGAAGATACTTTCCTAGCATTAGAAAATTTAAATTGTTCGACCTCGATGCACATAGATGCAAAAAGAGCACAAGAAATACCAATCTTAAATGATGATACTTTCCTAGCATAAGAAAATTTAAATTGTTCGACCTTCAATTCATCAACTTTGATTTTGGTGCGAGTATAAACCGTAATATCCAGTCATGAGAGGTCTGGGGCGAGCCGTGAAACAAATACATGTTATAGCTGGGGCACCCGAACACAAGTAACCGTTTTTGTTACAGCACATGCAACCTTTTTTGGTACTTTAGTATTTGTATTTGTACTACCAGTATCGGCCGGTAATCCGGACATTAAGTCCACATGAGGTGTTGGGGCCACTACTTTATTTTGATCGGACAGAGCGGAAGTACCTAGTGGATCCACATTGGTTCCAGGAACTTCTGGTACCGAATCACTTTTTGCCCCGATCTTCGTACCATTTGAGTGGCGCCTTAGATTAGCATCTGAGCTGGAATAGAATGCCCTCCGACCGCGACTTTTTTGAGCTTTGGTGAAGTAGCATACAATTGCGATTCAAGCGCCAAGAGCAGGTCCGTATTTTTACGGCAGCTCCGAATTAATTCCGTATTACTGCTCTTTGTGAGCCGCCCAACAGATATTGCCTGGTTCTCGTGAACAAGGCCAAAATACGAATGCCAAGATACTTTGCGTGATAAATTTTATCACATGTGTGGCAGGGAAAACTTTGCTGTTTAGCCGAGATAACTTTCTTGCAATTTTTTAATGAACTTTCTGGTCTTTTCCTTGTATGATCGGTTCAGTATTTTTCTCTAGTTTGCTATGGTGCGGAACTAATCTTGGCCTATTTTGATTCCATACCCAAAAATCTCATCGGTTCGCTTTCCGATTATTAAATAATAACACTTCATTTCATTTCTCTTACAAGCTAATGATTATAATAATGTTAAACTCAAATAACTATTACCTATACCTTCAGTGGCGGCCCAGCCGTCAGGCCGTCTGAGAAAATAATAATATCCATTCTGTCCTTCTGTGTTATGTCCCCTACATTCTCGCAGTATATTTCTCGTACATAGTGATAACGATTATCTATATGTTTATACCTTGCTTGATAAACAGAGTTTATAGCCAATTTGGTTTATAATTCGTTGGGATTATAATTGGTTTTTCATTTAAAACAACAATTTATTTCATTCTTTTCCTGTATATATACTGGTTTTTTTCTACATTTGAAAGTGCTGGCTACTATGGGCTTAATGAATCGAACAATACTATTATATTTTTATTGTCTTTATAATACAGGTTATAAGCTTTGAATTTGTCTGATCTCTGTTCCTTGACCTGCATTGTCTGTGTATGCTTTTACTAAGTGCAAATATTTTACTACAGATGCTGATGGTTTACTATAGGCTTTCTACCATTCCAGACAAATATACAAATTATTTATTTGGTAATCTGTTCCCAGGTATGTACATTGTACACGTCTTCAGCCCAATCCTGCATTTACAATCTTGCTGCGGGCCATTGCAACTAATGTGCGTTCATCATTATTGCCACACCATTCTGTTCTGGAGAATAAGGAACAGCTGTAAGAAAATACCCTTTTCTCTAGGAAAATTGTCATGCATAAGCGTGATTTGTCGTCTACCACTGTCACAGCTTATTTACGGCGACCGATGGAAGGAGCATTAATGGGTCCGTACAATTAGTTATTTTATTAAGCTCATGGCTTGTATTTTTCGAGCGCGTAAATGGTAACGCACAGTTTTTACGTATTAGACCCACTATACAGTCATACGTTTTTAAATTTGTGTTTAATTGTTGCCCATGCCATATTATGAGGTCATGTTGATCACCGTTTCCATAGGAGAACTTTTAATTACATTATTATAATTTACATGATTATTATCTTACATTTGTTTTGAATTTCACGTATCCACGAAGATCTGCCCTAAACAAATTTGTTACTAAAGAAATTTTTGTGTTATTGTATTCTTCAAACCCATAGAATAGTTTCACCTCGAATATATGTATGTGACCCGCAGTTCTTCTATCCTCATTGGGTAAAATGTTGCAGCTCAAATCTGCAAAAACAGAAAAAAGCTTTTGCGCTCTCGTCTTTCTATTTGTCCTGTTGCCGACACTTAATTTCTATTTCCCCTTACGTCTTTTTCCATGAGATATAACTCTATTTTACGAAGAAGCTTGTCCAATGCGATTCTGCGAATGATAACGAATAGTTTCCCTTGCAACATAAAGCCCATTTAAGTTAATTATCAGATGCATTTGCTATGTTTTTTAACATTAAAAAACTTGCGTTGCATAAGAAAATCAAGAATATATAGTTTTTGAGATTTTAGGAGGATATAGTTTAATCCACTCGGTTTATTGATTCTGAAAAATATTACATTATGTAAGATAAAATTAATGTTTTTAAGTCGGAAAAAGAAATAACATGTTATAGTCTATTACAGTCATTACACAGATCTTCAAAGATTTAAAGTAAGCGGAATATGGTTCCTGCTAATTCTATTAGGCACAGAGAAGTTTATGCACTTTTTATACCCTTGCAGAGGGTATTATAACTTCAGTCAAAAGTTTGCAACGCAGTGAAGGAAACATTTCCGCACTATTTAAAATATATATATTCTTGATCAGCATCACCAGGAGAATGTCCGTCTGTGCGTCCGTCCGTCTGTTCTATGGTTTAATAAGGATGGTAGGTTAATTATAAGAAGTCTACTAGAATAGGATGGTAGAATAAGGCTTGCACTTGAGTTAAGTCTATATGTACACCATACTGAGGACTCCGAACTGTTAAATAGTTCGCCAGGACTTTGTAACATAGGGATTATCGAATTCTTTTAATCACCTTATGATAAATCCAAGCACCCTCCTGGCTTTATTCACCAGAAGAACGCCAAGGTCATTACATGCGTGATTCTAGACAACGCACAACCACCCAGCGTATTCGTAGCATACTGTATTATCCCTCGAAGAAATTTCATTACTTTGCACTTAGCGCTATTTAAATCCAAAAGATTTTTACAACACCATGTTTGAAAAGCATTTAGGTCTGGCTTCTAACTGCCTTAGTTTTCCGTATTTGATTTACCACAAAAATAACATACGCGCCCGCTGGTTTTCATCCGGATGATAACCAGAAATATTTTTAAGGATCCAAAATTCGGAGAACGGGTGGCAACGCGAGATTAGTGTTTGCAGAATATATGTGCAGCAACGTATGGTGTGAGGAATTGCACACTCTGCACTCTGTTCGATTGCATTTTTTGACGGTGTGTCCCTTTCGAAGGCAGTTAATGCACAAGGGTGCTCTTTTAGCGAAATCTATTCTTTGCTGAGCTGTTAGAGCTGCGAAGGAAGCGCAGTTGCCAATTTGATGTTCAGCTGAGTTGCACTACACGCATTGTACCGTGTCGTTCCTGTCAGTGACAAACGAAATACTCATTTCCATTTTTCTTCGGACTTGCTGAAAAGTTTTGGTCTTGGAAGCCTCTTCCACTACCATGTGTTGGTAACGCCTGTTTAATGTCGCCTCACATTCGTTCCAAAGAGGAAGCGAAGTATAGTCCAATTGTTCTTCCCAAGGAGTCATAAAGAGCTGTGACTGTAATTTTTTGTAAATTAAAAAGTATCGATATTTTGTCAAAAAAATAAGGCATCATTATTGTACACTCCCTTCAGGCTACGAAGGGCTTTGGGATAATTTTCCGTAGTGAATTGAAATAAACACGAAATTAAATGAAGAATCTTTACATTATCATCTTTGTGAACAAAAGTTTCAAAAGGGCATATACCATTTTTAAATTCGGAGTGCTTTCCGCTAAATGTTGGAAGAGTGACGCTTTACAGGCGGCTTTGAGGCGGGCCACTTGCCTGCGGAGCGGAGTTTTCTACAGTAATTTCGTTTAGCGTCATTTAAAATTGAAATCAGTAATTTTGTTAAAAGTTCACGCTCTTCCAACTTTTTTGGCGAAAGACATCTTTTGCATCTTTTACTTCTATTTGGTTTTGTAGAAGTGAAGTATTTTCAACGTGCGAATTTTGGATTTCTAGACGTAACTCTAGCTTAACCGGATTAAAAGACAATTTACCATCATTTATGTTGCGATACTTTCGGTTTACCATATACCTTTCATGCAAATATCTCGTTTGTGTTTAAGCTCTTCGATATCCTTGGTTACCATTGCGTTTATATTTTATTTATTTATTTTTGGAATCGAAGAGGTATATATAAATATATATATAAGTTAAAACCTTCCCAAGCACACATGTCCTTGTGAGGACTGACTTGTACCTAGTCATTAGAGTAATATTCCTTAATCGTCAGTCCCTTCCAAGGACGTGGCCAATTCCCTTCCGGATGAGTAAAAAATCCAGAGTGTTTGGTATTACGTTACAAGATTTTATTTGTCTTACAATATTTGAATATATTGGTTAGACAGACCAATTTGTTCTGCCCTTCCAAGCGCTGCTCCATTACCGCCAGGCCTCCGTAAGTGCCCGTCCCAGCGTCGTCGTCGGCGTCAGCGTCAGCGGCCGGCTGTAGTAAGCGTCAGTGGCCGCCCGAAGTATTGCTGACCTTGCAGTTCTCACCGTGTTCCAATTGCACCGTGAGCGATCAGCGTTCCCGTGGGCGGCGGATGTCGCCGTGCTGAGTTGGCACGGGGTGCGGGGGGAGCGGTAGGTCCGTGCCAGGCCGGCGTATGTCGCCGTGCTGGTGTTGGCACGGGGAGTGGGGGGCGGTAGAGTCGGGCGGTTAGCCCTATTCTGTTTACTCTTCTACATTCGAAAATCTGCGTCCCGCAGATCAGCAACTTTTCGCGGAGGCCGCAGTGATGGTGTGCGCCTCCAGTTCGACGATGCTTCGATGCGTTGGGATGCCTTTGGTGGAGGTTATTTTTCTCCATACGATGTATAGTAACAAGGCCACAACGAGGATCACGACTGCTCCTGTTAGGATTGAGAATAAAAAATTGTTAGATATTGTCGACAGCTTCCTTAAGTTCTGCAGGCGAAAGTCATGAACATATTTTAACGAAGGCTGGTATCCAGTGGCGGTTACTTTGCTTAGTATGGCCGGCATGGCCATCGGATGCGTTGTCGAGTAGATGCTGTAAGACCTGTTCCCGATGTGGACGGTCTCCTTATCGTACTGGACTATAAACGATCCCAGCAGATGGCGTTTCCCAGAGTCCGCTACGACCGTTCCTTTGAAGTTGGTCAGGAACAAAATGCTGTCCTCAATTTACCCTACAATCTCCTGATCGCTTCTCAGGTTGTCGCAGAGAGCGTGTCCTCCTTTTAGAAGCCTGAGAATACAGCTGGCCTCGTCCAGTTTCCTTAAGTTTTTTTTCTGGCCCACAGTCGTATTTCCGATGGAGAGACAGTTTCCCAATACTGCATAGGTTTCCTGGGGGTCCATCGTAAGCTTGTTGTATTCCAGCACCACTTGTTGCCCTCCGTAATCGTGGGGTAAAGAAGCATCAACTTGTATTTGGTGTCCACGACTTTGGGTAGTGCCAGCACGTATAATGGGCAGGTTCCGTTAGTTAGGATCGATGGTTCTGCGAATTCCACGGCTTCCACCACATTTTGGTATGGTAGGCTGCGAGTTTCTGCCAGAAGGGTTTCCACCTCTTTGTGATCCAAAAGATTTGAGTTTACTACAGACGACTTCGCTAGTTGACAGGCTCGAGTGATTTCGTCGACCTGCTTCAACAGTATCATTGCCTTCTGCATTAAAATTGTGGCCAAATGGATCTCTCCATCAATGGAGTTCACCCTTGCCTCCATAATGTCAAGCTTCTGCAGTGATTCGTACATAGAGACAAACAGCCTCGTATTAATTTGTATCTGTTGGTGATTAATTTGGATCACGTTGTCCTGAGACTGGAGGATAGTATTTCAATCCGATGCGTCGGGTGATCCGGCCATTTCCAGGCTGAACCCAGCCAGTCTATGGACCGAGGCGCGCGGTGTGCCGACGTTATTCTTGTAATGCCATCTGTAGCAGTTTTTAGGTAGTGGCAAGTCAGCGATGGGACTCTGGTGTCGGTGACCACTGATGTCTATTCGGTGATCTTGTCAATTATATTTTGTCTTTTTTTAAGTCAATAATGTGGGCGAGCTTGATTACTCCATTAACGCGCCGTACCAGAAGAACCTGCTATCATAGGAACACGTCGCTCCACTAGAGTGTACTAACGACAAGCTCCTGTGAGGTCCGCAGGACCTTTATTGCTTAACTTTTCGTGTCACCCAAATATGTTCATCCATTTGAAGACAATGCGGAATCAGTGTGGCAGAATTTGTCATAATTCGCATTAGGCATATTATTAGCAGTTGTCATTTCAGTCAACAGCAAGGCACTTAAAAGCTCTAGTCGGACTGATTCAACTTTTCGCTGTAAAGAAAAGTTTCATTTCTGACCTCAATCCAAATATATACAGCTGGTTCCAAAGCAAAGCTCTACTTGGTATCACACCTATTTCGGAAAACGACTCTAATTGAGATCGGAATAACTGAAGATTATGTTTTGCCACTTTTGTGAAAATGGTTTCACTGGGCTTTATGGCGGTTAGCCCTATACTGTTAACTTATATTTATTTTTTATTAATACTATGTATTAATATATAATACAAAACGACTAACGAGTAATATGCCGAACGCACGAAGTGTAGGGGAGCTAAGTACCGAGAAAAGTTAAAAAATCTTAATTAGTATTTATCGAATTTTGCATAAAAAACACACGATAGTACTATGCCTAACGCACGCACTGTAGGGAAGGACACTCTGACGCTCAAGAGTACCGAAACCCAACGAACAAACATTAAATCAAACCAACAATTGCACTGCTGCCGAGATCGAAAACGAAAACGACAAAGATAACTCGAAATCGCGGCAGTGGTGTCGGTGTGCGTGTGTATGTGAATGCGGATAGCGGCTCAACTCCTAGGCAAAGGCAAATGCAAAAGGAGAATGATGCACTGACCGATATCTAAGGACAACGAATATATCAGCCTAATGCTGAAAGTCGCGGGAAAAATTATGAAAAGTGCCGGTTTTTTGCCGCAATTTTCTCAATTTTTAAAATTTGCTTGGACAAAAATGGGAGAAATATGTTTGCACTAATTTGGCTTGAATTTTTTGTTTGTGTTTTAATGTCCAATGCGATTCACTTCTGTTTAATTCGAAATATTTGTGTATGTATATATGTATGACAGAATTAAATTGATAGTACATGCTAATTTTTATTTTCTTGGTTAGATTGCTCTATCGATTTTTACACGAATGCAAAAAGCTGAGAGATGGGCCAAACACAATTAAAACAAGAGAAAACGCTATAGTCGAGTGCCTTGACTATTAGATACCCGTTACTCAGCTAAACAACTTAATATAAATATTTTTTTCGCCGCTCGAATCAGCTCCCGATTTTTAAGTTAAAATCGGTACCCAGGAACACCTCCAATTTGGCAAACTTGATTTGATTTGCATAGTTCTTGGGATATAGTTCAGTATTGACAAATAAAAGCCATCGCAATTTCCTTTAATAGAAATCCTTATCGAGAATTAACGTTGACTCTGTTGAGCACCTTGGCCAGCTGTTCCAAAATCATCCGTTAGATATTGACGAAACAAATACATATCAAAAAAAATTTTCATAATAGCATCAAAACTGTGACCACAGCTTGTGGCTTGTGGGCGTCAGAGGGGGCGTAGCACCATTTTGAAACAAACTTGCGCTCCTAAAATCTACATGCAAAATGCCAATCTTCTAGCGTTTATAGTTTCCGAGATCTCAGCGTTCATACGGACAGACAGACGGACATGGCTAGATCGACTCGGCTAGTGATCTTGAACAAGAATAAATATACTTTATAGGGTCGGAAACGCTTCCTTCTACCTGTTACATAAATTTGCACGAATACAATATACCCTTTTACTCTACGAGTAACGGGTATAACAAGAAAGGAAAGCTAGCTTCGGGCGGAGACGAAGTTAATATATAGTTCAAGAATATTTTGATCTGATCAATTAGTTATATGGCGTCTATAGGATATAGTCGGCCGACCCCGGCCGCTCCGACTTATATACTGTGTGCGAAGGAACGAAGGGTGTGTTCAAAGTTTTAATTCTATATATTTTAAACAGACGGACATATTTATATTTTATAGTGTCGGAGATGTCTCCTTCACTGCGTTGCACACTTGCACACACATAAAAATTTTGGGAATTGGAAGAAGGAAAAGTAGAAGTTCACAAGGGTAAAGATGATAAAATGCGAGTTGTAAAAGTTAAGACCCAAGAAGCTTCAATTACACGACCAATTACAAAAATCTGTCTTATAATTGCTGTAAAACAAGCAGAGGATGTTATAAAAAAGGCAGTTGAAAACAAAAAAGATATTGTAAATTAGGCACCGTCATGGTAATGCTATTGCTTACTTGGTTCTGTCAAGTGTCACAAGCAGCACCAGTAAAAATATAAATAAGATGGCTGCCATATACTTATATCCATTAGGAGATGCAGAAATTATAAGCGCATCATGGAACCAGGTGATATAGTTCGGTATTGACAAATGAAAACCATCGCAATTTCCTTTAATAAAAATCCTTATCGAGAATTAACGTTGACTCTGTTGAGCACCTTGGCCAGCTGTTCCAAAGTCATCCGTTAGATGGCGCTATTGCACTATTGCGGCCATGAAAGGCAGAAATGTAGGCGCTAACCAGGCTTAAGCGTTTAATGGGTTTTTGGGCGTTAGAGTGGGCGTGGCAAACTTTTATTAGGCCATTCGATAGGTATTGACGAAACAAATATATATCAAAAAAAAATTTTCATAATAGCATCAAAACTGTGGCCACAGCTTGTCGCTTGTGGGCGTCAGAGGGGGCGTGGCACCATTTTGAAACAAACTTGCGCTGCGTAGGAACTCCTAAAATCTACATGCAAAATGCCAATCTTCTAGCTTTTATAGTTTCCGAGATCTCAGCGTTCATACGGACAGACAGACAGACGGACAGACGGACAGACGGACATGGCTAGATCGACTCGGCTAGTGATCCTGAACAAGAATATATATACTTTATAGGGTCGGAAACGCTTCCTTCTACCTGTTACATACTTTTGCACGAAAACAATATACCCTTTTACTCTACGAGTAACGGGTATAAAAATGAGAATTGTTTGCGGAAACTATGAAGCTTTGAGGATCAATGCAATAATCGAACTAAAGGAAAATAATAATCTATTCATGACGCAAAGGAGATCAAGAGGCAAACGTGCTCTTTTCGAGTTCATGGGTTCATTATATCTCATTTTATTTGGAATCATGGATGAGGATGATAGGAAACAACTGGAAGTAAATATGAGAAATCTATTAGACAATCAGCACAATTTAAATGAGTTAGTTCAGAAGCAAACGTGGTAGATTCCACTACAAATTTATTCAAGAAAACGACTGAAGAAGAAGAATTAAAACAAGAGAGAACGCTATAGTCGAGTGCCTCGACTATTAGATACCCGTTACTCAGCTAAACCACTTAATATATATATGCCTTCTTGTATGTTTTTCGCCGCTCAAATTAGCTCCCGATTTTTATTTTAAAATCGGTACCCAGGGAACACCTCCAATTTGGCTAACTTGATTTGATTTGCATAGTTCTTGGGATATAGCTCGGTATTGACAAATGAAAACCATCGCAATTTACTTTAATAGAAATCCTTATCGAGAATTATCGTTGACTCTGTTGAGCACCTTGGCCAGCTATTCCAAAGTCATCCGTTAGATGGCGCTATTGGTACCACGGGCCATGAAAGGCGGAAATGTAGGCGCTAGCCAGGCTTAAGCGGTTAGAGTGGGCGTGGCAAACTTTTATTAGGCCAATCGATAGGTATTGACGAAACAAATACATATAAATTAAAATTTTCATAATAGCATCAAAACTGTGGCCACAGCTTGTGGCTTGTGGGCGTCAGAGGGGGCGTGGCACCATTTTGAAACAAACTTGCGCTGCGTAGGAACTTCTAAAATCTACATGCAAAATGCCAATATTCTAGCTTTCATAGTTTCCGAGATCTCAGCGTTCATACGGACAGACAGACGGACATGGCTAGATCGACTCGGCTAGTTATCTTGAACAAGAATAAATATACTTTATAGGGTCGGAAACACTTCCTTCTACCTGTTACATACTTTTGCACGGATACAATATACCCTTTTACTCTACGAGTAACGGGTATAAATATGACTGAAGTTTTTAAAGAAAGTTATTATGTCTATAAGGACCCGATTAATTTCTTTATGATAACTAATTAACTTAACTCATTGATTGAAGAAGGTGAAAGGCTTCAGGCAGCGATCATAATGGTTTTAATTGACATTAATCATGGTAGATTAAATACAAACATCCTTAAGCCAAATCAATTACAAAATGAGATATCCAAAATTCAAGGTAGCCTTTCCGAAACATTAGTTCTTCCAGTAAAAAGACAGGTACTGAAGTGTATACGCTATTGACAGCTAGGAGATTATTTATCGAAAATAAGTTGATTAAAAATACTAAAATTCCTGTGTTTAAAAGACATCCATCTAAGCTGTTTAGAATTATTCGTTTACCAATACAAAATGAAGACAGAATGATTATGGTTCATATTACTTCGGAATATTTAATTTATAACTTTGAAATCGTTTTTTTTTATCACGTAATGTCCGAATCAACTTTAAGGCAGTGTCAAATATGGCAAAAAAAATCAGAGAATTATCAAAGGAAGTTGGCCTTGGAATTCTGCGAATGACAATTCTTGTGAATTGCAGCCACTTAAGCTAAACAGAGTTTCAAACTGTACATACAAAACAGTAATATATTCTTAATCTTATTGGATAGAGCTAGAAAAGAAAAGTAGTTGATTGTTTAAGCTCCCCTTTAATTCCAAGATAAGAGTAAAGTATACGAATGCACAAATTCTGATTTACCAACGCAAGGAATTCTAAGTATTGCGCCAGATTGTACTGCTAGAACGGATGATAAGATTTTGATGGCCCATCATAATCTTCAATCTGAAAGTGAAGAAGTGGTTTTATTATCATCGTATGTAGGAGATATTAGTCAAATCCCAAAGGTTGTTTGCGATCCATTGAAATTCGATTCTATTAATACTGTTGAGATTTCACGCTTAAATAAAGAAATTAAATATTAAAAAGAAAATCTTATTAAATCATAAGATTTGCATTTTCATCATATTTCCGGACATGCTTCCTTAGAAATCGGATTAAGGGTCCATTCTGGTTAGTTTTATTAAAAAATAAGGCATTTTCGGGAATTTTGTTTCCAACAAAGAAAAAAACATGATTAATTCAAACTTTTTATGTATATTTCTGATATATTAAAGATCATTTTGTACAAATTTAAAAAATTTGTAAACATTTTGGGAAGCAGGACAATCCGTAACTCTTCTATAACTCTTCTTCAGGTCGAAAAAATTGTCGGAAAAAAATTCAAAGATTGTCTTGTTTAGTAGGAGTGTGGTTATGGAATGAACTATTTTTATCGAAATTTAATAAAAATAACAAAATGGCGGCGTTTTTAAAATATAACCGATTTTCTTCACTTATTTGTCGAAAAAAAATCCAATTGAATTTCGCTTTTAATTAAATCAAAATCGGACATCTATATTATATAGCTTTCATAGAAAAATCAAAAAATGAAAAAAAAAAATAAAATGAAAAAATATTTGTATTTTGTTGTTTTTCTGTTCATCAAAATATGTCTTTGAGAGATAGTAATTGATTTACTTTTCTTTTGATTTTTTCCGGCTCGAGGCCAACAATTGAAAATGTTTTAAATAAAAATGTTTATTTTTTATTTTTCCCAATATATTTCGGTTGCACTTCGGCAACCGTCTTCAGGGCAACTATAATCAACATAAAAACACATAAAATAACATAAATTTAGACAATAAAAAACAAAGCTTTAAAAAATTTATTACACCTACATAATTTTACACGTCTGCACCGTCGGACGTGGAAATTAATACTAGTTGTTATTAAGTAAGTTTCTGTAAATGTGAGCGCAATTTTCAACGTCTGTTTTGTAGTTTAGTCTTATGCTTGTGGGTGTGTTTGTTATATGTAACATTTCTATGGTGAAGCGTTTTTTGTAATGTTGTTCTTATTCCAAAATAGTTCTTGCTTCAAAATTTGGCGAATGACCGCTGGTTTTACAGTGGGCCATAAGTGCTTTTTTTTTTGTATATTAGCTTGGTGTCTTAATTTGAAGTCTGATCGGTGTTGTGATATTCGGATTTTTAGTTTGGATTTAGTTGTTCCTACATATATACTGTCAATTTTTCATTTGTATCTCCATTGCATAGTATTTTATATACAACATTGTTTTTGTCAAACATTTGTATTTTGGACTTGGTCTTGTTGAATATTGAACGTAGGGTATTATTGGACTTGTGTGCTATTGATATTTTTTGTTTATTGTAAAATTCTGACTTTTTAAGGCGTTCTGATAGTCTTGGTATATATGTTACGGACATGTATTATGTAGGTTCTCTACATTTTGTTTTTTGTTCCATGTTTTGGTGTCTTTTAATTAAAGTTCTAATTATATGGTTTGGGAAGTCGTTGTCCTTTAAAATTTGTCTTATTTCATTTTTGGTTTCTTCATGAAAAATGTTGTCTGAAATGGCTAGCATCCGTTGTATACAACCTACTGCTGTACTGATGATCATTGTTTTAGGGTGTTTTGAGTTAAAGTTGATAATTCGTCCTGATGCTGTTGGTTTTTTATACCACTTTAGTTTTAGAATGTTCCCTTGTCTATGGACCATTGAGTCAAAATATGCTAGTCCTCCATCTTCTTCCTGTTCCAGTGTGAATTTTATATTTTATATTTTTATATTTTATTGAAAGAGTTTAAAGCGTCAAGTTTGGTTTGGATTTCGTCTTCTTTTACTATTGCGAATAAATCATCCACATTTCGTCAAAAGTCTTGGTTTGTATCCAAGTTTTTTCAAAGTGTTGTCTAATAGCTCTTCCATTACTATGTCTGCAATTATTGGTGAAGCAGGGGATCCCATCGGCATTCCTTTTAGTTGTGTGTATATATCGTCATTAAATTTAAAAAAAATCTGTTGTCTTGTATGCAAAATTGTACTATGTCCATAAACATTTTTTTCGGCATATTTGTATGTTCTTTTATTTTTGTCCATTTTTCTCTAATTGTGTCTAGTGCAAGGTCTATAGGTATGCTGGGAAATAGTGAGACTACGTCAAATGATATTAATTTTTCATCGTCACAGATGTACGTGTTGTTGATTATTTCTTTAAATTCTACTGAGTTTTTTTTTTTTTTTTTTATACTTTATTCTTATTTATTGGATATTCTCTATTACTTAAGAGACTAACAATAAGTTTTCAAATCTTAATCTATGTTACGTTAACATATGTTATTGAAAAAGGGATGGGAAATCATTCCGCTGAAGACGGGAATGATAGCTTAGCCGGTTGAGTTGTCTGGCAAGCAGGTTTGGGTGATTTGATAATCTGGCTTCATATTTAATTTTTCTGGAAACAATTTCTTCTTTTACGGGATTTATATCCAGGTCTCTCTGGATGTTTGCATTGCGGATGTACCAGGGGGCTCCAGTTATTGTTTGTAGGGTCTTTGATTGTACTCTTTGAATAATTTCTATATTGCTGCTGCTTGCGTTTCCCCAGAGCTCGGAACCGTAGGTCCAGATCGGCTTTAAGCACGAGTAATACAGTAGTACTTTATATTCGAGTGGAAGGGGGGAGCGGTAGTTCATGAGCCAGTGAAGGCTGCTGGCCTTTAGTTTTAAATGGGTCTTCTTTGCTTCTATATGCTTTCTCCAGGTAAGCCTCCTGTCTAGGTGTATGCCGAGATAGGTGACTTCGTCTGCTTGTGGAACCGGCTTGTTGTTTAGCGTCAGTGGTGGGCATTTCGACAAGTTTAGTGTAAATGTAATGTGCTTACACTTTTGGTCATTGACTTTGATACGCCAGTCTGCGAGCCATTTTTCTACAGCTACCAGGTGTTCTTTTAAATGGGATGTAGCTGTTTTTGGGCATTTCGAGCGGCTGACAATGGCAGTGTCGTCAGCAAAGGTTGAGATGAGGTTCTGGCGGCTTGTTGGAATGTCTGCCGTGTAAAGGATGTACAGGATTGGTCCAAGCACACTTCCTTGGGGTACTCCAGCTTCGATGGTACGGATGATTGAAGTAAAGGTTTTACATCTCACGGTGAAAACTCTGTTTCTGAGGTATGACTCAAGCAACTTGTGAGTGTTTTCCGGTAGGAGGGTTTTGATTTTGTATACCAGACCGTCGATCCAGACGCGATCAAATGCCTGTGATACGTCCAGAAATAAGGCACTGCAATATTGCTTGTGTTCGAAAGCCGTGCGAATTTCAGATGTTAAGCGGTTTACCTGTTCGATAGTTCCATGCTTTTCCCTAAATCCGAATTGGTGCAGAGGGATCGTTCTGTTGTTTTGAAGATGTGTTACTAGATGAACAAGAAGCAGTTTTTCAAATAGCTTTGATAGATATGGGAGCAGACTGATGGGCCGGTACGAGGAAGGCTGGGATTTGTCTTTTCCTGGCTTCGGGATCATTGTAATGACAGACTTTTTCCATTGGTCAGGAAAGTAGCCCCATTTCAATATTGAGTTAAATATAAATGCGTTGCATCTGACTGCGCATGCAGGTAATTCAATTATCATTTTTGGAGAAATAAAATCGTGACTGGAGCCCTTTTTGGGTTTATGTGTTCTTTAATAGCCTTAAGTATTGTGCTGGTTTCAAGGGTAACTGGGGAGGACGGCGACGCTAGCGAGACGTTCGGTAGAGTGAATTGGTTGGATGGCGGGTGGGGCTTGAAGACGTTTTCCAAGTGATGGGCAAAGGTGTTAGCTCTTTCTTCGTCATTGCGCGCCCAGGCACCTGTTTGTGATCGAATTGGCCAATCGGGATCTATTGGTGGCTGCATGTTTGGGTGCGCTCTCCATAGTGGGAATTTATTACCCGTCGGGGATAGTTTCGCAATGTAGGCCCGTTGGGCCTGGTTCTTTTCGGTAGAGAGGGCCTTCGACAATTTTCGAGATGCTTCATTAAGTCTTTTCTTAGTAGTTGGGGACCGATGAGTCTGCCAGTCTCTGCGAAGTCTACGTTTTTCAAGTAGGAGAGACTCGGTCTGGGTACTTGAGCGTCCAGTTCTTAGCGGGTTTGTGGATGAGGGTTCTGGCGTAGAATGTTTGGCGGCAGAGGACATTACGTCCGTGAGGTGTTTAAGCGACTTGTCAATGTCAGATTCAGAGAAAATTTCAGGATCAAGTTCGATGTGTGCACTTACATATTTTTTGTACTTCAGCCAGTTTGTTTTGTTTGATGTTAGATGTTGGGGGCGTTCCAGAAGCTGCGGCTGTTCAGATAGACAGAGGAGAACTGGCGAATGGTCCGATGTAAGCTCTTCTAAGGTTTTTATGTTTATCAGCCTGTGCGAGACTCTTCTAGTAACAGCGAAATCGATAATGTCAGGTTGTTTATTTGGATCTGTGGGCCAGTATGTAGGCCTATCTGGTGAGACAAAGTCAAGCGCATTACCAGGAGTGATAATAGCGTTGTATAATTGGGGGCCTTTGGGGTTGATAAGACGAGATCCCCAGTGGGGATGCTTTGCGTTATAATCACCGGCAGCTATAAAGCAGCGTCCTAGTGAGTTGTAGAAATTTATAAACTCATTTTCTGCAATACTGAAGCGTGGGGGGCAATATATGGCGGATAGGGTAAGTGGGTCGCCAATTAGGTTTATACGTAGGGATGTGGCCTGCAGGTAGTTAGTAGCGAATGTCTCCAAGGGATGATGTTTTATGCGTTGTTTTATGAGTATACCGGTACCTCCGTGTGCTTTACCGTCCGGGTGGTTGGTCGCGTTTAATATATATCCGATGATATGGAAGTAGTTTTTATTAGTTAGATGGGTTTCAGAAAGTAGCATGATATCGATATTGTGGCTGTTTAGGAACTGTAGGAGTTCGTTTTTGTGCCGGGAAACGCCGTTTGCGTTCCAGAAGCATATTCTTAAGGAGTCCATTTATACAGACTTTTGTTTGATCAGCAGTTCCATTAGAAGGCTCTGGTTTCGCAGTAGTTCTTGAAGGGAACTTTGAATCGTCATCATGACGTTTGCAAGAGTAGCTAGTGTAGATTCTAGACCGCTAAGTGTTTGTGGGGGAAGAGTTTGGTTTTGCTGCGTAGAAGGTTGACTTGTTGTTTGGCCATTTTGGCTTAAGAGCGGAAAATCATTTAGGTTTGATATGGGTGGCTGTGGACGCAATGCTGCAGGTTGAGCGGTAGATGTTTGTGAGATTCCAGGGTAGCGGAGTGCGTTGGCAAAGGAGACACCAGGAGTGGTTGTTGATGGGGTGAAGATGTTTGGTTGGGCAGAGTGTTGAGCCGTGGATTACTGCGTCTCTGATTTAGGCGGCTCTTGAGTTCTTTGTAGACGGGACAGCCCCGGTAGTTGGCAGTATGATTTCCCCCACAATTACTGCATTTCCTCAGAGTAGGGTCTTCTTTGTTTCCCAGGCATGCTTCAATGCAATGCAAATCTCCACAGGCGACACAAACTGGACGCAGGGTGCAGTAGGTTCTTGTATGCCCGAACTCCTGGCAGTTTGTACACTGTACGGGGCCGTTCCGCTTATGCGGTTCCTCTACGGTGATTCTTCGGTGAAGGAAATATTGCAGATTGTAAATAGGATGCACTGCATTTTTCTTTAGAGCTTTCGTCTCTGGGGCCAGCTCAATCTTAAACAGTGGTTGGGGAATTTTATCCCTGTTCACTATGTTTACGATGTGCTATTTCTGCTACCGCAACAGTCGATTCTATACCTTTAAGTACAACTTGTAGGCCTTTCTTACTTTTTAGTTGGTAAGTGTAGTAATTTATAAGCTCGTTGTCGAGATATCTTGTTACAGAACGGAAGTGTCTTCGTTGTTAACCTGGAGTTTTGTTTCTAATATGTTTCCTCTTTTTAGGGTATTGATGTAGAAGTGGTTAGGCCCGATTACTTTTTTAAGCTTATTAATCAGATCGACACTGTTGTGTTTCCTAATATATATTGGCGGTGGCTTTACAGCTTTCATGACTTGAGGCGCCTGACCCTTGTCTTCTTCGGTCTCGCCAAGTATGGCAAATCTGTTTTCGGATGTTCGTGTGTTGCCTAAAGTTTTTGGTACTTTTGGCCAATTTGAGTTTACGTTTTTTTGAGGACTAAGCTTTCTTTTTATTTGTACATACCGATCGATCCCCGTCTGTACGAGAGTATTATTCGTAAGAGGGTCAGTAGAGCAAAGTTTTACTTGTGGTGTTGAGATAGGCCACTGGGTAGCCGCAGACGTTAAAGTTGTTGTTTGCGTTGACGTTGCTGTAGTAAGAGAGGGTTCAGTGCTGGTGGGCGCACAAGCCGAAGTAGTCGGTGCATCAATGAGAGAGAGAGGTAACGGGCATTGTGAACTCCACGACTGAGTAACGGCAGCGCTGCTTGAGCATAAAATCGCTGGTGACAGTGAGCGGGCTCTTTCGGTAGCGGTCAGTGACGTTAATTTTGTTGTTGTCTCCGATGAGTCAATTGAAATGTAAGCATTGTTCCGTGCAGAAGACAGCCGTCGTTCGTCTAGTTGTATTTGTTGCCGATCGCGACTTGGCTTCGTGGCTTTACCGGTTGCACTTGTTAATATTTTATTTGCGTTCGACATTTTTAATTGATTTGATTAGCTAGATCGGTTTTAAATTTAGTTTTAATCACAAGGAGATGTTGACCTTGGGATATGGCATTGCTGCCAGCGTCTTTTCGCTATTTTTCTTAGTTTTGGTGGTCACTTTGTAGATTTTTGGAAGTCTTTCAGCAGGGCGAGCAAAAAGGCACGGCTACGCGGTTCGGTGGTTCGGAGAGGAGTTTTTGATGTTGTAGCTGGAGTCTATGGTGATGTTCTTTAATATGTTTGAAATATATTTACAAAGTCCGTGTGATGGTGATCCTATAGATGAGCATATGGGTCTTAATGGAGTCCCTTCCTTGGGGATTTTTGGTAGTCCGTATATGCGTGGTGGTAATGCCGTTGTCGTGACTAACTTATTCCTTTCGCTCCGTGAAATAAGTCCTTTTGTGCATAGATTTTCCGCTAATTCATTGTTTCTTGTTTGAAGTTTCGATGTTATATCCTTTCGTAAAATCCGATATGTGTTCCTTTCCTCCAAAATGTTATTCATTTTTTTATTGTAAGTATCTTTGTCCATAGCAATTGTCTTATTTCCTTTGTGAGAAGTTAAAATTAGTATTTCGCCATTTTCCTTTAAATATTTCCGTGTCTGCCCCACTGTGTCTAGTATTGCGCGATATATTGCATTTTCCCGAACCGACGTCATATAATCTTTAATAAGTAAAGAGAATTTAGTGCGTGACTCTTCTTGTTGCTCTTTACCTGTAAGAGTTTGCACCAATTCCTCTCCATTAGCTATATACATGAAGAGAGGGAAATTCTTCTTCTCTGTCGGTGTCGCGAACTTTGGACCCTTTGCAAGAAGTGCTTTCACGTCGTTTTGTTGACAAACCAATCGTTCGTTTTGTTGTTGTTCGTGAATATATTATTCCGTTCCTTTTGTAGTTTTCTATACTTCCTCTAATGTCTCTCTTTCAATTTTGTTGTTAGTTTATTCGCGACATTCTCTCGCTCTTCATAAATGTTTGTAAGTCAGCTGAGTTTAACTGCCTCTCCAGAATTTCTTTGGTTTCTTTTACCCTATTGTTAGTTCCTTCATTAAGTCATGTTTGTTTTTTATTATAATGTTTAGTACTTTCTTGTGGAATATATGTGAATGTCTAGCTAAGGCTCTTCTAATGTCTGGATGTGCGTCATTGTCAAATATAAATAGCTTATTAAATTTAGTTGTATTCTTTAAAAAATTTGGAATTAACTGGGACTTTCTACATTTTAACAAAAAGATAATACCAGCTTTTAATTTTACTTATTTTTTATATGTTGTCTGGAATTTGTTTATTATGTCCTTGCAGTTGTTATAGTGGTTTTTAATATGCGTATATCCCATGTTTGTGTTTGGTGTATATGTACGGCGTGACTTCCGTTTTTTGTAATTTTGTTTGTAGGCGACCTTTGATGTATGTACATTTAATGTAAAAAGTAACTGATTTAAGCTTTTAGTTTTGTTAAAATCAGCAACAATATCATATAGCTGACATAGAAACGATGGCAAAATTCTGTAGATTGTAAATGAGGTCCAAACCTTCCTTTGGAATTAATAAAACTTCGTTTTAGATTTTCTTCTAGACCAACAGGTTTTCTCTTTATTAATCGTTAATTCTCAATGTCTTTGCTTAAGCTTAAGTGTCGTTGCTGGGCATTTTGCAGCAGAGGGGAAATATGTTGACCGTGGTGCTCTACATATATTCACCACGCTGGCAACCAATTAAATCAAAGCACAGCCCCTTAAGACGGCTTGTGCTAAATGGCATTTGAGATGCCAATATTCTTATAGACTAATTCTTGACCATTAGTTGTATGCGAATATATTAATATTCGCTGTTTAAGCAAACAGGGGTATGCAGCGTGTACGACATATAAATCACTTTCAAGTAATTCGGCCTGTGTGTAACATACCAACACAGCGTCAGTTGTCTGCTGGGGTGATCATATTACCAATGCACTTGAAAATGTGGTGGCCGTTGGACTTTTGTATATTTATAATTTAACGTTATTAATGTACAGTATGTACCCGATATGTGCGCATACTAAAATTTAGCAAAATCGACATAGGTTTTTAGTTTTTAGTTCCTTTCTTGTTTTTATATACCTTGCCGGGGATCCGATCGAATCCAAGAAATCACCGTGCGCGATTTTTATCATATCTTTGTTGTTTTCATACGGGTTCCTAAAACCACAGCCAGCGGTCCAAAAAGTGGAATAGACTTATATTAAAGTGTTGCCCATTTTGTATTTGTTGCAATGAATTATCGAAATATTTTCATAACAGGCGTATATACATATCTCGTTCGCATCAACAAATACATTTGACTTGTATTACCAATTTTCATTGAATCATGAAATCCGCAAGAATTCCTAAGGGATCGTACACTAACGTTACCAAGTTTAGTAACTGACGCCAGAAAGGGCAATTGGCTCCGTAAGCTTTTGCTATTGATTAGAATCGCTCCCTGGAAAACTTATTCATTCTCATTATTAAGTTAATTTTGTACTAAAGAATGAATAGTTTTTTATTGCCTTTTACTTGTTTGCATATTTCGAGCCTTCAGGCAAATTTTTTTGTAAGTTTGTTTTTATACCTAGATTTTCTAAAGGTTTTACTTTTGGCCAATGAATCCGACCTACCAAATTTCATAAGGATCGGACTACTATATCCAATAGCTGCCATATAACTGATTGATTGGAAATACCATAACTTTGGTCTTTGTAAAGATAGGAAGTTGGAATGAGTATTAAAAATGCATCTGAATAATTTTGGAGAATATAATTTACAGAATATTCTGAAAGGGACGGATTATGAGGATTGACTTGAATAAAGTGGCAAATAAATCGGTTGCCGTCATGTTTTCAAACGACTGCGAGGAAGGATTAGAATTAGATTTACGCTTGGTGTTAACGAAATTATAAAATTGTTTCTGGTCGTGAGAGAACTGGACCTGATAACGGTTTAAGTAACTATTATAACAGTGAGCATTAAGCACGGTAAATCTTGACCGAGAGTTAAATATCTAGTAAAAACAGATTGAGAACCGGTATTTTTATATTTCCTAAAAAGTCTGGACTTACCATTTCTTAAATTAAATTTCTTAAACCAAGGTGATTTTTTGGAAATCGACGGATAGTACCGCGGAACACAGGAATTAAAAAATGAGTTATTGCAGTGTAAAAAACATACAGACTTTCTCGAAATCTACTCTGAAAGTACAGCCAAAACTCTCTTCGTACGTTGGAAAGCGACGTCCGATGAGTTTTTCTTTGTCCCACCAGCGTTGACAACGGAAATCTTAACAAAACACCAGGTCCTTTCCCAAATTTCCAAGCCATTTGTTGTGTGTGCCAAAATCTTTATGCAAGAGATTTGCCTTCAGGAGCTAGGGCGGAACCATGAACTTCCAATTGAGCTGTGTCAAAGGTGGCGCGAATTCCAAGATGGGTTACCTTTCGCCCAGAATGAAGGGTAGAGCATCATGGATTCCGTGACGCCTCTCAAAAAGCATACGGTGCTGCGATCTATGTGCGCGTATAGATGGGGCATACGACAGTTTGCCCCGGTATCTTCTCACGGCCAAGACGCGCGTTGCGCCAGTCAAAACTGTGTCCCTTCAAAGGCTAGAATTGTGTGGAGCTTTACTACTATGCGAGATCGCCGAATCCATTCTGCCCAGTATGCCGATGCTGTCCTCCAGACTCCGCTTCCAGGGGTCCGTCTAGAGGACCAAGAACTTGTCGTCGCTGAACGGCTCATGCTCATTGGCACGCAACGCAGATATATGGCTAATGAATATCGCTGCTTGTGTCAAAAGCGTCCTGTGTCCGCGTAAAGTTTAATGATCTCCTTAAACCCCTTTATAGATCAGAAAGGGTTAATAAGAGCGTGTGGGCGCATAACGCCATCCGAAAATTTGCGTTATGATGACCGACATCCTATAATCCTTCCGTACGAATGTGCACTCTCGCGACTACTGGTAAACTTTACGCATCTCATAACGTTACACAAAGGTAATTAGTTAGTGGTACGTCCCGCCCGTTCAAGATACTGGGTTCCGAAGATAAAGAACCTGGTGAAAGCAGTTATTAACTCCTGCAAGGTCTGTGTTATCCACAAGAAGAGATTGAAAGTCCAGGTGATGGGATATTTTCCGAAAGAGCAAGTTTCTTTTTCCCGGCCATTCACGCACACAGGGATGGACTACGCCGGCCATTTTGATATTTAGAATTACAGTGGAAGAGCTTGTCTCATTACAAAAGTATGTGTTGGTTTTCGTCTGTTTTTCTTTTGCTCCATCTAGAGCCTACATCCGATCTGACGACCGAGAAATTTCTTGCCGCCGTGTCCTCGTCACGTTTAGTCCGACAATGGAAAAACCTTTGTCGGCGCTGCCACCCTGCTCTCCCGAGATTTCTTACAGGCCGTAAAAGAGTCTGTGACCGATGCGTATAGTCATCAGCAGTTCAACCGGCAATTCGTTCCTCCTGGGGCGCCCCATATGGGAGGCTATGGGAAGCTGGTGTCAAGAGCTTCAAGACTTTCTTTTATAAGTCCACTGCTACGCGAAAGTACATTTTTGAAGAGCTTTTCACTCTCCTAGCTAAAATCGAAGCTTGTTTAAATTCCAGACCGCTATCTCCTATGTCAGAGGATCCAACTGATCTCTTAGCGTTGACACCAGGGCACTTTCTGGTTGGCGGGCCTCTTCTTTCCATAGTGGAACCCAAAGTAAGGGGAGAATCAAAGTCCATTGTGATGATGGCAGTCTCTACATCAGCAATTTCGCGCTTGTTGGAAGGAAGAAAACCTTAAAGACCTCCACAAGCACAACAAGTTACAATATCCCATGAATAAACTTCGCGCGTTATTCTCTTACCGGGGGCGCCTTCCACATCTTCTCCCTTACATTCTTTTTTCTGCTATCCATAGTCCATAAGCACACACCACTACAGCCTAAAACATCTCCGTTTGTATTTTTTTCCATGAATCAGATCTATTAGGCATGGCCGCACGTCAACGCAGCGTCCAAGCCTTGGAGAGCAGATGTACTCGAGGTAAGCAGTCCTGACAGTGCCTATGCCGAGTCTGAAAAGGTGTCAGAGGTTCCAAAAGCTGAGCGCGGAGAAGCGGCTCCGAGCGGTGCATGAGCATTCGCAAGGGAGCTGTCGTAGCGATGACCGGTGCCAAATTTGCAACCGGAGTCACCACACGCTGCTCCATATGACAGAGCCTCTCAGCGCCCAGCGACGTGCCTCTTTTCAGCAGCGTTCGCGGTGGCAAGATCCGCCAACCCGCCAAACGCTCGCCCCTCTAATGCGCTCGCGAGTCTCCGCTTCTCGGGAGCGCTCGCGCTGGCAAGATGCGCCAACTCGCAGAGCACGCGCCTCTCCGTCGCGATCAGCCTACTCGACACCGTGTCCATCGCTCTCATCCCTCCTGCAACGGCACTGGTCATCCTGGAGTCCGGGCCGAAGACTTTCGACACCGCTGCCCTTATCGACCCGTGCACCCCGACGAGCTGTATCGACGCGTCCCTGGCATCCGCCTTTCGGTTGCCCACAACCAGTGTCGGTTGTACGAAAGTCGACGAAGGGACCAAGTTGGAGGTTGTGCTGAAAGTTGAGCCGAACGTCCGCACCCCGCGTTTCTACCTGCCAGCGACGATCTCCCTGGTCCTGGGTGCGGATGTCTATTAAAAGGTCATCCAACCTGGATTCCATTTGGTCGACGAGAGACTACCCGTGACCCAGAAAACGGCGTTCGTCTGGAACCTTTCCGCCGCCTGCAGGCAGCCGTAATTAATTCAGATTCGTTGTAACGCTAGCGATTGCAAGGGGGCGGAATGTTCAGGCCAAGAAGCACCCTTTTTTTTGGCCCGCTCTTGTCCGCTCTGGCTGCATGCGAAGTCTCCGTGAAGTTTCCAATATGCTCGGAAGGGCATCGTGCTAATTATGTTTAAGCAGTACCGTAACGACTATCTTCAAATAAACATCGCCCGGCACCGCGCCATTTTCGAAAGCTCACCGTGTTCTTTTAATTTCACTTTCGTTTCCTCTTCGCGCTCACCGAGTGTTTTTATCTCTCCTTCACAGCTTTGCTGCCTCCGACAGGTTCATCGCCCTTCGTTACAAACTTAAACCGGTTTTCTTCTTTTATCGTTTCATTATTAACATTTTTTGACTACAGAATATTCTCATTCCTACTTTTATAATAATTTATTTTAACCACAGAAAAAATTACGCGAAGCGCGCCCCTGTTGTCTCCTCGGCTTCAGACATTTGCGATCTATGTGCGCGTATAGATGGGGCATACGACAGTTTGCCCCGGTATCTTCTCACGGCCAAGACGCGCGTTGCGCCAGTCAAAACTGTGTCCCTTCAAAGGCTAGAATTGTGTGGAGCTTTACTACTATGCGAGATCGCCGAATCCATTCTGCCCAGTATGCCGATGCTGTCCTCCAGACTCCGCTTCCAGGGGTCCGTCTAGAGGACCAAGAACTTGTCGCCGCTGAACGGCTCATGCTCATTGGCACGCAACGCAGATATATGGCTAATGAATATCGCTGCTTGTGTCAAAAGCGTCCTGTGTCCGCGTAAAGTTTAATGATCTCCTTAAACCCCTTTATAGATCAGAAAGGGTTAATAAGAGCGTGTGGGCGCATAACGCCATCCGAAAATTTGCGTTATGATGACCGACATCCTATAATCCTTCCGTACGAATGTGCACTCTCGCGACTACTGGTAAACTTTACGCATCTCATAACGTTACACAAAGGTAATTAGTTAGTGGTACGTCCCGCCCGTTCAAGATACTGGGTTCCGAAGATAAAGAACCTGGTGAAAGCAGTTATTAACTCCTGCAAGGTCTGTGTTATCCACAAGAAGAGATTGAAAGTCCAGGTGATGGGATATTTTCCGAAAGAGCAAGTTTCTTTTTCCCGGCCATTCACGCACACAGGGATGGACTACGCCGGCCATTTTGATATTAAGAATTACAGTGGAAGAGCTTGTCTCATTACAAAAGTATGTGTTGGTTTTCGTCTGTTTTTCTAAAAAGGCCATCCATCTAGAGCCTACATCCGATCTGACGACCGAGAAATTTCTTGCCGCCGTGTCCTCGTCACGTTTAGTCCGACAATGGAAAAACCTTTGTCGGCGCTGCCACCCTGCTCTCCCGAGATTTCTTACAGGCCGTAAAAGAGTCTGTGACCGATGCGTATAGTCATCAGCAGTTCAACAGGCAATTCGTTCCTCCTGGGGCGCCCCATATGGGAGGCTATGGGAAGCTGGTGTCAAGAGCTTCAAGACTTTCTTTTATAAGTCCACTGCTACGCGAAAGTACATTTTTGAAGAGCTTTTCACTCTCCTAGCTAAAATCGAAGCTTGTTTAAATTCCAGACCGCTATCTCCTATGTCAGAGGATCCAACTGATCTCTTAGCGTTGACAGCAGGGCACTTTCTGGTTGGCGGGCCTCTTCTTTCCATAGTGGAACCCAAAGTAAGGGGAGAATCAAAGTCCATTGTGATGATGGCAGTCTCTACATCAGCAATTTCGCGCTTGTTGGAAGGAAGAAAACCTTAAAGACCTCCACAAGCACAACAAGTTACAATATCCCATGAATAAACTTCGCGCGTTATTCTCTTACCGGGGGCGCCTTCCACATCTTCTCCCTTACATTCCTTTTTCTGCTATCCATAGTCCATAAGCTTGCACCACTACAGCCTAAAACATCTCCGTTTGTATTTTTTTCCATGAATCAGATCTATTAGGCATGGCCGCACGTCAACGCAGCGTCCAAGCCTTGGAGAGCAGATGTACTCGAGGTAAGCAGTCCTGACAGTGCCTATGCCGAGTCTGAAAAGGTGTCAGAGGTTCCAAAAGCTGAGCGCGGAGAAGCGGCTCCGAGCGGTGCATGAGCATTCGCAAGGGAGCTGTCGTAGCGATGACCGGTGCCAAATTTGCAACCGGAGTCACCACACGCTGCTCCATATGACAGAGCCTCCCAGCGCCCAGCGACGTGCCTCTTTTCAGCGTTCGCGGTGGCAAGATCCGCCAACCCGCCAAACGCTCGCCCCTCTAATGCGCTCGGGAGTCTCCGCTTCTCGGGAGCGCTCGCGCTGGCAAGATGCGCCAACTCGCAGAGCACGCGCCTCTCCGTCGCGATCAGCCTACTCGACACCGTGTCCATCGCTCTCATCCCTCCTGCAACGGCACTGGTCATCCTGGAGTCCGGGCCGAAGACTTTCGACACCGCTGCCCTTATCGACCCGTGCACCCCGACGAGCTGTATCGACGCGTCCCTGGCATCCGCCTTTCGGTTGCCCACAACCAGTGTCGGTTGTACGAAAGTCGACGAAGGGACCAAGTTGGAGGTTGTGCTGAAAGTTGAGCCGAACGTCCGCACCCCGCGTTTCTACCTGCCAGCGACGATCTCCCTGGTCCTGGGTGCGGATGTCTATTAAAAGGTCATCCAACCTGGATTCCATTTGGTCGACGAGGGACTACCCGTGACCCAGAAAACGGCGTTCGTCTGGAACCTTTCCGCCGCCTGCAGGCAGCCGTAATTAATTCAGATTCGTTGTAACGCTAGCGATTGCAAGGGGGCGGAATGTTCAGGCCAAGAAGAACGACTATCTTCAAATAAACATCGCCCGGCACCGCGCCATTTTCGAAAGCTCACCGTGTTCTTTTAATTTCACTTTCGTTTCCTCTTCGCGCTCACCGAGTGATTTTTATCTCTCCTTCACAGCTTTGCTGCCTCCGACAGGTTCATCGCCCTTCGTTACAAACTTAAACCGGTTTTCTTCTTTTATCGTTTCATTATTAACATTTTTTGACAGAATATTCTCATTCCTACTTTTATAATAATTTATTTTAACCACAGAAAAAATTACGCGAAGCGCGCCCCTGTTGTCTCCTCGGCTTCAGACATTTTCTAGCGAAATGGCCTTTATCGTAACAATTGTGGCATTGACGCAGTCTCCTTTTCGAAAAATTTTGTTCGCTTTTTGGTAAGTTCACTTCCGCAAAAGCTCGTTTCAATATGCGTCATCCCGGAAACATTCAATTTGCGTTTGATTAACATTTTTTTTGGTAAGAGACAGAATGAATGGTTTCCGAATCAAATCTGATAGAGGTCACACTTGTCCCACGACCTTGAGATTTTTTTTTTTTTTTTTTTTTTTATCACCATTAAGGGAGTCGGTAATAGCTTCTTATTCATCGACCAACCTGATAACAGATTAAATGAAGAATAGGTGATTCGAGAAAGCCGCATTGTCAGTGACAGCAAAGCCGGCAAACAAATCGTTAAAAATATCGAAATATGTGAACTTAAAAATTGGTAAAAAGTTTAATATGATAAAAGGATTTATTCAAAATCTATATAAAAACTCAGAAAGATTCGTAAAAATCGAACCGAACATGTTGACATTGATAAACAATAAAACAATAAGCTTTCAAGCTTCAGATTACAACGGTTCTAATGTACAAATTTTAATTCCTTTTTGTTTTTTCCAACTAGTGAGAAAGGATAATACACTTTTCGCTCTCTTCCGCTCTTTCCAATATAAAAGCTTTTTGTTTATAGTTTTATTTATTATTTATAGGAATTATACGATTTTGACTTAGCAGAAATTCGTTCGTTGCTGATAGCTACTTTGACCTAAATAAATATGTAGCTGATATCCTGGTCTGTGCACATCTGCATGTGATAACGGGTCATAAACCATAAGCACCCAGCATTTGTCATAACCCTTGGGAAATTTTAACCCGACCAGGTAGATGTAATTGTTTATTTAGGCTATTATTGCTGTAAACTGATAACAAACCTTGTTGTCCATTTTATCTAAACTAGACCTAAGTAAATATCCTTGTAAACACAAATCATGTATATAAACCGGGATCCATGCTCAATAAAATTAGTACGAAAAGAAATCTTGACGTATTCACTTCTCCGCAGCCCAATTTGTTCTGTACTTATTGCGGCGACTTTTGCCACTGGTTCTGTACTTGCGGCACGCAACAAAATATTTTCAGCAAACAGATTTCGGTAGAAATTCTACATTTGGTGACCCCCGACTTTGAACCGCAACAATTGTTCAAATTGGGACTCCAACTTTGTTCAAATAAAAATTTCCAATTGATTCTGCATCATTAATCATAAGTGTGATATTAAAAAAAAAAGAAGAAATTTGGTCAACCTGGCGACCAATTTGTTAAAAACCTCAAAATAATAATACTGTTGGTGAACTAGGCGACCATTTTTGCTGTATTCAACTATTGATAGTCAGTCTTTACAGTCTTCAACGGTCAACAAGGCGACCAAAAGACAATAAAACCAACAGCTTTAGGTGTGCGATCAACTTGGCGATTATACATTTTAAAGATCTGCGTTGGATAAGGAGAGGTTCTGATCAACCAGGCGGTTTGAACCAAACAAATTGTTGATTACTCTGATCGATCTGTTCAAAGCCAATTTACATATATATAACCCATCGGTGTGAGTCGAGGCACATCATAAAAAATACCTCTTGAACGGATTAGTTGTTGAATGAACAGTTTTTAGTAGGAGAGCAAATTCAGAATTGCATTCGAAATTATAGAACGAACTCCGCCGACAGGAAGACTAACATAAGCCAGCCTACTATAGAGAACGTTTATTAACGTTAGAATCCTTGTGGGATAAATTTAACTCCGGAGAAATACAAATAAATAATTTTCTTAATGGAGCCACTTTAGAACATAATTATTTCAAAAACGAATTCTTTATTAAAATTAGGAAACTTGTTGATGATTATAATACTGAATTCAATAAGCAATTATCTCTCTTGAAATGGAAGTTGGATCCATTGCATCCACAGTAGAGGATACTGAAATAGAATCGATGTTCAGAGAACAAAGGGTGTTGCTTGATATTTTAGAGCGCATCATGAACAAAGTGACTGATGAAACCAAGCAAAATTTTTCTCACGTCATTGCACAGTCCTGGAATGAAATAAGAAATATTCATGTCCAAATTTATAAGAAGTTCAAAGACCCAAAGGAACTTGGATATGATGACAGCAGATATATGGCAGAGAAGATGCAGTCATAAAAATACAAACAGAAACATACTTAAAGAAGGGAGACCAAAAATATTTATCCAACAACTGCTGTACAAAATGCATCACATTTTCCGAAGGTAGCCGTACCCAAATTTGATGGGGATTATTTAAAATGGCAACAGTTTTATGAAATATTCAAAAAATGATTCATGAATCAACGTTACCCACAATACAAAAAATGTGGTATTTAAAAACTAATATTAATGGAGAGGCAAAACGTTTAATTCGCCATTTATCATTAACCGAAGCTAATTATTCATCTGCTTGAAAAACACTTGAAGAACGCTTCAACAATAAAAGAGTATTAAGCAATACGTTAATTCAAAAATTATTGGATCATTCAATTATAACAAATGATTCCAAAACAATTAAATCGTTGCTTGATAACGTAAAGAAACATTAAACAATGTGCAGCTAAAATCAAAACTAGGCGATTTTAGTTCACGGCTTGAAGCAATGGTTTTGCCTCACATAGTCGCTGATCAACCTACGTATACAATTTGGACTGATAATTGGAAAATACCTACAAATATTACATTGGCTGACCCTCAATTTGGAAAACCAGGTTGATATTCTTCTTGGAGCCGAGCACTATTTCAATATAATGCAAGCTGAGTGCATGAATTTGAAGAATGGACTTCCGAAGCTACAGAATACCAAGCTTGGATGGATTTTAGCCGGTAAAATTTCGGAGAGAGCACCTTCATTATCAGTATGTGCTGTACTTACGGAAGAAGAAAAAGTGGACGACCTACTCGCCAAATTCGGGGAACTGGACAATTTTCAACCAGAATCAAAATGTTATTCACCAGTGGAAAAACAGTGTGAAGATCACTTTCTGCACAACATTCAGAAGGCTCACGACTGCAGATTTGTTGTAAAGCTACCATTTTTGAAGCATACATCAGCGTTTTTTTTAATATCAATACTGCTTCGATTTAGAATGCATAAATACGTGTTTACCGCTGACATTGAAAAATTGTACAGGCAAATTTGGATAAATCCAAATGATCAACAATACCAAATTATCGTATGGAGAAATGATCCTTCAAAAAAGGCTTAAGTATTATCGGTTGAAAACAGTCACATATGGCACAAAGTCTGCACCATATCTGGCAACGAAATGCTTGGAATATTAAGCAGATAAACAAATGCAAAAAAATCCTATAGCACTTAAAAATGATTTCTATGTCGACGACTGCATCACCGGAGCCAATACAATTCCTGAGGCGCTTCAAATTCAAAAGGAACTTAACCATATTCTTTTAAGTTCCGGATTCAAATTAAGGAAATGGTGCGCAAATAATACCCATCTTCTTCAAGGATTAAATAAAGATGATATAATTCCTAATGTACAATTTGAAGATGTTGCTTATAAGGACTGCAGTATTAAAACATTAGAAATCACATGGAATCCTACAACAGACAAACTCTGTGGAAAAACCCAAGCCGTGACCACAGACAAAATAACAAGACGCGATGTAGTTTCGGAAATATTCAAAATATTCGATCCTCTTGGACTATTTTCTCCAGTAGTCATAAAGGTTTTAGGTGCTCAATTAACAGCTACCATAAAGAAGCTGGTTTGGGCTGATTCTGAAATTGTGTTGTCCTGGATAAATAGCCCAAAAACAATAAAGGACAAATTTGTGGCTACAAGAATCACCACCATCCAAGAATCATCTTTACGAAGGGAATGGCGCCATGTCGCATCGGAAAACAACGCTGCAGATATAGCCTCAAGAGGAATAAGTGGTTCCAAATTCACCAATTTAAGTCTTTGGTTTAAAGGTCCATTGTTTTTGTATGGTCCACCATCAAAATGGCCACTACCATTTGTTGCTGCAAAATCAGAACAGCATGCAATTTACCACGAATGCTCAGAAATCGTCTTAGCTGCAACGAAAAGTCCGAATTGGCTTTATGGTATAAACCATGGCAATTCGTTCGATAAGCTATTAAGAATTGTATCCCACACCAAGCGCTTTAAAAATAAATCATCAGAAACCACGGCAACGGGTAAATTTGAAGAATTAGAACAATCTCGAATAATAGTTCTTCGACTAATTCAGCAAAATAATTTTAGCGCTGAAGTCAAAGATTTAAAGAAGTCACGTTAGGTAGGACGCAATAGTAATCTCAGCGCGTTAACATCCTTCTTGGATCAGGATGATCTCATACGAGTTGGAGGCAGATTGAAATCAGATGCTTCATTCGATGCAAAACATCCCATACAATTGCCATATAATGATCCTATAGTAAAACTTGTGTTTGAAAAAATCCACAAAAAAAATATGCATTGTGGTGCTCAAGCTCTACTAGTCACATCAAGGCAAAAATTTTGGGCGATAAAGGCAAAAACCATAGCTCGAAATGACATTTTAAAATGTGTCAAATGCACAAGAGCTAAGCCAAAATTAATGGAGCAAATAATGGGACAGCTACCAGACCGTTTCTTAATTCTGGAGTTGACTATTGTGGACCCTTTAAGATTCATTACAAAATTCGTGGAAAGAAGCCACATACTGCTTACATAGCAATATTTTGTTGCTTTGCGAATAAAGCCGTACATTTGGAACTGGTTAGCGACCGTTAGCATCCACGGAAGCATTCTTGGCAGCTCTTCGTCGATTCATAAGTCGTCGAGGAAAATGTCAGACCTTACACTGCGACAATGCTACCAATTTTGTTGGTGCCAGGAACAAGCTTCAGGAATTGGAAGAGGCTATCTTTTCAGACAAGGCCAGAAAGTCTATAGCGGAGACTTGTAATAATAAAGGCGTCAATTTCAAGTTTATTCCACCAAGAGCACCTCATTTTGGAGGACTTTGGGAAGTGGCTGTAAAATCAGCTAAACATTTATTACACAAAAATGTTTCGTCGAGGAAAATGTCAGACCTTACACTGCGACAATGCTACCAATTTTGTTGGTGCCAGGAACAAGCTTCAGGAATTGGAAGAGGCTATCTTTTCAGACAAGGCCAGAAAGTCTATAGCGGAGACTTGTAATAATAAAGGCGTCAATTTCAAGTTTATTCCACCAAGAGCACCTCATTTTGGAGAACTTTGGGAAGTGGCTGTAAAATCAGCTAAACATTTATTACAGCTAATTTGACGTACGAGGAATTAGAAACTGTGATAGTGGAAATAGAAGCTATCATGAATTCAAGACCCTTGGTTCCGATGTCAAGCGATCCAAATGATGTTACGGCACTTACCCCTGTTCACTTTTTTATTGGAGAACCGGAAATATTGCCAATAGTCTTTTTGGTGTATTAGACTCCACGTACGCGGATAAAATGGTGCAAACGATCTCAGAGAAATCTCAAACTCCAAGTGGTTAAAATCAATAGAAAATGATATTGCAGAAACTACAGGTACTGCAAAATCTGCTTGCTTTCATGGTATATAACACTTGCGACTCAACTATCTATATTAGCTTCTAGTTTGCAACGAATGCAAACAGAGATCGTAAACGTTTTAACAGATATTCGGCATAACACAATAAGCCCAACGTTGCTGTCACCAAGGCAATTAATGGATCAGCTAACACAAATACGCAACCATTTGAAGCCTGGACAAACGCTTCCAGTCTCTCCTGATAATATTTTAATGCCATACCATATGATGAGAGCTGAGGGAACCATCGTAAAGGAGCATGTTATCATCAAAGTAAAATCGCCTTTGGTGTCTACTCAGATTTTTGACATCTATAGATTGACACCAATTTTTCCATTTTTGACTAAAGATGGAATCAGTATGTTTATAATTAAGACACCATATATCGCAATCAACAGTCATCGAGATGAATACTTTGAGATGTCGGAAATTGATTTTAAGGCTTGTCAAGAAAGAGCAAAAGATGATTTTATATGTTATAACAAACAAGAAATGTTTCCTTCGGAAACTAGCTGTGAAATGCAAATGTTTCATAATAAAACAGATTCTTCTTGCAACTTAATAAAGGCAGAAAGACCTTTTGTCTGGTTAAGAACACATGCCAGAAATCAACGGATCTTTACAACAAGATCCACGCTAACATTATCTGCAGTTTGCTTAGACGGAACCTCTAATATAAATTTAAAGGGTTTGGGATTTATGATTCCAAAACCTGGATGCACCATTCGAAATTCCTTAATGACAGTTACAAGTCAAGATGTGCTCGAAACCGAATTACGTACATCGTATGCTCGCTTTGGAGAAGGTGAACTCACTGAAAATCTACGGCTGAATTCAACAAGATCTACCTCTACAAGTTCGAAGGACGACCCAAACCTTTAAAACAAAGAGTTGTATCAACGAGAAGCGCAACTCTTTCCTCCCAATAGTTTTAAATTACCACATAATCTTTAGACTATTGAACATCATCATATTGCTATTTATATTGCATTATTTTTATAATAATCATTGTCATTACTCATTTTATAAAGAAATGGGGAAAACCTAGAAATAACCTTCAGCTGAATCACAACTGTAAATAGA
>JAECXW010000289.1:0-26763 GCA_018153365.1 Drosophila fuyamai | reverse complement strand
AACCATTTAATCCAGAGATAAAAATACGTAGAGCATTGCTCCTTATTGTTTTGTTTGTTTCTTTGGTAATTACGTTATCCTTTCCGTATGTCATTATAGATTTGTTTATAAGTAAAGTCATTTTTTATTGACTTCATTATAGTATTCAGTAGCTGTCATTCTACCTTGTCTAAGGATACTTAATGCGGACTCAATAATATGGATTGGTCGTTTATCACTATATATAAAATCCAATCTAGATAAAATTCCTTGAAAATTTAGAACAGTGCCATGATTGGTAAAAGCGTCGTGGGCTGCTCCCATGATTTTATTTCGTAAAATTGTTAACGCGATAAAATACTGCTGACTGTGAATTTTATAAAGGCTCATTGCAGTTTCTGCAGCTTGTCTCCAACCTTCGCATTGTGTTGGATCCCCGGTGAACTTCGGTAATGATTTGATTACTTCAAGAGTGGTTTTACATTTTATATCTGGGTCAACTTCTTGAATTTTATAGCCCTCTACTATGTTTGCGTCTGTAGCTAACTTTTCTTTAAAACCATCTATTTTTTTACTTACTTCGCTCAATTAAACATTAATTAAACTGTTCCACAGTTACTGGCTGTGGCTAAACCACCCGCAGAAAAATTAGCTGAACTTTCAGTTGCCGTTGTTAAATTTGATTCACCGAAACTAGCTATTAAATTTTCCAGATTGTTCTATTGTTAAATTTAAGAAAAGCAAATTTTTTTATAAAATAACAGTGAGAATAACTGTTATTTTATAAAAAAATTGCTTGTCTTAAATTTATTTTCTTTAAACCCTTTATTTAAAATAAAATTTTATTTATCCTCACGATACTGTCCGATGGGGTCTTCTTTCAATTTATGCGATGTTCTTCTTGTTGTCGATAGGATTACCAATTTTTCCAGTGTTGGCGAGGGATTGCCCTACAGTCCTTCCTTCCTGTCAATTTTTCTTTTGTTGGTTATTGGTTGTCTGATTATTTGCTTGTTGCTTTTGGTTGGTTTTGTAGTTTTAGTTGTTTTAGCGGTTTTAGCGGTTTTCGGATTAATTTTATTTTTATAGTGTTCTTGATGTTTGAGATTTAGATCTTCAGTCCACCGACTAATTAACTTAATGGATTATTTCATTTATTTCTCGATCACTGTTGGGCCACTATTGAATCTTGAGAAAAAAACATGAATGTAATTTTGAAGTATTAATCTGTCTTGAAGTGTATGGATCTAATTTGTTAACCTGACCTGCGCTCTCAGTGGTAAAGCTTAAGTTCACGCTCTCATGTAATTCACCACACTGGCCACCAAGGCTATTATCCAACGTAAGAATAAGGAGTTCAATTTTGGTAGTGCGACAAGACGGTTGGATTTGCTTCATTAACTTAACTATCCCCCCGACTCCCTACAGTTTCATTTGGGTCAGGAAAACTTTTCTGTTCCATGAAACATTTTGGCCCCTAACGTAGGGCAGGATAGTTAATTAAAAAAAAAAATTAAAAAATCCTTAGTGTTCAAGTCACTTTACGTTACGATTCGCGCTACTTCATATGTGATGCGCTGCTCAACATTAACCTAACGACACACGCACACTTACATCCGTAGACATGGCAGTACACCCCCCATACACCATCGTTGGAAGGCGCGGGTTGCTCAGAAGATCTGGATTACGCTACGCTGTTACCAGTCAGCTTCGACACCTATATTCTCGATTGCGGAGCCGAATCTCCATCGCCCTGTCGACAATATCATTTCTAACCTGGAAAACCGTTTTGCTGGACTACGTAACGCCCCAACGGTAAGGTTACGTCAACAGTGCCAACGCTGCCAGAGCGCTTACGCCAATCGCTGAGTCTCCTTTGGTCTCATTCCGCTGTCACTGCAATAGCAGTCACTGCGCAACGCATCAACCTAGAACTGGTTCATTGCGGAACTAGAGCGTTGCCAGATATTGAACTAAACACGTTGGCAGCATACATCTATAACCTCACACCAGAAGCTCTAATTTCTAATTACATACACTTTACAAGTGCTTATTGTAAGTGAATCACAATAACCATGTGTCCCATACCGCTAGACGTATTAAAATAAAAGCGATCTAACATACGCAGGAGCATTTCCCGCATTGGAGCAGCAGTCGCCAAGACGGAGAAGGTTGAGAAGCCAAATGCCCCGCTGAAGCCAGCCGTACTAACGTGTCGGCTAACTATTTTGGAGGCCTACTTCAAACAAATCATGGCCGTTCAAACCGAAATCGAGGCTTTTGACTCAACTGAGGAACAGCTAAACTACCGGGCCGAGCTGGAAGATCTGTTCATCGCTACAAAGGATACCATAAAGGATCAGCTTGGAGACGACGTGCAACATTCTACGCCGGTCGCCCAATACACGCTACTCTGGCCTGGATCAACATCGTCTCTTAAGCTGCCAACTCTTGCGCTCCCGCCCTTTGCTGGAATACAGAAATTTTATTACTACGTTCGTGCAAGTTGTAGATCAGCAGGAAGAGCTATCGCCGATCGAAAAGTTTAAACACCTCATAAACTGTCTCAGAGGCGCCGACCTATAGACCATCATAGCGTTTCAAGTCACTCCAGAGAATTACAGCAAGGCCTTACTTCGCCTAAAGAGCAGGTACGATAACCCCACCATCGTCTTCCTAGACAACATAGCGTCACTCTTCAAATTGCTAACTGTGACCACCGAATATAGTGTACAGTTGCGCAGCCTGGTTGACAACGCATCAGCGTTGTTTAACTCGTTGCGATCTTTAGGATCCGAAGCGCAGATAGCTCAAACGATGTTGACTGCTATTGTCATGGAAAATGTAGATAAGAGAAACTGACAGCTCTGGAACGAATCTCTGACGTTTGCAGCACTACCCTCTTGGAATGCCTGCCTCTCCTTGATTGAGCGGCGTTGCCAACACTTGGAGTCCTCAATACATCACGTCGGCAATACGAATACGGCTCAAAATACATCCGGCAGAACGCGACAACCGCAAGCTCCACGCATGGGCCACAGCTTTACGTGCTCCATGCAAGCGTGTCCTATATACTCTGGCAAGGATCATCGGATTTTTAGATGTTCGCGACTTCAAAACATGAAGCCTGCCCAACGTCTAGAAGCTGACGGACAAAATCGATGTGCACAAACTGCCTTGGAAAGGCTCATTATCCATCAAATTGTCCATTTTCAAATAGGTGCAGAATATGTTCACGGCTGCATCACACTATGCTTCACTTCGATCCGTCAGGACAGGAATCCAGGAGTCCTAGGCGGCCAAGTTCGACCAACGCGCCACCTCAGCACCATGTCGCTGAGGCCGTCGCTCACGCACACGTGTATACCCACCACAACCAAATCATTCTGGCTACAGCCATAATACTAGTGCAGGATGCTGTGGGCAACTACGTACCAGGACGTGCACTAATGGACTCTTGCTCCCAAGTTAACTTCATGTCCGAAGACTTCGCTTAACAACTTCGTTTGCCCCGAAGCAAGGGACATATCGACATTCGAAGCATCGGCGATTCTTTCACCCGCATCAAGCATCGCACTTCGACCGTTGTCAAGAATGATGTATAACCTCGAGAATTGCCAATCAACCCGTTGCAGAAATCCACGCTCCACTGGCTGATGAGAGATAGTCTCGCCATATCGACCTTCTTCTTGGCACAGAAACGTTCTTCACCGCTTTGTCTATTGGCCAAATCGTAGTTTCCTTTCATCAGAGGATTCAATAAACCTGAACTTGGAGCGCTTATGGCGCATAGAGGAAGTTTCTACTACGCCATTAACACTTACTCCACCGCAAGCTAAATGCGAATCGATCTTCCAAAAATTTTTCTGTCAAATAGCGGATGGAAGACTGATGGTTCAACTGCCCTTCAAGGATGACCCTAATCTGTTGGGGAGGTCTCTTGAAACAGCACGCCTAAGATTTGCATAGTTGAAACGTCGCTTAAGCCGAAACGCGAATTTGCGAGCCGAATACACTAAATTCATGGAAGAATATGAGCGCTTGGGTCACAAAGAATTAGTAACCAGCCCACTCCTCAACGAACCCCACTACTACATTCCACACCACTGCGTTTTAAACTCAACAGCACGTCAACGAAACTAAGGGTAGTCTTTGACGCCTCGTGCCCAACAAGCACCTACAAGTCCCTAAACGACATCCTTCTAGTTTGACCCACGATTCAACCAGACTTGTTTACACTCTTACTAAGGTTCCGGACTCATCGCTATGTACTAACTGCTGATGTCGTCAAGATGTACCGGCAGGTATTGATTGATCCAGCGCATCGTAAATTTCAGTACATCTTATGGAGAGGCTCCAACGACCAGGAGATTCGCACATACCAGCTGAACACCGTTACTTACTGCACCGCATCAGCGCCGTATCTAGCAATTCGTAGCCTGTCTCACCTCACCGATCAACATGCAAATTCACATCAAATTGGAGCAGAAGCCATAAAATCGTTTTTTTATGTGGATGACTTTCTCGGTGGAGCAAATACGCTAGATCAATTGAACCAGATTCAAACCGAAGTCATCGCTATCCTCACGGCCGGCAAGATGGAACTGGCAAAATGGCACTCCAACCATCACGATTTCGTCAATGATACAACGGTCAAGAAGCTAAATCTCGACGACTACGCCACGTCAAGCACATTGGGACAGAAGTGGGACCAACGAGAAGACATTTTCAAATTCTCATTCAACTGCAGCACAGCTCCGACAAGTATCACAAAGTATCTCGGTGGCCTCATCCCTCTTCGATCCGCTAGGATTTGTCTCGCCAGTTATTTTGGTGGCAAAAATCCTTCTACAGGAAATTTGGCTTCTTAGACTGCAGCGGGATGAATCAGTGCCAATGACACTCCAACAAGCGTGGCTATCGTTCGTGTCGTCGCTACAGCATTTGGACTCGCTGCTCATCCCACGTTTCTGCCTGCAGCCCCATTCAGATGAGCTAAAACTTTACTGCTTCAGCAATGCTTCAATAAGGGGGTATGGATGTTGCATTTACGCAAGAAAAAGGCGTGCCGAACGTGGAAGTTCATCTAATCTAATCCAATCTTCAGAAAAACGCAAATCAGAAATAGAGTCTTGGAAGCTCTCCACAACAAGGAATCACACCAGTCTGGCCTAAGATTGGTAGCATGGATGCTTCGATTTTGCGACCGATGTCGCAAGAAAATACCCTTTACTACGAGGTCACTTTCCCCACTGGAACTGCGAAGAGCCATGCTTTGCGTCGCATGGAACCTTCAACAGCGATATTTCATCGAGGCAAAAAGGTGCGCCGGTTCGTAGCCATCTTAAATTCTTATCGCCCTTCTTGCAGATCACAGATGGATTCAACCTACTTCTCGTCGGAGGACGATTGGAACTCGCATCGATCCAAGACACCCACAAGCATCCCATATTGCTTCCCGCTAAGGATGTTGCTGTCGTCAACTACGTACGTCATCTACACCTGCGGAACTGCCACGCTGATCCAAAGGTCCTGGTGGGACTAATGCGGCTGGAGTTCAACAGCGATATTTCATCGAGGAATTAACTCTTTTGCAAAAAAGTGCACCGGTTCGTAGCCATTTTAAATTATTATCGCCCTTCTTGCAGATCACAGATGGATTCAACCTACTTCTCGTCGGAGGACGATTGGAACTCGCATCGATCCAAGACACCCACAAGCATCCCATATTGCTTCCCGCTAAGGATGTTGCTGTCGTCATCTACGTACGTCATCTACACCTGCGGAACTGCCACGCTGATCCAAAGGTCCTGGTGGGACTAATGCGGCTGGAGTTTTGGGTCGTGAATGCCCGAGATGTCGCTCGTCGTGTTGTCAGCAACTGTGTGTACAGGCCCAAGTTGCTGCAACAACTTATGGGCAGCCTCCCAGTCGAGAGACTTACCCTGTCAAGACCATTTGCTCGGTGTGGGATAGACTTCTACGGGCCGGTTCATACCTATCTACGCGTTCGAGGAAAGGTGCCCGTTAAAAGCTACAACGCAATATTTGTGTGCTAAGCCACGAAGGCGGCGCATATCGAAATCGTCGGAGACCTATCAACTGATTCGTTCTTGGGTGCTCTGAAGCGGATGATCGCCAGACGTGGTCTACCTGCAGACATCTTTTGCGACAATGCGTCGAATTTTGTAGGCGCGAGCAACAAATTGCAAGACCTGAAGGACTTTTTCTTCAGCACCAAGAACCAGCAAGACAATATATCGTACAGTGCAAACGAATTTGTAACGTTCCATTCTCCTCCTAGGGCTCAACGCTTTGGCGGCCTCTGGGAGGCTGCTGTTAAGAGCGCCAAGAATCTCTTGTGCCGCACGCTCAAGGATCCCCGATTGACCTTCGCGGAGCTCTAAACTGTCGCTGCTGAGACTGAGGCGATCCTAAACTCTTGCCCGCTCTCTCCACAATCATCGGATCCTAGCGATTTGGCCGTTTTAACGCCTGGTCATTTCTTAACTGGGGACTCCCTTCGAGCACTCCCATTGCCATCAAGCAACATATCTGGAGGCGCTGGTCTACGGAGTATTTTCACGAGCTTCAGGCCAAATCAAACTGGATGTATCGATCTTCGAATATTGCAGTCAACGAAATGGTCCTTATCCACGAAGACCATATCCCTCCTCATTGATGGCTGTTAGGTCGCATCGAAGCCACTATTCCAGGTCAGGACAACCACGTCCGAGTCGCGGATGGGGCCGGAATGTTGGGCCACTATTGAATCTTGAGAAAAACATGAATGTAATTTTGAAGTATTAATCTGTCTTGAAGTGTATGGATCTAATTTGTTAACCTGAGCTGCGCTCTCATTGGTAAAGCTTAAGTTCACGCTCTCATGTAATTCACCGCACTGGCCACGAAGGCTATTATCCAACGTAAGAATAAAGAGTTCAATTTTGGTACAGCGACGAGACGGTTGGATTTGCTTCATTAACTTAACTATCCCCCCGACTCTCTACAGTCTCATGTGAGTCAGGAAAACCCTCCTGTTCCATTAAACAGGTATTCTACATCTTGGCCGTATATTTATGAATACAGCAATTTATTCGTGAAATTATCTTTAAGTGGATTTTGAATTTTGTATAATTCCTTTTAGAGTACAGTGAAAGCTTATTGTTATATTTTTAGGAATATATTCCCTTAAGATTAATACCAAGTTTTCCGGGGAATCAAATTCTATTATATGTCTGGTATTTCCGAAAATAATAGCAATTGTTGCTTTAACTCGTTTAAGGGTTTGCGGGTTTCTTGTTTAACATTCTCAAAACTATTCTCTGCTGAATTCTGAGTATTTTGATCTGCGACCAACTCGCTACTATCAGTTAAGATGTTAATTTGAATTTTTGATAGGGCATCTGTGAATCCATTGGTAGATCCTGGCTTATAAATTATTTTGGGAGAGTAACTTTCAATGAAAGTTTCTTGTATAACATTCTCAATACTACTCTCTGCTGAATGCTGAGTGTTTTGATCTGAGACAAACTTGCTACTATCAGTTAAGTTGTTAATTCGAATTCTTGATAGGGCATCTGCGACTACATTGGTAGACCCTGGTTTATAAATTAATTTGGGAGAGAAACTTTCAAAGAAGGAATACCATCTCTTCATTTCGATGCTTAGATTTTTTAGGCATGATGATCTGTATAGATTCTAGTTGTTAACGCCGTATAAATAGTTACGTAAATTTTTTAATGCCCAAACTATTGCTAAGAGTTATTTCTTGTTAGTTGGTTCAATTAGTTCAATTTGTGCAATTAAATTATCTCTGAGCTCGTTAAAAGCTCCTACAGCTGAATCAATCCATTGAAGTTTTTTCAGGGTCGGTGCTGATTACGTTGTGTGAAACAACGTAACCAAGAAATGTGGTTTCTAATTTGAAGAATTTTGATTTTTCAATTAAAATTTTCATCTTTGCGTTTGCAAGGATCCGAAAACGGGACAGACGGATTCATCGTCGGGCATAAGCCAGAGTCATCCGCCTTTACGCCGCGTAGATAGGGCATCCAAGAAAAACAAAGGGACAGAACCCATGCAACGAGGCAGGCGGATTCATCGTGGGGCATACGCCTAAAACATCCGCCTATACGCCGCGTAGCAAAGGGAACACACAAGGAAGGGTTTGCAAGGATTCAAAAATGGGACAGACGGGGCAGAGTCATCCGCCTATACGCCACGTTTCTTAAAAAGAAAAAAAAAAACAAGAGAGAACGCTATAGTCGGGTGCCCTGACTATCAGATACCCGTTACTCAGGTAAAAGGAGTACGAGGGAGATGGAGATAGAAACTTTGATCACGCGTAACTTTTTAACGAATGGTTCGATTTGAAAAATTTCTTCTACATTTCGATAGGTATTGATAAACACAATAAAACTGCATTTTTACTTTTCCAAAATATTTAAATTTTTAAAATCGTATATAAGCGATTGTGGGCGTTAAAGGGGGCGTGGCACCTTTTTGAAACAAACTTGCGCTGCGTAGGAACTCCTAGAATCTGCATGCAAAATGCCAATCCTCTAGCTTTTATAGTTTCCGAGATCTCAGCGTTCATACGGACAGACAGACAGACAGACGGACAGACAGACGGACAGACGGACATGGCTATATCGACTCGGCTAGTGACCCTGATCAAGAATATATATACTTTATAGGGTCGGAAACGCTTCCTTCTACCTGTTACATACTTTTGCACGAATACAATATACCCTTTTACTCTACGAGTAACGGGTATAAAAATAAATAAAGAGAGAAAAAAGGAAGAAAAAGGATAAGGCAAACACAGTACAAGTAATCACCAGTATGATAACTCAGCCCGTAGCGTCGTAAGGCCGAAGGACCCTTAGGACCCAAAGTAAGCTAAGCAACTGCTGAACACGGGAAGAAAATGTCAAGAAACCAAGCAGGGCCGACAGATATAACGGCGTGGAGTATAAGGGAGGAATAAGGGGGAAAGCCCGAGGGAAATAGCGGGATCGTGGAAAGGGAGCCGGGGAAAACCGAGGTGTCATCGGGATGGTCATAGCAAGGGATGATCATTCGAAAATCAGTAACCACCATGAGCGCACGTATAACCCGATTCGTGGTAAGAAGGAGGATGGCTGCCCAAACCGCGACAGGGCCCACCCCGGTGCAAGGATGGTCGGAGCACAGGCGCACGTCTGTCACCCGGCCTATCCGAACCTCGAGGCGGGTCCCGAAGCCGGTCAGCGAGCCGGAGGACTCGGCACCAGAGCCCACGGTCAGCTCTGACAGCGACGTAGAGATAGTGGACGACCCGGCAGTGCACTATGGGGTTTTTAACCACTTTATGTGGCATTTAGGCATTTTTTAAAAGTCCTCTCATTTAAAAAAAAATGGGAATGCTGGAATAGCGATAAGGGCCGGCTTGAGCAGGAAAAGGCTATATAATGTTTGATGAACAAATTATTTATAATATGAGGATCATTTTGATATGTTTGTCCTGTCAGTTGCCCGTCAATTTGGACAAATTCGAATCATTTTGCCTACAAACTGGCGGCTTGATAGTCGATATGTATACGTGCTTGCCTATGAGTTTTAAGTTTGATGAAATTTTTTCTTTTTGCTTTTGTTGCACTTATTATCATCCACTTTTATAGGCATAGAGCAACAAATTTCAGCTCCTTAAATTTAATTAATTTATTTTTAGTTTTAACTGATCGTTTCTATGGTATTTATAGCCTAGGGACAAATAATGACGATTGGTAGAGTTTCATGTCGATATCTCCAAAACTGACCGAGTTATTAATTAATGCCACAAAAACAGGTCAAAAACCCCATACTGCAGTGGAGCGTAGGCAGTGGCGGTTGCGGAGGGCCGTGGACCCTATGATGGGCAGCATCCTGCCCGGGGACCCCAAAACCTTTGGACTACATGGGGAGCGGGAGCTCACCCGAGCAGACGAGGAGGTCATGCACTCGGCCATGTAGGAGGCCCGCCAGCAGGCCAGGAGGAAGCGGGAGGCGGAGGCGGAGGAAGAGGAAGAGGAGAGGCAGGAGACAGCAAGACGACGCAGTGGGAGGCTGTCTTCCGTGCCGCACAGGAGGAGGAGGAACGTCTCTGGGCAGGACCCGTCGTGATGGACGAGGTCCCACCAGACTCGCCCGGGATGCTCGGAGTCCCTCCCACTCCCTGCTACCTGCCCGAGGGAGAGGAGGAGAAGGTACTCGCACCCTAAAGTGGTGTGAAGAATCACATTTTTAGTTAAATATAATTTTATGATTTTGTTAGATCTAAGTTTAAGCAGTAGGTTAATTATGAAGTTTATAATTTGAATTAGCCCTAAGTGGCCGCCAAAAACCATCGAATAAGCTAGGAGAATAGTTAAGTTTCCCCGCCGAAGTCAGTACACAAACCACGATCACGCCACAGAAAATACCAGAAAGAAACCACCACGCGTGAAGTGGAAAAATTGTGGCGAACGAGAAAGTCCGAACTCAAGAAAACGCAAGTCCTCGAGGCACGTGGGGCAGGAGAAAAAGAGAACGCAGACCGAAAAACACCAGGACACTGGCTTCGGAAAGCAGGGTGAGCAAATTGAGTGCGACAGGCGACAGACAGGGCTTAGAAAAGGCAACCCTTGAAATAAAACGAGAGTAACTCAAAATAAAAATGCTAAAATACTTTGTGCAACCAGTGTTACCTCCGATTATGCCGTCTGCGAGTATTTCGGGCATTTCCGAAGCGGTTTTTCTCAGCAGGATTAGCTGCGACAGTGCCGTCTGCGAGTATTCCGGGTGTGTTCACCATAGTTAGGGCCGCCAGTGTTACATCCGATTATGCCGTCTGTGAGTACTCCGGGCATTTTCGTAGAGGTTTTTCTCAGCAGAATTAGCTGCGACAGTGCCGTCTGCGAGTATCCCGGCCTGTTCGCAATAATTAGGGCCGCCAGTGTTACCTCCGATTATGCCGTCTGCGAGTATTCCGTTCATTTTCGTAGAGGTTTTTCTCAGCAGGATCAGCTGCGACAGTACCGTCTGCGAGAATTCCGGGCCTGTTTGCAATTAATCGGGCCACCAGTGTTACCACCGATCGTGCTATCTGTGTATATCCGAACATTTTCGTAGAGGTTTTCTCAGTAGAATTAGCTGCGACAGAGCCGTCTGCGGGCCTGTTCGCAATAGTTTGCGCCACTAGAGTTAGCTACAATCGTGCCGCCTGTGCGTATCCGGACATGTCCGCAGACATTTCACAGTAGGATTAGCCGCGACAGCGCCGTCTGCGAGTTTCGCAGAGGTTTTTCTCAGAAGGATTAGCTGCGACAGTGCCGTCTGCGAGTATCCCGGGCCTGCTCGCAATAGTTTGTGCCACTAGTGTTAGCTACAATCGTGCCGCCTGTGCGTATCCGGACATGACCGCAGACTTTTCACAGTAGGATTAGCCGCGACAGCGCCGTCTGCGAGTTTCGTAGAGGTTTTTCTCAGAAGGATTAGCTGCGACAGTGCCGCCTGCGAGTATTCCGGGCCTGTTCGCAATAATTAGGGCCGCCAGTGCTACCTCCGATTATGCCGTCTGCGAATATTTCGGGCATTTTCGTAGAGGTTTTTCTTAGCAGAATCAGCTGTACAGTGCCGTCTGCGAGTATTCCGGGCCTGTTCGCAATAAATCGGTCCACCAGTGTTGCCTCCGATCGTGCTGTCTGTGTATAGCCGAGCATTTTCGTAGAGGTTTTCTTAGTAGAATTAGCTGCGACAGAGGCGTCTGCGAGTATCCCGGGCCTGTGCGCAATAGTTTGTGCCACTAGTGTTAGCTACAATCGTGCCGCCTGTGCGTATCCGACATGTCCGCAGACTTTTCACAGTAAGATTAACCGCGACAGCGCGGTCTGCGAGTTTCGCAGAGGTTTTTCTCAGCAGGATTAGCTGCGACAGTGCCGTCTGCGAGTATCCCGGGCCTGCTCGCAATAGTTTGTGCCACTAGTGTTAGCTACAATCGTGCCGCCTGTGCGTATCCGGACATGTCCGCAGACTTTTCACAGTAAGATTAACCGCGACAGCGCGGTCTGCGAGTTTCGCAGAGGTTTTTTTCAGCAGGATTAGCTGCGACAGTGCCGTCTGCGAGTATTCCGGGCCTATTCGCAATAATTAGGGCCGCCAGTGTTACCTCCGACTATGCCGTCTGCCAGTATTCCGGGCATTGTACAGCTGTACAGTGCCGTCTGCGAGTAATCCGGGCCTGTTCGCAATAAATCGGGCCACCAGTGTTGCCTCCGATCGTGGTGTCTGTGTATAGAGGTTTTCTCAGTAGAATTAGCTGCGACAGAGCCGTCTGCGAGTATCCCGGGCCTGCTCGCAATAGTTTGTGCCACTAGTGTTAGCTACAATCGTGCCGCCTGTGCGTATCCGGACATGTCCGCAGACTTTTCACAGTAAGATTAACCGCGACAGCGCGGTCTGCGAGTTTCGCAGAGGTTTTTCTCAGCAGGTTTAGCTGCGACAGTGCCGTCTGCGAGTATCCCGGGCCTGCTCGCAATAGTTTGTGCCACTAGTGTTAGCTACAATCGTGCCGCCTGTGCGTATCCGGACATGTCCGCAGACTTTTCACAGTAAGATTAACCGCGACAGCGCGGTCTGCGAGTTTCGCAGAGGTTTTTCTCAGCAGGATTAGCTGCGACAGTGCCGTCTGCGAGTATTCCGGGCCTATTCGCAATAATTAGGGCCGCCAGTGTTACCTCCGACTATGCCGTCTGCCAGTATTCCGGGCATTGTACAGCTGTACAGTGCCGTCTGCGAGTAATCCGGGCCTGTTCGCAATAAATCGGGCCACCAGTGTTGCCTCCGGCCACCAGTGTTGCGTATCCGGACATGTCCGCAGACTTTTCACAGTAGGATTAGCCGCGACAGAGCCGTCTGCGAGTATTCCGGGTCTGTTCGCAATAGTTTGTGCCACTAAGGTTAGCCACGATTACGCTGTCTATATGTCCCCAGACATTTTCATAGAGTTTTCACTGTAGTGTCAGCCGCTACGTGGCCGCCGGTGCATGTAAAGGCCCGTCCACAGCGTTTTGTACACGACTCGGTGACCCGAGTAAGCATTTACCAAAGAAAACATAGTGATACCCGCCCCTCAACTGTCTCAAACTTAACAAATTTTATCTGATGGGGATCCTGGGCGGACTGAGACGCCGACCCCAGCAAAAAGCATCCTTACACATTGTCGCCCGAGCAGGGACCCGTTAGGGAAAATTCCAACCATCGTGGCCTAAAGAACCACTAGATCATTTTGTTTTCCACCATTGGGTGTTGGAATAATTTGTCAAGGGGTCATTGGGAAGGCCGACCCGAACAAAGCCGACGAGGGCAACTGGATCGCTCCGCCATCGGGTATATAACAGCGGGACTCATTGTCATAAGGACAGTCGGTCGTGAGAACTCAAGCAGTCAACATCGTTCAAGACCAATAAGATTTTATCATCTTCAAGTGTACAAATCAATCAAGTAGTGTACAAACCCTGTCAATTAAAATCGTGAACCGCGTGCACCGCGCAGATAAATTTCAATTAATTTGACATTCGCTCCAGGGATTCTGAACAATAATCAGCGTCGTAGACCGCGACCATCGAAACACTTTTAAAAGAATTCGTAGTACCACCGAGAACCTAAACCAAGAACGTCGGGTAACAAGAGTTCCGTGTAGACCCTTACGTAATGGGAGTCAAGTGGATCTCGTATCGTCGGAAACAGGAACTCGAGACCTTGACCGCTGCGAGTTGCGCGAACGACTCGCCGAGTTTTCGAAGCAGGAGGATCTATCACCGGAAACACAGGCACAGTTGCCAAAAATGGAAACGGCGTACGGGAATAGTGACCAATAGTCGCCTCTTTCTGTCGAACGAAAAAGGACCTGGCTACTGTAGGAGCAACTCTCTTCAGTTACCACGGACCACGGACAAATGCCCCTAATTTAACCACGCTACTACAGACCGACGAACGTCGTGAGGCACAGGCGTGACCTGAGGTAACTTCCTGCGCCACATTGGTGGACAAGATGGCCCGATGGGGGCTTACTTTTGACGGGTCCGGCGACCCACTAAGATTTATGGATCATATCGAAGGGAGGGCAGCCACGTATCAAGTCGACCTACGGACGCTACCCCAAGCGATGCCGGTGCTACGTGCCGGAAGGGCGGAGAGCTGGTTTCGTACGAGCAGACTGCAGGGCACAACATGGGGAACTTTTAAGAAGGAGTTCCTTGAGTTTTTCTTACCGCCGCGATACTTCCAAAGGCTGGAAGACCAGATCCGGACACATACGCAGCGACCAGGTGAGCTGTTCAAATTCTATTTGATCGATCTCCGCATACTCATGCAGCGGGCAGGATACACCATGGCTCAAGTACTTGAACGCATGTACGAAAATATGTTGCCTGAGTACCAACTGTACACTCGGCGTTAGGATTTTCGAACATTAACTGAACTGACACAGCTCGCAGTCAACTTCAAGGACATAAGGAGCCGAGGAGAGGGGAATCAAACAAGTATTCAGGAGCGCGAGGGATTTAACCCCCCACATCGAGAAACTCAAGGTGCCCCGAGGGGTGCGCGTGTCCACTCGAACTGGGAAGGGTCAACAGGAAAAGGTACCGAAATACAACATGGGACCATCATGTCGGAATCGGAGGCTCCGATCAATGTGCATAACGCCTGCAAGAACTGCGGGGGAAACGGCCATTTCCAACGGAAGTACCGACAACCCCAATTTTTATTCTGCTGGGACTGTGGCAGACGTGTCATAGAATGCTGCCGGAGATCGGGAAACGGCTAAGGGCCTCGAGCAGGTGGGGATCGCCCGAGGAACCCGAGAGATTCCCCAAACCAGTAAGTCAAGCTTTACATTTAGAGCAGGGCAGGATCCAGGCACAGGTCCGCATCAAAGGGAAACCGTTTAAGGCCACCCTGGATACGGGAGCCACACGGAGCTTCATTAGCGAACAACGAGCAGAGGAGATCGGTCGTAGAAGAGATTGGCGAGAGATTCGCACCCGGATCCGATTGGCCGATGGATCCCACCGTGACCTTACGAGGGGCCTGGTAATAACCATACACCTGGGTGTCCAACAAGTAAAGCTATTTTTGCTAGTGATGTCCACGGTACTAGATGATCTCCTGCTAGGAATCGATTTCCTTTGCGGCTTCAAGGCCACCATTATCTATGGGGGAGAATTATTGCAACTGGACCCGAGGGCTGAACTAACCAGCAATCGACAAGGCAACGAGGAAACCATGGAAATTCCAGCGAGGGACAACGCACCAGACGAGGAGTGCGTGGCTGCTCCACCTGGAATCTTGTGAGGCAAAGAGGAAACCCTGGAAATTCCAGCGAGGGACAACGCACCGGACGAGGAGAGAGGCAAGAAATGGAGTTGGGACAGGGGACAGGAACAAGCTTTCGAAACACTGAAGACCCGACTCACTGAAGCCCCAGTGCTTGCGTGCCCTGACTTTACTCAGAAATTCTCGTTACAAACCGATGCTAGCGATCACGGGTTAGAAGCAGTCCTGCTTCAGAGCATCGACGGAGTAGAGCGAGTCATAGCCTACGCCAGCCGACGATTAACACGAGCTGAGGAAAACTACTCAGTAACTGAGAAAGAATGCTTCGCGATCGTATGGGCCATTCCGAAAATGCTACCTTGAAGGCTATCGGTTCGAAGTCGTGACGGATCATCTGGCGTTGAAATGGTTGAATTCAATTGACAACCCGATCGGGCAAATCGCAAGGTGGGCGCTCGATATTCAACAATCAACAATCAAAGTTTAACGTAGTTGCGGACGCTCTCTCACGCTAACCCTTGGACACGGTGCGACAAGCCGATGTGGAGCCATCCCAGAGCAAGTGGATACGTAAGATGACGCTTCAGGTAACTCAAGAACCTGAAAAAATTTCCAGACTATCGGATCGAAGGTGGCCATCTGTACCGAATGACAGGAAATACACCCCAGGAGGATGATCAAGTCCCGTGGAAACTATGTGTCGGCCAGGAGTACCACCAACGGGTGTTGCAGGAGTGCCACGATCACCCAACAGCCGGACACCTGGGCAGACGGAAAACCAGCAAACGCGTAGCACAAAAGTATTACTGGCCAAGACTTTTCAGGGAAGTTACAAAGTATGTACGTCGGTGTCGCACTTGCCAGAAATACAAGGTAAGCCAACTTAAACCCGCCGGCCGGATGTTTACACGCCAAGTCGAAGAACCATCCAGTGTAGTATGTGCAGACTTCATGGGCCCTTTTCCACGTTCTCGTCACGAAAATACTATGCTATTGGTATTTTTGGACGCATTCACTAAGTGGGTAGAGTTAGTCCCACTTCGGAAAGCGACCACACCCCATCTAGAGCGATCATTTCGAGACAGAATTTTAAGCCGCTTTGAAGTTCCCCGCACATTCGAATGTGACAACGGGAAACAGTTCACAAGTCGGTCTTTTTAAACATTCTGTAAAACTCTTGGAATGGAACTTCAACACACGGCTCCCTACACGCCCCAACAAAACCCAACAGAGAGGGCAAACAGGACGATAAAAACAATGCTGGCCCTGTACTTGGATGGAGCCGAGCAAAACACTTGGGATGAACTGCTCCCCGAACTTTCGTTGGCCCCGCCTTTATCATGCAAGGGAGGGAACCGAGACTACCCAAAACCCTATTCGATCAAGCCACACCTGACCACACGTCGAATCAACCACCACCCGGAGAAAAGGCAGAGCAGATGCGGGAATTGTTCCGGATCGTCAAGGACAATAGCAAGCGAGCATCGAACGAACAGAGACGACACTACAATCTCAGAATGGCGACCCTCCGTGGGATCACTAGTACTCCTCCGCCGTCACGTGCTATCCAAGGCCTCAGAGGGATTCACCGAAAAACTTGCGGCCAAATACGACGGACCATACACTGTGCACAAGTTGCTGTCTTCTAATATCTTACAATTACAGCTACCTGGGCTTTAGTGACATAAAGGAATATCATCACGACGACACCGACGAGACGAGCGACCTGATGCCATCGAGGAAGCCACGTCCTGAGTAATGGGGCCACTTGCTGGTAGTCGCGACTACCCAACGTCCCTCCCCGCCAGGGGAACTCAGTAACAGGCCACCAACTCGTTCCCCCACCGACGTTTATTATTACTATTAAATGCTTAGAAAACATTGTTAAGATAATGCATACAAATGATTTACGTAGGAAGGAGTTAGGTTTAATTTAGACAATCGCACTCATAGGGACATCGCTCCATGAGTTCCAGGGATCCGATTAGGAACTATCAGGAACTATATGGACCAGATCTCTACGACAGCCCTTGCACGATGGCTAGGAAGCACCTGCCGTCACCGGGTATCGCCGTACCAAGGGTCGAAGGAGTCATTACCAACGAACCACTGTTCGATGGCCCTAGTACCTCCAGCCAAGCAGCCAGGGCGCGGGCCGAACTACAACGGCGAAACCTCCATGATTCGGACCCCGACGACACCCGAACGCCCAGCGGTAACCCCGACACGTCGCAACCTCATGCGGCCGCTAAGAGGAAACGTCGACGCGATGGAACCAGGGCAAGGTTTGAAATGCAACGTATCGAAACTGTCCACCAGACATGGGAAGAGGTTGCTTGCGGTGCCGTGCGCGAGATCAAGTGCGCAGTGGCCGGCATCAGATCCAGTCTTCGTCGCCGAGCCGTCCGGCCAAGGGGCAACTCGTCCACAGAGCCGAGGCCTGGACCGAGCAGACCACCCACAAGTACGGTCGAGCACCAGGAACCATCCATGGTAGTGGCCCCGTACCAGTGGCGAGTGGAGACGGCCAGATGAGAGATCCCGACCATGCTCCGAACCCGGATAGAGCGGGAATTAGCGCAACCACGGATGAGGGACATACGACGCGTGGAGAGAGTCGAGGGAAAGCAATACCGGCTCCACTTGTCCAAAAGCGGGCGCGTCACGGTCCATCCACACCCCACCCCGAAGTAAAGGGATGGTGTGAAGAATCACATTTTTAGTTAAATATAATTTTATGATTTTGTTAGATCTAAGTTTAAGCAGAAGGTTAAGAGACGTTAATTATGAAGTTTATAATTTGAATTATCTCTAAGTGGCCGCCAAAACCATCGAATAAGCTAGGAGAATAGTTAAGTTTCCCCGCCGAAGTCAGTACACAAACCACGATCACGCCACAGAAAATACCAGAAAGAAACCACCACGACGAAAGCCCACAGAAAAGGCTCTCTAGAAAAGAGAGCCACGACCACACTGTGATTAGAGACTTGAAGCGGGAACGACGCGCGTGAAGTGGAAAAATTGTGGCGAACGACAAAATCCGAACTCAAGAAAACGCAAGTCCTCGAGGCACGTGGCGAAGGAGAAGGTGAGCGCAATGAGTGCGATAGGGACAGACAGGGCTTAGAAAAGGAAACTTTTGAAATAAAAAGAGAGTAACTCAAAATCAAAACGCTAAAGTACTTTGTGCAACCAGTGTTACCTCCGATTAAGCCGTCTGCGAGTATTCCGGGCATTTTCGTAGAGGTTTTTCTCAGCAGGATTAGCTGTGACAGTGCCGTCTGCGAGTATTCCGGGCCTGTTCGCAATAAATCAGGCCACCAGTGTTACATCCGATTATGCCGTCTGCGAGTACTCCGGGCATTTTCGTAGGGGCTGTTCTCAGCAGGATTAGCTGCGACAGTGCCGTCTGCGAGTATTCCGGGCCAGTTCGCAATAATTAGGGCCGCCAGTGTTACCTCCGATTATGCCGTCTGCGAGTAATCCGGGCATTTTCGTAGAGGCTTTTCTCAGCAGGATCAGCTGCGACAGTGCCGTCTGCGAGTATTTCGGGCCTGTTCGCAATAATTAGGGCCGCCAGTGCTAACTCCGATTATGCCGTCTGCGAGTATTCCGGGCATTTTCGTAGAGGTTTTTCTCAGCAGGATTAGCTGTGACAGCGCTGTCTGCGAGTGTTCCCGGCCTGTTCGCAATAAATCGGGCCACCAGTGCTACATCCGATTATGCCGTCTGCGAGTACTCCGGGCATTTTTGTAGGGGCTTTCCTCAGCAGGATTAGCTGCGACAGTGCCGTCTGCGAGTATTCCGGGCATTTTCGTAGAGGTTTTTCTCAGCAGGATCAACTGCGACAGTGCCGTGACTGTTCGCAAATAATCGGGCCACCATCGTGCTGTCTTTGTATATCCGAGTATTTTCGTAGAGGTTTTCTCAGTAGAATTAGCTGCGACAGAGCCGTCTGCGCCATAGTTTGTGCCACTAGAGTTAGCTACAATCGTGCCGCCTGTGCGTATCCGGACATGTCCGCAGACTTTTCACAGTAGAATTAGCCGCGACACCGCCGTCTGCGAGTATTCCAGACATTTTCATGGTGTCTTCACTGTAGTGTCAGCCGCTACGTACTCATCTATACACAACCACACGACCAACGTATATTAAACAGTGGCCCCCGAGCAGATTAAAAACAAACAGATAGAAACCTCAAAATACCAACAAAGATCGTAATTTTTCTCAGAGACTGTGCCCTGGACTGGTGGCACACCCATCCTACCCGAAAGCCATCGTGTAAAGACTTCAAAGAAGAATTCCTGGAATACTACAGACCAGCGGACCACGAAGAGAAAGCGATGGAAAACATAACACGCAGGTACCAGGGTACAAACGAGCTAGCAAAGGACTACGCGCGGGAACTCCGGAAGATTATGAGGTTTACCACACTCACGGGAAAAAAACTAGAGTGGGTTTACCGGAACAGGAGTGGAATTCAAAAAGTATGCTAAACGGGGAGAATGCTGAACCCTAGCAGAATACCTGCAGTTAGAAAAGGAATTCGAGGCCATCCAGCCACAGAAACGCACAACACAACAAACATCGGAAAATCACTGGACACAACAGCAGCGACCGGGAAATTTCGAGGGACAACAGCAAACATATGGAAATATGGGAGACAAACAAGAAACCAATGGAGACCCCAGGAACCACTACAAGCACTGAACGGAGGAATCACAAGATCATTCAGCATGAATAATAGATGTTCAAGGTTCAAAGGAGAGAAACACATAGGACGGCAGTGCAACAACACACCAAGAATACATTGCTGGATATGCGGACATGAAGGAGTACGCACGATCCATTGCTGCCGCCGGAACGAAACGGCGGGAAACGCCAGAGGCCAATGGGATCAGAGCGGGCACCCAGGGCATACACCACACCCGCAACAGCAATAAAATTCAATGGCCGACGACTACTTGCACAAGTGAATATAGGCAACACAGGAGTTCGCGGGGCCATAGACACGGGAGCCACAAGAAGTTTCATCGCCAGGAAACTAGCCAACAACATAGCCAGGCATGGGATAAGGAAGCAAGTAACCGAAGCCATTAGACTAGCAGACGGGACAAACAGAACGGTCACAGAAGCACTGGAAGTACCAATACATCTCGGGAACCAAACAAGCATGACGACGCTGCTAATCCTCGAAGAGGTAATCGGCGACCTTCTACTGGGGATAGACTTATTGAAACAATGTAACGCCACACTACAATGCGGAGGCATTACTGCAAGAATGAACATGAACAAAAGAAACAAAAACAGAAACAAAAAACAAGAGCCACGGCATCGGATCACTAGCGACAGGCGATCTATCAGATGCAGAGATCCAAGAAAACCTCAAAAAGGAATTGGAAATGATGAGTCAAGTCAAGGGAGTCAGCCACATTGCCACGCATAAGATCTTTATGAAACACGATCGCTCAATTAAGCAGAGGTATTACCCGGAAACCCGGCCATGCAAGCAATAATAAACAAACAAGTGGACGACCTCCTAGCTCAGGACCTTATCGAACCCTCGCATTCCGCTTACAGCTCGCCAGTAGTAATTGTAGAAAAGAAAAACAAAGAATGGAGACTTGGCATAGACTACAGGCAGCTGAACGAGCACTCAGAACGGGACGCATACCCGGTACCCCGAATGGATCAAATACTCAACCAACTACGGGAGGCGAAGTATATAAGTACACTCGACTTAAAAAGTGGCTACTGGCAAATACCGATGGATAAAGGGAGCAAACAGTACACTGCTTTCACCGTGCCAGGTCGCGGACTGTTTCAGTGGAAGGTAATGCCTTTCGGGCTACACACAGTGTGACCTCACATCGTGCTGTCTGTGTATATCCGAGTATTTTCGTAGAGGTTTTTTCAGTAGAATTTGCTGCGACAGAGCCGTCTGCGCCATAGTTTGTGCCACTAGAGTTAGCTACAATCGTGCCGCCTGTGCGTATCCGGACATGTCCGCAGACTTCTCACAGTAGGATTAGCCGCGACACCGCCGTCTGCGAGTATTCCACTAAAGTTAGCCACGATTACGCTGTCTATATCTCCCCAGACATTTTCATAGAGTCTTCACTTTAGTGTCAGCCGCTACGTGGCCGCCGGTGCATGCCCGTCTACAGCGTTTTGTACACGACTCGGTGACCCGAGTAAGAATTCACCAAAGAACAAAATTTATCTGATGAGGATCCTGGGCGGACTGAGACGCCGACCCCAGCAAAAGGCATCCTTACAGATTGGCGCCCGAGCAGGGACCCGTTAGGGAAAATTCGGGGAAAATTCCATTCATCGTGGCCTAAAGAACCACTAGATCATTTTGTTTTCCCCCATTGGGTGTTGGAAAATTTTGTCAAGGGGTCATTGGGAAGTCGGTAGCCGTTGCCAATCGAGGAGTCTTAAGCTGTAAAATTCGTAAGAACTGCAGAGAAATAAATATATATTAATGAATACACTGAGAGAAATTTTATTGAAAAAAAATATATATAAACTTGTTAACATTCGTGACGAAGATAGCTCTAATTAACCTGTGAGATCGCACGCTCGTAATATACCCATAGTAAGAAGAGACCCACGTGCGTTAGGCCGACCCGAACAAAGCCGACGAGGGCAATGTGATTGCTCCGCTATCGGGAATATAACAGCGGGACTCATCGTCATAAGGACAGTTGGTCGTGAGAACTCAAGCAGTCAACATCGTTCAAGACCAAGTGTACAAATCAAGCGAGTAGTGTACAAACCAATTAATTTGACATTCGCTGCAGGGATTCTGAACAATAATCAGCGTCGTAGACCGTGACCATCGAAACAATTTCAAAAGCATTCGTAGTACCACCGAGAACCTAAACCAAGAACGTCGCGTCACAAGAGTTCCGTGTAGACCCTTACGCAATGGGAGTCAAGTAGATCTCGTACCGTCGGAAACAGGAACTCGAGACCGCCGCGTTCGGATTGTGACGACCCAGCGTCACAAAGAATAAAAGAACATTCCAAAAAACACACACCACTTGCCAAACGCACGCCCAAAAACGACAAACTGGCCACACTTACTCCACCGATACATCGATAGTCGACTACCATCGCTATATCCGTGACCCGATAACAAGTTATCGATATCGGGATTCACGACATCGACCGCTGTGGGCACACTCAACGGGGCCTATATAAGCAGAGGCAAGACCCCAGATGAGTCACTTCCGTTCCGACGATCTTCGAGGAAACATCAGCCACAAGGAGGAATATCCGGGTAAGTGTTCTGGTAGATAGTCTTGGTATTGGTAGTAAATCCGTAAAAACTCGGTTTTTAAATCGGTTCTGCGACCTGGTGAGGATCACTGGCATCCCGGTGTGGTTTCCTAGAAATCAGCCCAGACCCAGCCGTGATTACTGAGGCGGCCCGGTTTTCGTAATACAGGCCCACCTCAGTGAGTTCCCCCAGACGTCACGTTTCCGGCTCCCGACCCTAAAACGAAATGGATGTAGAACGGCAGTGCGAACCTAACGAAGCCCGGCAGACCGAAACTAACGATGCCCTACATTCCCGAATCCCACTAGAAATCCAAGTAGATATCTCCCAACGACCCAGAACACTACGAACCCGACGTACGCACGACGAAACAGTCCACTTCTCGGTCCTTCCGAGAAGAAGCACCGAAGCGACTTCTCGGCCCTTCCGCAGCGCCGAAGCTCGCAGTAAGCATTTAATCACTCGGCCCTTCCGTAGCGCCGGATCACGACAGTAAGCAGTTCATCACTCGGCCCTTCCGTAGCGCCGGGTCACGACAACAAGCAGTTTATCACTCGGCCCTTCCGTAGCGCCGGATCACGACAGCAAGCAGTTCATCACTCGGCCCTTTCGAAGCGCCGAATCGACAAAGCAAGCAGTCCCGACTCATCTATACACAATCACACGACCAACGTATATTAAAACAGGGTCGTTACAGTGGCGCCCGAGCAGATTAAAAACAAACAGATAGAAACCTCAAAATACCAACAAAGATCGTAATTTTGCTCAGAGACTGTGCCCTGGACTGGTGGCACACCCATCCTACCCGAAAGCCATCGTGTAAAGACTTCAAAGAAGAATTCCTGGAATACTACAGACCAGCGGACCACGAAGAGAAAGCGATGGAAAACATAACACGCAGGTACCAGGGTACAAACGAGCTAGCAAAGGACTACGCGCGGGAACTCCGGAAGATTATGAGGTTTACCACACTCACGGGAAAAAAAACTAGAGTGGGTTTACCGGAACAGGAGTGGAATTCAAAAAGTATGCTAAACGGGGAGAATGCTGAACCCTAGCAGAATACCTGCAGTTAGAAAAGGAATTCGAGGCCATCCAGCCACAGAAACGCACAACACAACAAACATCGGAAAATCACTGGACACAACAGCAGCGACCGGGAAATTTCGAGGGACAACAGCAAACATATGGAAATATGGGAGACAAACAAGAAACCAATGGAGACCCCAGGAACCACTACAAGCACTGAACGGAGGAATCACAAGATCATTCAGCATGAATAATAGATGTTCAAGGTTCAAAGGAGAGAAACACATAGGACGGCAGTGCAACAACACACCAAGAATACATTGCTGGATATGCGGACATGAAGGAGTACGCACGATCCATTGCTGCCGCCGGAACGAAACGGCGGGAAACGCCAGAGGCCAATGGGATCAGAGCGGGCACCCAGGGCATACACCACACCCGCAACAGCAATAAAATTCAATGGCCGACGACTACTTGCACAAGTGAATATAGGCAACACAGGAGTTCGCGGGGCCATAGACACGGGAGCCACAAGAAGTTTCATCGCCAGGAAACTAGCCAACAACATAGCCAGGCATGGGATAAGGAAGCAAGTAACCGAAGCCATTAGACTAGCAGACGGGACAAACAGAACGGTCACAGAAGCACTGGAAGTACCAATACATCTCGGGAACCAAACAAGCATGACGACGCTGCTAATCCTCGAAGAGGTAATCGGCGACCTTCTACTGGGGATAGACTTATTGAAACAATGTAACGCCACACTACAATGCGGAGGCATTACTGCAAGAATGAACATGAACAAAAGAAACAAAAACAGAAACAAAAAACAAGAGCCACGGCATCGGATCACTAGCGACAGGCGATCTATCAGATGCAGAGATCCAAGAAAACCTCAAAAAGGAATTGGAAATGATGAGTCAAGTCAAGGGAGTCAGCCACATTGCCACGCATAAGATCTTTATGAAACACGATCGCTCAATTAAGCAGAGGTATTACCCGGAAACCCGGCCATGCAAGCAATAATAAACAAACAAGTGGACGACCTCCTAGCTCAGGACCTTATCGAACCCTCGCATTCCGCTTACAGCTCGCCAGTAGTAATTGTAGAAAAGAAAAACAAAGAATGGAGACTTGGCATAGACTACAGGCAGCTGAACGAGCACTCAGAACGGGACGCATACCCGGTACCCCGAATGGATCAAATACTCAACCAACTACGGGAGGCGAAGTATATAAGTACACTCGAAGTGGAGCGAAGAGGCAGAAAAAGCAACGCAAAACCTGAAAAAAGCACTAACAGAAGCACCGGTACTGAATTGCCCGGATTTTGGGAAAACGTTTATACTTCAGAGGGACGGGAGCAACTGCGGATTAGGAGCGGTCCTGACTCATACGCCAGTCGGAAGCTCACAAAGACAGAGCAAAACTACTCAGCGACCGAAACAGAATGCCTGGCAATGCACTGGGGCATCCAGAAAATGAAGATGTACTTGGAAGGGTATCACTTTGTAGTCATCACTGATCATCAGGCGCTAAAATGGCTAAACTCGATAGAAAGCCCATCAGGACGGATTGCCAGATGGGCGTTGGCAATGCAGCCTTACTCGTTCGAAACACGCTATCGCAAAAGAAAGCTCAATGTCGTTGCGGACGCACTATCCGGAATGCCAGAAGAAGAAGCTCACGGAGCCGAGGTCGAAGAAGACATTTGGATTAAACAGAAACTCCTAGACTTGGAAAGAAACCCCGAACAATGGCCAGATTACGCGATAATCAACGGAAAACTATACAGACATCTACCGTCATGGGCCGCAGACGAGGACACACAACCATGGAAACTATGCGTGGCGAAAAGCCAAAGAGCACGAGTACTGCGAAAAATCCACAGCGAAGCAACAGCAGGACACCTAGGGGTCAGAAAAACAAAACACCGGATAATAGCGACATACTACTGGCAAGGAATGCACAGAGACATACAGCAGGATGTACGAAGCTGCGAAACATGCCAGCTACAAGACATCACAACAACAAGCAGCGGGGCAAATGTTGTCACAGATAGTGAAAGCACCTGGTGAAACCTTGTGTATAGACTTTGTGGGGCCACTACCAAGATCTAGCCATGGTAATAACATATTATAAGTGATGTTCGACAAATTCACGAAGTGGGTAGTGATAGCAGCCGTCCGGAAAGGGACCTCGAAAATCGTATTAAAGGTCCTCAAGGAACAAATCATTTCACGGTTTGGAACCCCAAAAAATCTGATCTCAGACAATGGAGTACAATTCACAAGCAACATGTTCAAGGCACAGCTACAAAAATGGGGGATTGCTCACCAACTAACACCCCTCATGAAAACACCCCTCAGGAAAACCCAGCAAAAAGGGAAAACCGTACGATAAAAACAATGATAGCCCAATTCTCAGGCACAGAGCACACAAGATGGGACGACTGGCTACCTGAAATATCGCTAGCGATCAACAGTAGCAGATCGGAATCAACAGGATATAGCCCGGCATATCTGCTATACGGACGGGAAATTAGACTACCAGGAAGCCTGTTTGTCGAAAACACTCAAGATCCGGAATCGTAGAGGAGACAGTGAAGGCACGATGGGAAGGGATAATGAAAACAAGGAAACTAGCACACCTAAACATGGGAACAGGATCAAGCTAGATCGTACAACCTCCGGAAAAGTGACTGGAGACCCAAAATAGGAGACCCAGTATGGGAAAGACAACACCCCTTGTCAAAAGCAGCAACTGGATTTGCGGCCAAACTAGCCCCAAAATACGAAGGTCCATTCAAAGTAACAGGTTTCATATCAGCGGTGATTGCAACAATAAAACACACGGTGACCGGGAAGACGCACAGAGCCTACATAAACGAACTAAAACACTACGTAGAAACCCACGAATAACAAGCATGCGCAACTCCAAAAACAACAAACTAAAACCATCCACCCATTCTTCAGAATGGACAAGAAACTAAAAAGCTCGCTCTCGAAGTACCGGGAGAGCCTTTAAATGCTCAACCAGCAGCGGCGAAAGGTGATTATACTCGGATCCGTGGACGTGGCAGTGTTATGTTAGAATTTATGTTATTTTAGTTAAAAATATAAACGCGC
>JAECXW010000288.1:0-92111 GCA_018153365.1 Drosophila fuyamai | reverse complement strand
TATATATATATATGAAAAATGATATATATAAATGAAAAATGTGACAGTATATATGTAGGAACAACAAAATCCAAACTAAAAACTCGAATATCACAACACAGATCAGACTTCAAATTAAGACACCAAGCTAATATACAAAAAACAGCACTTATGGCCCACTGTAAAACCAGCGGTCACTCACCAAATTTTGAAGCAACGACTATTTTGGAACAAGAACAACATTACAAAAAACGCTTCACCATAGAAATGTTACATACAAAACAGACGTTGAAAATTGCGCTCACATTTACAGACACTTACTTAATAACAACTAGTATTAATCTCCACGTCCGACGGTGCAGACGTGTAAAATTATGTAGGTGTAATAATTTTTAAAGCTTTGTTTTTTATTGTCTAAATTTATGTTATTTTATGTTTTTATGTTGACTATAGTGCCCTGAAGACGGTTGCCGAAGTGCAACCGAAATATATTGGAAATAATCAAAAACAAGAGAGAACGCTATAGTCGGGTGCCCCGACTATCAGATACCCGTTACTCAGGTAAAGGGAGTGCGAGGGAGATGGAGATAGAAACTTTGATCACGCATAACTTTTTTAACGAATGGGCCGATTTGAAAAATTTCTTCTACATTTCGATAGGTATTGATAAACACAATAAAACTGCATTTTTACTTTTCCGAAATATTTAAATTTTTAAAATCGTATATAAGCGATTGTGGGCGTTAAAGGGGGCGTGGCACCTTTTTGAAACAAACTTGCGCTGCGTAGGAACTCCTAGAATCTGCATGCAAAATGTCAATCTTCTAGCTTTTATAGTTTCCGAGATCTCAGCGTTCATACGGACAGACAGACAGACAGACGGACAGACAGACGGACAGACGGACAGACGGACATGGCTATATCGACTCGGCTAGTGACCCTGATCAAGAATATATATACTTTATAGGGTCGGAAACGCTTCCTTCTACCTGTTACATACTTTTGCACGAATACAATATACCCTTTTACTCTACGAGTAACGGGTATAATAAAAATTAAAAACTTATTTAAAAAAATTTTTCAATTGTTGACCTCGAGCCGGAAAAACTCAAAAAAATTTAAACACGCATCAAAGGTCGCCTACAAACAAAATTACAAAAAACGGAAGGCACGCCGTACGTATACACCAACACAAACATGGGATATACGCATATTAAAAACCACTATAACAACTACAAGGACATAATAAACAAATTCCAGACAACATATAAAAAACAAGTAAAATTAAAAGCTGGTATTATCTTTTTGTTAAAATGTAGAAAGTCCCAGTTAATTCCAAATTTTTTAAAGAATACAACTAAATGTAATAAGCTATTTATATTTGACAATGACGCACATCCAGACATTAGAAGAGCCTTAGCTAGACATTCACATATATTCCACAAGAAAGTACTAAACATTATAATAAAACACAAACATGACTTAATGAAGGAACTAAACAAAAGGGTAAAGGAAACCAAAGAAATTCTGGAGAGGCAGTTAAACTCAGCTGACTTACAAATGTTTATGAAGAGCGAGAGAAACGTCGCGAATAAACTAACAACAACATTAAAAGAGAGACATGAGAGGAAGTATAGAAGACTACAAAAGGAACGGAATAATGTATTCACGAACAACAACAAAACGAACGATTGGTTTGTCAACAAAACGAATGTGGAGTTCCCGCCAGACGTGAAAGCACTTCTTGCAAAGGGTCCAAAGTTCGCGATACCAATAGAGAAGAAGAATTTCCCTCTCTTCAAGTACATAGCGGACGGAGAGGAATTGGTGCAAACTCTTACATGTAAAGACTCTTTTCTTATTAAAGATTATATGACGTCGGTTCGGGAAAGTGCAATAGATCGCGCAATACTAGACACAGTGGGGCAGACACGAAAATTTTTAAAGGAAAATGACGAAATACTTATTTTAACTTCTGACAAAGGAAACAAGACAGTTGCTATGGACAAAGATACTTACATTTTTCATTTATATCTCCATTGCATGGTATTTTATATACCACATTGTTTTTGTCAAACATTTGTATTTTGGACTTGGTCTTGTTGAATATTGGTCGTAGGGTATTGTTGGGCTTGTGTGCTATTGTTATTTTTTGTTTATTGTAAAATTCTGACTTTTTAAGGCGTTCTGATAGTCTTGGTATATATGTTACGGACATGTATTGTGTAGGTTCTCTACATTTTGTTTTTTGTTCCATGTTTTGGTGTCTTTTAATTAAAGTTCTAATTAGATTGTTTGGGAAGTCGTTGTCCTTTAAAATTTGTCTTATTTCATTTTTGGTTTCTTCATGAAAAATGTTGTCCGAAATGGCTAGCATCCGTTGTATACAACCTACCGCTGTACTGATTATTATTGTTTTAGGGTGTTTTGAGTTAAAGTTGATGATTCGTCCTGATGCTGTTGTTTTTTTATACCACTTAAGTTTTAGAATGTTCCCCTGTCTATGAACCATTGAGTCTAAATATGCTAGTCTTCCATCTTCTTCCTGTTCCAGTGTGAATTTTATATTTTTATTGAAAGAGTTTAAAGCGTCAAGTGTGTTTTGTATTTCGTCTTCTTTTACTATTGCGAATAAATCATCCACATACTTCGTCAAAAGTCTTGGTTTGTGTCCTAGTTTTTTCAAAGTATAGTCTAATAGCTCTTCCATTACTATATCTGCAATTATTGGTGAAGCAGGGGATCCCATCGGCATTCCTTTTAGTTGTGTGTATATATCGTCATTAAATTTAAAATATCTGTTGTCTTGTATGCAGAATTGTACTATGTCCATAAACATTTTTTTCGGCATATTTGTATGTTCTTTTATTTTTGTCCATTTTTCTCTAATTGTGTCTAGTGCAAGGTCTGTAGGTATGCTGGGAAATAGTGAGACTACATCAAATGATATTAATTTTTCATAATCACAGATGTACGTGTTGTTGATTCTTTCTTTAAATTCTACTGAGTTTTTGATGTTGTAGCTGGAGTCTATGGTGATGTTCTTTAATATGTTTGACATATATTTGCAAAGTCCGTGTGATGGTGATCCTATAGATGAGCATATGGGTCTTAATGGCGTCCCTTCCTTGTGGATTTTTGGTAGTCCATATATGCGTGGTGGTAATGCCGTTGTCGTGACTAACTTATTCCTTTCGCTCCGTGAAATAAGTCCTTTTGTGAGTAGATTTTCCGCTAATTCATTGTTTCTTGTTTGAAGTATCTTTGTCCATAGCAACTGTCTTGTTTCCTTTGTCAGAAGTTAAAATAAGTGTTTCGTCATTTTCCTTTAAAAATTTTCGTGTCTGCCCCACTGTGTCTAGTATTGCGCGATCTATTGCACTTTCCCGAACCGACGTCATATAATCTTTAATAAGTAAAGAGAATTTAGTGCGTGACTCTTCTTGTTGGTCTTGACATGTAAGAGTTTGCACCAATTCCTCTCCGTCCGCTATGTACTTGAAGAGACAGTATATATGTAGGAACAACAAAATCCAAACTAAAAACTCGAATATCACAACACAGATCAGACTTCAAATTAAGACACCAAGCTAATATACAAAAAACAGCACTTATGGCCCACTGTAAAACCAGCGGTCACTCACCAAATTTTGAAGCAACGACTATTTTGGAACAAGAACAACATTACAAAAAACGCTTCACCATAGAAATGTTACATATAACAAACACACCCACAAGCATAAGACTGAACTACAAAACAGACGTTGAAAATTGCGCTCACATTTACAGACACTTACTTAATAACTACTAGTATTAATCTCCACGTCCGACGGTGCAGACGTGTAAAATTATGTAGGTGTAATAATTTTTAAAGCTTTGTTTTTTATTGTCTAAATTTATGTTATTTTATGTTTTTATGTTGACTATAGTGCCCTGAAGACGGTTGCCGAAGTGCAACCGAAATATATTGGAAATAATAAAAAATAAAAATTAAAAACTTTTATTTAAAAAAATTTTTCAATTGTTGACCTCGAGCCGGAAAAACTCAAAAAAATTTAAACACACATCAAAGGTCGCCTACAAACAAAATTATATTTAATTTAAATATAGTACGCTTTGCTTTTGTTTAACAATCATAGTATATTCAAATCTATTAAACTTTATTGAAATATTTTTAAATTTAATCAAACAGTTTTATATGTTTTGTATTAAAATAACTTTTTTTTAGCATTAATTTAAATATGGAAAAAGAAACTATGAATTAAATATGCCAATATTCGTTTAGGTATATAAAAAAGTTGTACATCAAGCTTCATTACCATATAAACATAAATGCAATTTAAATAAAAATCCTGTGCAATCATAGAAGTACGTACACATACGCAAAGTGCAAAGTTTCAATTCGTTATCTTTAAAACTGAGAGACTAGTTCGCGTTGAAACAGACAGACGGACAGACAGGTAGACAGACAGATGAACAGACAGATGGACAGATAGACATACAGATGGACAGACATACAGACGGACAGACGGACATGCTTATATCAACTCAGGACGCGATCCTGATCAAGAACATATATACTTTATAGGGTCCGAGATGTCTTCTTCACTGCGTTGCACACTTTTGACCAAAATTATAATACCCTCTGCAAGGGTATAAAAATTGGTTACAACAATGGCTTTTATGCCGTCAGTCGGTTAATTTAGTTAAGTTAGATTCTAAAATTGTTCTAAAATAATTTCTTCTGTAATAACTGGCTTTTGTAATGAAGAATGCCAGATTCTCCCAGTTTTCCCCATTTGGAAGACTGTGGAGATCCGATTCGCAAAGAGTTGTTTTCGTAAAACATGTAAAACGAATCTCTCTCAGAATAGGGCAGACTGCAATGAAGTGTTGAACATCCTCGATTTCTCTTATGTTGCAGAGGCTGCATTCCAGTGATGGGTTGCTGCTGTATGGCCTGCCATTTAGAGGTAAAGTCTTGGAAGATATGTTTTATGAGTTCTCCTTTATGTTGATTGTGGAAGTAGTTTTCTTCAGATAAATTATGCTCAATATTTTTATACACACTCCTCGACGCGCTGTTTTTGGCCTTAGTTATAAACTTTTCTCTTTCTATGTTGTGTTATCTGGTAATGATTTCGGCATGAGTCCTGCTCCACGAACTTGCATCCTCGAGATCAAGGGGGCAACTGCATTCGGGTGCAATATCCGTCCATCTAGAGAATGGAAGTTCGTTTCTTTCACAGAGAGATTTTGCAATTATTTACGGTAATCTACTATTTGGCATATGCATAACCTTATTGATGTAATTAAAGTGTGTGCTGTAGTGTGTAGGATAATATACTAGCCAGTCCTGTTTCAATAAAAATTGCATAGTCGGGAGTATTTTGTGGCAGTCGAAATAACTTTTTTACAAAGAGAGTTAGTACTCGTTCCGCATCTTCATATCTTCGATTTCCACTCACTGTCGCCTGGAAAAGGCTGTACTTGGCACTCATTTTAACGTTTTTTCTGCCTAAAAAGTTTTTCCAGGTGGCGTTCATAGCTATTTTTGCATCTTTGAGCTTATCTTTTATGTGGGTATAAAAACTCATATTTGTGGTTAGCGTTACATCGGGGTATTTAAATAATTTTACACGTTCCAGCTGGATTCCGTTCAGTTGCCATTCTTCGTTCCTAGCAAGACGACCACCTGTACCCTTAACTACCATAGTCTTTGATTTGCTTGTATTTAAGGTGAGGTTCCATACTTTAAAGTACTCGGATATGCTAGCAATCATGTCCCTTAACGTTTCAGGGCTGTCAGCCAGTAGGCACATGTCATCGGCATACATAAGGGTCTTAACATGGGTTACATTCACGGTCACTTGGTAAAAAATCAACAACTTCGTCCACGAAGAGAGAGAAGAGGAAAGGGCTGGAATTGCAGCCTTGTTTAACTCCACTGTTGGTATCGAACCATTTCGAAAGCTCTGATCCGTCCCACACACTTGCTTTGTTATCCTCATAGATACTGGACATTGCTAGTATGGATTTTGTTGAGAGTCCGAGTTGGCTAAGTTTATAAAGTAGGCTATTTCGGTTCACTGTATCAAAGGCGGCTTTAAAATCTACAAAGAAAATGTAATGCTTATTTTTTGGTGCAGAAAGGTTTGGGCGATTGATGTCAGCACGAAAGACAGAGTTTTTTAGAGAAACCCTTTCGAAAGCCTGTCTACAATTCACTAAGAATGTCTTCTCGGTTTACCCATGTCTTCATTCGTTTTAACAGTGGTCCTGCAAAAATCTTAGCGACTGTGTTTTGAGCAGATATGCCTCGGTAGTTGCTCCACCACACCTTTTTTAAAAATTGGGGTGATCATTTTTCTTTTTAAGAAATCTGGGAAAATTCCATGGCTGTAAAATTCATTGTAGGCATCGGTAAGTCGCTGTATAAAACGAAGCGGAGCGTTTTTGAAAAATTCTGCAGTTATTCTGTTTTCACCAGGGGCTTTGTTTAGCTCTAGTGTTAGGACAGCGCTTTCTGTTTCTGCAAGGCTGAAAGGGGAGTCCATATAATCTGAGGAAAGCGGAGGCTTAGCATAGCTGATTTCTGTATCATTTTGAATTTGGGAGAGTAGGCTACTAATATAGTTTCTGTTGAACTACTTTAATGGGTTTTTCGGCTTGTTCCCGTTTAATTTTTTAACGTTTTCCCAGAACTGTTTGCTGTCGCGAACTTCTTGTAGTTGGCGTTCCATATTTATCCAGAACTGTTTTTCTTTCTCTTTGCATAGACGTTTGTAATTTATTATTACCGTTTTGTGGCCCATTATTTCGTTTCGCCTTAGCTGTTTAAGGCAGTCAAAAGAGTGTTTCCTGGCCCTTTCGCATTGTACGTCGAACCACGGTTGCTTTCTGTTAAAGTTTAGTGACTGCTGCATGGGTTGGAAGGCATCTACGATTAAGCTGAGCAGTTTGGCTAGCAGTGTAGACCCACTCAGATCTTCTATTTGTTGGACTCCTGATACTAATGCATCTGTGTAACTCAGGCGGTGGTTGTTTTTCCACTTTAACCTTAGGTTATGTTTTGGCTGGGTACTATCGACTTGTTCATGTAGAATGACTTTTAGAAGGACTTCTATGGGCATATGATCAGAAAGGGGTTGAGCACCTACCACCAAATCTTTCAACACATCGTGCTACTTTCCTTGTATGAGACAGTAGTCAATAGTCGACCTTGCTGAGGTACCATATATGTTCTTCAGGACATTTTGTGCTAACTCTACTCCACACATAAGCTTGCCGTCTTTATTCCAGTAGAACCATTTACCATCAATAACCGTGCGATCGTTTCTAACAGAGACCTTAAAGTTTTTGTTTAGCATCACGCGTTTTTTATACCCTTGCAGAGAGAGGGTATTATATTTTTGGTCAAAAGTGTGCAACGCAGTGAAGGAGACATCTCCAACCCTATAAAGTATATATATTCTTGATCAGGATCACCTCCTGAGTTGATATAAGCATGTCCGTCTGTCCGTCTGTCTGTTTCTACGCGAACTAGTCTCTCAGTTTTAAAGATATCGAATTGAAACTTTGCACAGACCCTTGTTTTCTTTGTACGCAGTATATAAGTCGAAACGGCCGGGATCGGCCATATAACTGATTGATCGGAAATGCCATAACTTTGGTGTTTGTTAAGTTAGAAAGTTGGGATTTTCTATGGGTGTTATATTTGGCCAATTAATGCGTCCTACCAAATTTCATAGGGCTCGGCCGACTATATCCTATGCCGTCATATAACTGATTGATCGAAATTGCCATAACATTGGTGTTTGTTAAGTTAGGAAGTTGGGATTTTTTATCGGTTTTATTTTTGGCCAATTAATCTGATCTACCAAATTCCATAAGGATCGGTCGACTATATTCCATAGCTGAACGACCGGAAATGCCATAACATTGGTGTTTTTAAAGTTAGGAAATTGAGATTTTGTATGGGTTTTTTATCCGACATACAAAATTTCATAAGGATATTTGGTGTGTTTTTATACCCTTGCAGAGGGTATTATAATTTTGGTCAAAAGTGTGCAACGATGTTAAGGATACATCTCCGACCCTATAAGTATATATATTCTTGATCAGGATCACCTCCTGAGTTGATATAAGGATGTCCGTCTGTCCGTTTGTCTGTTTCTACGCGAACTAGTCTCTCAGTTTTAAAGGTATCGAATTGAAACTTTGCACACACCCCTCTTTCCTTTGCACGCAGTATAAAAGTGGGAACGGCCGGGATCGGCCGACTATATCCATTGCTGCCATATAACAGATTGATCGGAAATGCCTTAACTTTGGTGTTTTTAAACTTAGGAAGTTGGGATTTTTATGAGTGTTAAGAATGCATCATATAATTAATTTTGGAGAATATAATTTACAGAATATTCTGCAAGGGTACTTCAACTTCTGCCCCGCCCGAAGTTAGCTTTCCTTTCTTGTTAAGTCTCGTTTTGATGTTCAGATCCTGTTCGATTGAGACTCGCGTTCCTTTCAGGTTTTTGGTGTGCTTAAGGATGGTCTGTACTGCTCTTAATGTGTTTAGTTCAAACAGAACAGCCATTTTTCCGTCGGCGTCGTGCAGCTTCTTTATTGAGTCTATCTCCATACGGTCCTTTATCAACAATTTCCTCTTTATTAGGTCGGATGCTTATGTTTTTTCGTTTATTTGTGTCTTCTAGTTGTAGAAGTCTTGCTTGTTTGATTTTGTTGTCGCTTTTGATTTTGTTAATCTCTGCCTGCAGTATTTTGTTTTCCTCTGTTAGCGAGTCGATGTTCAGATCCTGTTTTGTTGAGAGACATTCTACATTTTGCTGAATGGTATCCATTTTTGTGGCAATCGAACATACCCTCCATCTACCAGGTTGTGTTTGTTGGTGTGTGATTATTTTGCGGCGGAGTGTCTGATCGACAACGTTTTGAGACGCTAGCAGGTGTCGCATTGAATGACCCGGCCTGACCGGTACCCTGAGGCTTAGTAAGGGTCCTGGCGAGTCGTAACATTTTTATTTAGTTTTGTGCAGAGATTTAACAATATGCCTTAAACGATGCTTTTATATTTTTTCTAAACTTTCTTAAACGCCACCTATTGGCCAAAGCTGGGACCTTAGATTAGACTAAGCTATTATTCTGGTGGGCGTTCGATAAGCAAGAGCTTTGGATCCGACTCACAGTGATTGCTTCTCAGCTGCTGTGTTCCGTCACTAGTTTTGTTTGCGCCTAATGATTGCCGGTCTTCTGAGTGGTTTTTGTTTTGGTTTTCCTCCTTTACCGTCGGTTTCCACCAACAAAAATGGTCCGTTTGAATGAAAAGGCGCGTTTCCTGGTTCAGAAGCCACTATTTGCACGTCCGTACTGCGTACGGCTATTATTGTAACTCTCATCGGGCGACTATATCATATAGCTGCCATAAGAACAAACGAAAAAAAAAATTGTAAAGTATAACTTTGTAGTTATTAATTTTTTGTTCTTTGGGATTTGGTTATATTTAACTACTATGGAATTACGGTTTAAATTAAATTAAAATCGTACATCTATTTCATATAGATCCCATAGAAAAACCTAATAATTACAAAAAATGTATTCCTACCAAAAATATTCCTTTGAGACAGTAATAATTTACTATATCGGAATTACGCTTTTAGTTGTGACAAAACCATAAAAACGATGGCAGAGAAATCAAAGTGTAATCGTTTTGTAATAAATGCAAGGGTGTTTAAACTTCGACTTGCCGAAGTTTGCTTCCTTTCTTGTTTATGCGTAATCACATCGAAGATCTACGGTTTAATTGAATAGAATAACAGTATAAATATATTATTATTTCAGATGAAAAGCACCATGAAGAAGGGAATCATAAATTAAATCAGCCCCGTGAGCGATTCGACAGGTACATATAAAATTTCTATTTGGAAAAATTCTAATAAAATGTATCATGACACATTTGTATACTCTTACAGAGGGTATTATAATTTTGGTCAAAAGTGTGAAACACATTGAAGGAGACATCTCTGATCCTATAAATATATATATTCTTGATCAGGATCGCGCCCTGAGTTGATATAAGCATGTCCGTCTGTCGGTCTGTCTATCCGTCTGGTTGACACAAAATTATTCATTTTACTTAACCAGGAGTATACAAATCAAAAACAAAATCACTCATTTGTCGCAGCAGTTTGTTTACCATATGTCTAAGCTTGGTTCGTGACGTTTTGGATATGTAAAAATTGACCTAGTGTTACTGCTAGAGCCATTTACTGACAAACAGCGTGAACTTAGTTTGCGCACCTAATATTATGTGTACAGAAACCTGGTTAAAGCTGGTTATTTAGACAACGCATTCAGCTTCATCCCGTCCAAATCATTATAATTAATATGACACGTCTAAGTCAAACTTAAATTTTGTCCGAGTATAAGCAAAAGGTCATTCCTCTTATATCTCCAAGAAGTTCCGACGGAATTTAAGGAAAACAGGAAATTAATAAATTACAAGCAATAACATAGGTATAACCAAGTTGTCCACCATCCCAAAGCTTTCCGAAAACGTTATTACACACCATGTCAACATCGATTTATAAGGCGAAGGTCAACGGCGACAAATCTATTAGTTTTTTTCTTTAATAACAAATGGCTTCCATCTTGTATTAAAGCTCGACTTATTACCGTTTCCATGAGATCTTCTAACGAGGATTTCAAGTTATCCGATAGGTAGGACACAACGAGTGCCCATTAAAAGCTCTATTTATAATTTGACCCAATTTACTTCGGATGCCCCACAAAGGAGCCAGGTTGGTTAATTTCAGTCAAATGTTTGCAACGTAGTGAAGAGCAAAGGAGATTTTTCCGACCCCATTAAGTATATATATTCCTGATCTGCGTCACCAGCGCCATCAGTCGATCTAGCCATGTTCGTCTGTCCGTCCGTTTCTCTCAGTTTCAAAGCTATCTGCTTCTATAGGAACATTAGGAAAAAAAATGTATAATAATTTTTAACTTTGTTTTTAATTTTTTTTGTTGAACTTTCGGATTTGGTAATATTTAAATACTACGGAATTACGGTTTAAATTACATTAAATTACATCAATGTATATTATATAGATATCATAGGAAAATCAAATATATAATATATAAAATAAGTATGGACAAAATATTTATTCTGCTGTTTTTCTATTTATAAAAATATTTCTTTGAGATATAGTAATAATATACCTTATCAGAATTTCGCTTTTATATAGCTGCCTTAGAAACGATGGCAACGTGCAACCCAAATTATTTGTTCATTGTTTTTAGTAACGTACATAGGTATAGAAATCGAAAAGTAATCGTTTTGTAATCTTGTAACTATATCGTATCGGAGAAAAAAAGGTATATAAACTTCGGCTCGCTTCCTTTCTTGTTTTTTAATTATTTGACTTTCCTATGGAAGCTATATAATATAGATGTCCGATTTTAATTTAATTAAACCGTAATGCCATAGTATTTGAATATTACCAAATCCCAAAGAACGAACTAAAACATCAAAACAAATTTGTACATTTTTAAATTTTGTATCCGATTGTTTCTATGGGAGCTCTATGATTTAATCGGCCGATCCGGTTCGTTCCGACTTATCGCAATAGACTGACAACTATTGGGAAAGTTTCAAGCCGATAGCTTTAAAATTGAGGCCCTAGTTTGCGTGGAAACGGAGGGAGGGACAGAGAGACGGTCGGACAGACGGACATGACTAGATCGCCTCTCCTGGTGATGCTTTTCAAGAATAAGTATACTTTATAGGGTCGGAAATGTCTCCTTCATACAACCAATATGGACACTCAAAAAACTTTGCGGGAGGCCCCACAGCTGGTTCGTGTGCCTTCGGGTTTTTCGCTCTCATTCTTATTCTTATTTTGACCCTCGCGCGCTCATTACTCGAGTTCGGTCGTTTAGTCGTAGAGACGCGCATTTTGAAGAAGGTTACCCTGCGCTTGAATTGGACTTTGTATGTATGCGTGTTCATGCATTGTCATACAGGGGTGCATGTGTGCGATCATTTCATTTCGAGGCAGCAAGAATATTTTGTCCTTTGCTACTTTTCAGAGTTGGTACCCTAACAATATGGGCGTATTAACTATTGGGTTAATGATAACAATAAGAATATTATATGTTATAGTATATTTTTTAATGTTTCCGCATATATTTCATTTTGGTTCACAAATTCAAATCAGTGGTAGCAGAAAAATGTTTTGCATATATGTATGTATTCCAATTAATATAAATCAATCTAATAAGATAGGAACAGGGCACATCGCAGTCGGTGTCTGCGCTTAGTGGTTAAGAAAACTTCAAACCAAATCAGCTTTGGTTGTTGTTCTGCGAGCGGATGGTGCCTGCATACCACCCTACCGAAATAAAATCTGTTTTTTTTTTTTCAGTTACTCAGATTTCCCCCCTTAATAGAAATCAATCTGCTGAGATAGGAACAGGGCATTTCGAGTCGGTGTCACTTAGAACACTGACTGCTTTTAAGTAGTTGAGAAAACTTCAAACCAAATTAGATTTTGTTTGTTGTTCTGCGAGCAGATGGTGCCTGCATACCCTACCGACGATTGTATTTTAGAAGAGCGGGCAGAAACAAAAACAACTTTTTGGCTTTTGTTTTGTTTACATTTTTAGATCATTTGTTTTGAATGTTATGTTTAATGATCTTTGGTTGAGTTTTTTGATTCGCATTGTAATTTTGTTTAATAAGCACAAGGGTTAATTCTTTGAAAATTTCGTCCGCAACCTTTCTCTTCAAAAACAGTACACGCACTGACCAAAACCCGAACGTTTAGACAGCCGACGAGGCTATTTTTTGTTATTGTGTCATGGTGCGGTGCCTGCTGCTAAGAGCCCTGTAGAATTACGCAAAAAAATTGTTATGTCCATTTTCGTTATATGAAATGACCAGTCTATATGTTGTATGGTTAGTGCTTTTACTAAGTCTTAAGTCGGTTTATGAAACCTTGTCCCAATTATATCTCACCGCTATAACAATTTTTCGGTATTTAAATCAAAAATCTTACGCCCTATTATACCCTTGCAGAGGGTTTTATCATTTCAGTCAACGCAGTGAAAGAGACATTCTATTTCCGACGCTATAAAGTATATACTCTTGATCAGCATCATCAGGAGAGTCGTTCCAGTCTTGTCCGCCTGAGCGTCCGTCCGTCCGTCCGTCTGTCCGTCCGTCTGTCTGTCCGTCCGTCTGCCTGTCCGTCCGTCTGTCTGTCTGTCTGTCCGTCAGTCCGTCCGTCCGTCCGTCCGTCCGTTCGTCCGTTCGTTCGTTCGAAGCGAGCTGGATCGGCCGACTATATCATATAGCTACCATAGGAACAAGCGGAAAAAACAATTCAAAAAAATTAAAACTTTGTTTTTTTTTTGTTCTTTAGGATTTCATAATATTTAAATACTATGGAATAAGGGTTTTATTTAAATTAAAATCGGACAGCAATATCATATAGTTGACAAAATGCATCGCAAAATCGACATATCTTCATTGTTTTTAGTAATATTGGTTTTTAAATCGAAACGTAGCCGTTTAGTAATAACTTCTAACTAAATAAACTTCGGCTTCCTTTATACCCTTGCAGAGGGTATTATAATTTCAGTCAAAAGTTTCCAACGTAGTGAAGGAGACATTGCCGACCTCATAAAGTATATGTATTCTTGATCAGCATCACTTGGAGAGTCGATCTAGCCATGTCCATTTAAAGCTATCTGCTTGAAACTTTCCCAGAAGTTGTATTTCTATTACATTTATTTTGGGGCTTTTGCTATTTCGGTGCTGGTAACGTCATGCGTAAGCTTGCGCATGATAATAAAGGTTATAGGAATAAGGTTATAGGTATAAGGAATAGTTATAATTTTTTCGAGCGGCAAAAAGGCTGTTCTTGTTTCTGTCACCACCCCTAAAATTCAATAGTCGGTAGGGTATGCAGTCGTCATCCGACGCAGAACAACATCCAAAGCTGAGTTGGTTTAAAGTTTTCTCAACCACTAAGCGCACACACCGACTGCGATATGCCTTGTTCCTATCTCAGTAGATTGATTTCTATTAATTGGTACATATGTACATACATACATATGCATAACATTTTTCTGCTACCACTGATATGAATTTCTAAGCCAAAATAAAATACATGCTGAAGTATTAAAAAATATACTTTTACATATAATATTCTTATTTTTACCATTAACCCAATAATAAACACGCCCATATTGTTAGGGTACCAAATCTGAAAAGTAGCAACAGACAAAATATTCTTGCTGCATCAAAATGATATGATCGCACACATGCGCCCCTGTATGAGAATGCATGAACACGCATACATAGAAAGCCCAATTCAAGCGCAGGGTAACCTTCTTCAAAATGCTCGTCTCTGCGACTGAACGACCGAATTCGAGTCGGCGAAAAAAACCCGAAGGCACACGAAGTGTCAGGTGTATGCCGCTATCAGCTGTGGGGCCTCCCGCAAAGTTTTTTGAGTGTCCATATTGGTTGTATGAAATGACCAGTCTATATGTTGTATGGTTAGTGATAAAAGTAAGGGGCACTATATTAAAAATAATAATGTGTTTTTCTTATTTATACTTAACGATTATGCAATTATGATCTCGCTGATGAGAAACTTTAGATTGTTCTATATTAACATTTTATTTTCTTTTTTTTCACGTTTTTGAAGTTTGTTTTATAAAGGCGGATACGGTTAATGTCAGATCAATTATTTTATAAGTATATTAAAGTTCAACATTTAAACTATGTTTTTACATACATTTTCATCGAAAAAAAAAATAAATGAGCCGTTCGCATCCAAGCTCCGTAGGAGGCGACTCCAAGAAAAGAGAGTTTGCGGTGAACAGCATAACTTGTTAGTGGATCATCAGAAAAAGTAAACTACGTTGAGTTTTTTTAATTCACATTTTTTTAGCCTAAAAATTCGATGTATTAATTATTATAAAATGAAAAATAATAAGTAAAAAGAAAACTCGACGTCAGTACCTGCGGAATTGAAATTGTGTTGAAAATTTCAAAACGATTCGTCCAGTAGATTTTGCAGGATCGTGTTCACAGACTCTGAAATTACAACTTTTCAGAAAAACGTTTTAAAGTTTTGGACACCCTTTTGGGTGAAAGAAAAATGATTTGTTGAGATTACAGAAGATATGAGTTAGAAATAGAAAGTTAAAATAGAAAAAAACCCACCTATTATTTTGTCCGATTTTTATCTGATAAGATATGAGTTAGAAATAGAAAGTTAAAATAGAAAAAAAACACACCTATTATTTTGTCAGATTTTTATCTGACAAAATAATAGGTGTGTTTTTTTTTCTATTTTAACTTTCTATTTCTAACTCATATCTTCTGTAATCTCAACAAATCATTTTTCTTTCAATACTTTTATTAATTGTCTTTACAAAAAAAGTAAAAACTGATTCACAAATCCTTTAATTTAACACTAAATTCAATATTTTCTTAAGTCCGCCAGTTTTGGCTGGACACAATAATAGGTGTACAAAGATAAATGCTTAAATTATATTAATATTTTACTATGTTTGGTCTTTTTATACCCGTTACTCGTAGAGTAAAAGGGTATATTGTATTCGTGCAAAAGTATGTAACAGGTAGAAGGAAGCGTTTCCGACCCTATAAAGTATATATATTCTTGTTCACTAGCCAAGTCGATCTAGCCATGTCCGTCTGTCTGTCTGTCCGTCTATCTGTCCGTCTGTCTGTCTGTCCGTATGAACGCTGAGATCTCAGAAACTATAAAAGCTAGAAGATTGGCATTTTGCATGTAGATTTTAGGAGCGCAAGTTTGTTTCAAAATGGTGCCACGCACCCTCTGACGCCCATAAGCCACAAGCCAAAGACCAATATAAACTCTAAGATGCGTAACGCCATACGATTTTTTTGCACACGAATTTTTAGTGCTGGCTTTTCAACTGGCTTTTCGCTCTCTGCCCAAAAGCCAGCGAGAGAGCGCTCTAGAGCCAGCCTCTCTCTTGCACGCATACTACGACAGCCGACGACTGTATGTGTGCACATGTATTCACAAGCGAAGAAATTCTCTGCAGCGCGCTGTCGAAATATACTCTTTATTTTAAAATTCTAACATTATTAAAAATACTTATTTTATATTGCCTTTATATGATAATTATTGGAATGTAGAATATTTTTAGTAGTGACCATATATATCTAAGTATATAAAAATACATAATTTATTTCATACATGACTTCACTTTGGAATAATTGTCATTAGGGAATTCAGCGGGCGACGCGTGAACGATTTTTAGGGGCCTCAGAAATTTTGCGATTGAACAGAATGAATATTTTTATATTAATTGTCTTTTATATATAAAGATTTAAAAATATGTGGTCTTTATACCCGTTACTCGTAGAGTAAAAGGGTATATTGTATTCGTGCAAAAGTATGTAACAGGTAGAAGGAAGCGTTTCCGACCCTATGAAGTATATATATTCTTGATCAGGGTCACTAGCCGAGTCGATATAGCCATGTCCGTCCGTCCGTCTGTCCGTCTGTCTGTCTGTCCGTATGAACGCTGAGATCTCGGAAACTATAAAAGCTAGAAGATTGGCATTTTGTTTCAAAAAGGTGCCACGCCCCCTTTAACGCCCACAATCGCTTATATACGATTTTAAAAATTTAAATATTTCGGAAAAGTAAAAATGCAGTTTTATTGTGTTTATCAATACCTATCGAAATGTAGAAGAAATTTTTCAAATCGGACCATTCGTTAAAAAGTTATGCGTGATCAAAGTTTCTATCTCCATCTCCCTCGCACTCCCTTTACCAGAGTAACGGGTATCTGATAGTCGGGGCACCCGACTATAGCGTTCTCTCTTGTTTTATATTACACGTATTATAATAACATTATATAAAATTATTATCATAATATAAATTAAATTTATATAAGTATTTGCATATGAACTATTTTAGTTCTTTGGAAAAAAGAAAAACCCTAAGGGGAAACAAAATACATTAAATGTACATGTATTATATTTATATATACTCCTAAGGCAGCTAAATTTTGAAAATTAATTAGTTTTATAATTAAACATTCAATTCGTGTTTTCATAATTAATATAACTTTTTATAAAATAATAATATTAGCTTTAAATATTAGGTATACAAAAAAAACGATGGATAAATAAAAATTAATATAAAAACATCTCTTTTAACATAAATCATATAAAACTGCTTGATTAAATAAGAATAAATATTTAAAGTCATTAAATCAAAGTTTAATATATTTAAATAAAAATTAAATTTAAGTTTTCCATTTTAAAGCTAATAAAAAAAGCCATGGATAAAAAATAAAGCAAAATATATTTAATTCAATATCCTTTAAATATATTCAATTTAAATAGAATTCGCTTTGTTTTTGTTTAACAATCATAGTATACTCAAATCTATTAATCTTTATTGAAATATTTTTTAATTTAATCAAACAGTTTTATATATATGTTGTATTAAAAGTTATGTTTTTAGCTTTAATTTAAATATGTAAAACGAAACTATGAATTAAATATGCCGATATTCGTTTTTAAGGTATATAACAAATTGTACCTCAAGCTTCATTCCCATATATACATAAATTCAATTTAAATAAACATCCTGTTCAATCGTAGAAGTTTTTTTGACACACAATTAGTTTCTTAGTCCCGAAATGATTTCTGGCCGAAAATCGTCGTCTGAAACAAGTACGCACACATACGCACTTCCTTATTCGTGCAATTCTATTTTTAGATTTTTACGCTCTCAACTTTGTGCGAGCGGAGAGAGCGGAATTTTCGTCGCCACCAAAAAACAAGCTGTATATTGCAAAACCAATGTATGGCCGTTACGCATCTTAGAGTTTATATTGGTCTTTGCACAAGCTGTGGCCACAGTTTTGATGCTATTATGCAAATTTTAATTGATATGTATTTGTTTCGTCAATACCTATCGATTGGCCTAATAAAAGTTTGCACGCCCACTCTAACGCCCAAAAATTCATTGAACGCTTAAGAGGGTCTTCTAATCTAGAAATTTGAGAAAATCGAAAAAAAATAAAATAAAAAAAATAATTCGATAGTTTTTATATTCACAAATATCTCCCTAAAAGGATTTTTCAAAACTCAAATTATTTTCAAAGTTATAGCCGTTTTAGTGACTTGGCAACTAGACCGGTTGAGCGAACGACTGGAACTTTAAACGCGTTTTTCTCGAAACTACTTTTTTTGATGCGGTCGCCACTATATCTCAAGTTCTAATCAGTCGATTTACCTGAAATTTGGCATGAATATTCTTTAAATATATCTCTATCGCCGGAACCAACAAAATATACAAATTTTAAATTTATAATAATTTTAAAAATTCGACAAAATGGAAAAATTAGTGAAAAAATCGACTTTTTTCTTTGAGTTGCCGCCATTTCATGAAAAAAATATTTTTTTTTTGGTGCTTCATGCCATAGCGACATTTGTACTCATTAAGAATCTATCATTGTTTTATTTTTGAGACAACGACAAGCATAGAAATCATGGCGACGCGGACAAGACCTCTTTTTTTCAAGAAGGAATAACTCAATGAAAACATTTTTTTTTTTTTAATTTTTTTATGTACTCCTTTAAGTGTAATAAACAAATGATAAAAAAAACGGATCGTAAAAATATCTATTGCTTTTTTTTTATTAATTGTTAAAAAAAGGTCGAAATTCGACCTAGAGCTAGAAGACCCCCTTAAGCCTGGCTAGCGCCTACATTTCCGCCTTTCATGGCCCGTGGTACCAATGTCTTGGGGTAGATGGCGCCATACAATAATGCCATAAAAATCGGGAGCTAATTCGAGCGGCGAAAAACATACAAGAAGGAATATTTATATTAAGTTGTTTAGCTGAGTAACGGGTATCTAATAGTCGAGGCACTCGACTATAGCGTTCTCTCTTGTTTTACATTAAACTAAGTATCTGGCAGCTAATAACCGGTATATCCGCCGTTATTTTGCCAGACTTTCTCTATTCGTCTTGGCATGAAGGACATTAACTTACGACATGTTCCAATTGAAATATTGTACCCTGCTTTTTGGACATTATCCCAAAGTTGATTTTTTTTTGATTGAGGTCCGGGGATTGACTTGGCCACTCAAGAACATCCATATTTTGCTTCCAATCCTTTACTACTCGAGAGGCGTGCTTCGGGTAATTACCCTGCTAAAACTTCTATAAAAGTGGCATATTATCCTGGGCATATGGTAGCATCACAGTCTCCAATAGAAATTTGTACACGAATCTCTCCATTATTCCGTCAATACGATGAATCGGACCAAAACCATGCCATAAAAAGCATGCCCGTACATTTAGGCTACTACCTCCATGTTTCACAGTTTTATATGTGTACTTGGGATCAATTTTTTTGGCTTTTGAAAGACGAACAGTGCTTTTGACATTTTTTCCAAATACATTTTTTTTGGTTTCGTCACTCCAGAGGATATTACGCACTTTTTCCCACCCTCCGGTCCTCAGCAGATTCTACGATTTAATGCAGAATTGTTCCTATCTCTAAATTTGCCGATCGAAGCAAAGGAACCCTGCGAGCAATCCTATCTGGTAGGTTTGCTATTGTCAATCGTCGCCGAACGGTCCGTGATGGCACAATATTGGCAATCGTCCTGGAAGACTTAAAAGGGTCGCGTTTAACCAACTTAACGATGCGATCGTCGATCTTAGATGATGATTTTCTAGGTGGCCAAGTCAAACCCCGGACCTCAATTCCATCAAGAATCTTTGCGGTGAGCTCAACAAAGAAGTCGGAAACACTTTTTGTCAAAAAAAAAATAAACTTTGGGATAATGTCCAAAAAGCAGGGTACAACATTCCAATTGGAACATGTCGTAAGTTAATGTCTTTCATGCCAAGACGAATAGAAAATTACGGCGGATATACCGGTTATTAGTTGCTAGATACTTAGTTTAATATAAAACAAGAAAGGAAAGCTATTTTCGGGCGGAGCCGAATTTGAAATACCCTTGCAGAATATTCTGTAAATTATATACTCCAAAATTAATATGATGCATTCTTAACACTCATAAAAATCCCAACTTCCTAACTTTAAAAGCACCAAAGTTATGGCAATTCCAATCGTTCAGTTATATGGCAGTTATAGAATATTGTCGGCCGATCCTTATGAAATTGGTATGTTGGATTGATTGACCAAAAATAAAACCGATAGAAAATCCCAACTTCCTAACTTAACAAACACCAAAGTTATGGCATTTCCGATCAATCAGTTATATGGCAGCTATTGGATATAGTCGGCCGATCCCGGCCGTTCCGACTTATTTACTGCGTACAAAGGAAAGAAGGGTGTGTGCAAAGTTTCAATTCAATATCTTTAAAACAGAGACTAGTTCGCGTAGAAACAGACAGACAGACATGCTTATATCAACTCATGAGGTGATCCTGATCAAAATATATATACTTTATAGGGTCGTAGATGTATCCTTCACTGCGTTGCACACTTTTGACCAAAATTATAATACCCTCTGCAAGGGTATAAATATCAGAAATATACTTAAAAAGTTTAATGTATCTATGTTTTTCTTTGACCACAAAAAATTCCCTTAAGGGTCCATTCTGGGTAGTTGTGTCAAATAATAGGCAATTTTTAGGAATTTATTCTTAAACAAAGAAAAAAACATAAGTGCTTCAAACTTTTCAGGTATATTTCTGATATATTAAAGATAATAAAAACAAGAGAGAACGCTATAGTCGGGTGCCCCGACTATCAGATACCCGTTACTCAGGTAAAAGGAGTGCGAGGGAGATGGAGATAAAAACTTTAATCACGCATAACTTTTAAACGAATGGTCCGATTTGAAAAATTTCTTCTACATTTCGATAGGTATTGATAAACACAATAAAACTGCATTTTTACTTTTCCGAAATATTTAAATTTATATTTAAATAAAATCGTATATAAGCGATTGTGGGCGTTAAAGGGGGCGTGGCACCTTTTTGAAACAAACTTGCGCTGCGTAGGAACTCCTAAAATCTGCATGCAAAATGCCAATCTTCTAGCTTTTATAGTTTCCGAGATCTCAGCGTTCATACGGACGGACAGACGGACAGACGAACAGACGGACAGACGGACATGGCTAGATCGACTCGGCTAGTGATCCTGAACAAGAATATATATACTTTATAGGGTCGGAAACGCTTCCTTCTACCTGTTACATACTTTTGCACGAATACAATATACCCTTTTACTCTACGAGTAACGGGTATAAAAACATGAAAGGTGATTTCATTAAAGATGATTTTGTAAGAATTTTAAAAATTTTGAAATATTTCCGGAAGCTGGACACAGGGCGATGTAGGCCAATGCACGAAAGAGGAACCCCGTTGGCCACTATTCCACATGTGCAAAAATCATCTGATACAAAAAAATCAAAAATGTTCTTTTTGAGAAGGAGTGTAATTATGGAATAGACTACTTTTATCGAAATTGAATAAAAAGCAGAATGGCGGCTTTTAAAAAATGTAGTGTCGTTTTTACTGAACATTTTCTTCACTTTTTATACCCTTGCAGAGGGTATTATAATTTTGGTCAAAAGTGTGCAACGCAGTGAAGGAGACATCTCCGACCCTATAAAGTATATATATTCTTGATCAGGATCACCTCCTGAGTTGATATAAGCATGTCCGTCTGTCCGTCTGTCCGTCTGTCCGTCTGTCTGTCCGTCTGTCTGTCCGTCTGTCTGTTTCTACGCGAACTAGTCTCTCAGTTTTAAAGATATCGAATTGAAACTTTGCACACACCCTTCTTTCCTTTGCACGCAGTATATAAGTCGGAACGGCCGGGATCGGCCGACTATATCCTATAGCTGCCATATAACTGAACGATAGGAAATGCCATAACTCTGGTGTTTGTAAAGTTAGGAAGTTGGGATTTTCTATGGCTTTTTTATTTGGCCAATCAATCCGACCTACCAAATTTTATATGGATCGGCCGACTATATCCTATAGCTGCCATATAACTGAACGATTGAAAATGCCATAACTTTGGTGTTTTTAAAGTTAGGAAGTTGGGATTTTTATGAGTACTTAGAACGCATTATATGAATAATTTTGGAGAATATTATTTACAGAATATTCTGCAAGGGTATATCAACTTCGGCTCCGCCCGAAGTTAGCTTTCCTTTCTTGTTTTGTCAATAAAAAATCCAATGAATATGCTTTTTATTTAATAATAGTATATTTCATGGACAATTTAATTACGCATATTTAAAAATTGACTGAGATATGACAGACAGTTACCATCTCGAAAAATTTAGTTTTTCAGAAAACGCTTTTAAAGTTTTATGGTACGTTATCTACCTGCCTTGAATCGGTCGGATCATAAATTTTAATCTATTACGTGTTCGATTTGCCCTTTTAGTATGATATTCTAGACACTTATAATTTTTTGAAAAAAATTTCGATTTTTTTGGACAAAACTAACCAGAATGGACCCTTAACCGCAATTAATTAAAATTCGTGCCAGTTTGCAAAGCCTTCGAAGGAATCCAAATAATTTACTAATTTTTTGTATATTTCTTACTCGACCCTTTGGCGCCTGCCACTAGTTTTTCGAAGTTGACAACTACCCAACTATCAACTGTTTGTGAGGATATTTTTTTTTTATTTTATAAGATTTCAATTAAATAAATTGTAAATTCCTTTTCAATTATTTTTTTTTCGGGAAACGAGTAATTTTAAAAATGGTAAAAATTTATATGATTAAATACCAAACACTTTTCGCTACAATTGCGTTTGGCTCTACCAGAACATAGAGGATCAAAAAGAAGGTGGGCGAATTATTATGCGTGTATGAACAATATGAAAATATCTCTTTCTTACGAGCACGATTACGTTCGCAGCAGTTTAGCCTAATTCGCCAGTTTTTTTTGCTTAACCGAAAGAAAGTTACGTCGACTCCAAAAAGTTCTCCATATAAAACCTTCCATCCGTGAAAGCCGGGAAAAATGTTAAAACTCCACAATTAATACAATTTTTGTTTTTTGTCTTTGAGTTAATTTTGCTTGCATCTCCAATTGCACTAACGTTTAAACACTATGGTCTGTGAAAAATTCGAGGTAGAAACGTCAATGTAGTGTCATAACTAATAGCAGTTATAAATATTTTTATTTATATTTATTTTTAGGCTTGAACATTTAAAAGAAAGAGTTAATACGAACGGAGAAAGCAAAGTTCAAGAGGATTACAAACATAAACGAGATTCTCGTAATGACCGATCACTGCCCAAGAATATTCCATCGAATGAACCAGTAAGTAAAATATTTTATTTTTTTATTTTATTTTCCCTAAATATTTACAAAAGCTTATGTACAGGCCGTGCAAATATTTTCGAATTTCCTCGGAACTTTTTTAAACTTTATCTTGTTCTGTTCGGCAAGCCGAATTTTATATACCCTTGCAGTTATTACAAAACGACTACATTTCGATTTATATTCCTATATTACTAAAAACAATGAAGCTATATTGATTTTGCGCTGCATTTGGCCATCGTTTCTATGGCAGCTATATGATATTGTTGTCCGATTTTAATTTTATTAAAACCGTAATTCCATAATATTTAAGTCTTACCAAATCCCAAAGGACAACAAAAAAAATGAAAATCAACAAAGTTATATTTTTATACCCGTTACTCGTAGAGTAAAAGGGTATATTATATTCGTGCAAAAGTATGTAACAGGTAGAAGGAAGCGTTTCCGACCCTATAAAGTATATATATTCTTGTTCAGGATCACTAGCCGAGTCGATCTAGCCATGTCCGTCTGTCCGTCTGTCTGTCTGTCCGTCTGTCTGTCCGTATGAACGCTGAGATCTCGGAAACTATAAAAGCTAGAAGATTGGGATTTTGCATGTAGATTTTAGGAGTTCTTACGCAGCGCAAGTTTGTTTAAAAATGGTGCCACATCCTGTGGCCACAGTTTTGATGCTATTATAAAAATTAATTAATTGATATGTATTTGTTTCGTCAATACCTATCGATTGGCCTAATAAAAGTTTGCCACGCCCACTCGAACGCCCAAAAATCCATTAAAAGCTTAAGCCTGGCTAGCGCCTACATTTCCGCCTTTCATGGCACAACAGCGCGGATGACTTTGGAACAGCTGGCCAAGGTGCTCAACAGAGTCAACGTTAATTCTCGATAAGGATTTCTATTAAAGGAAATTGCGATGGTTTTCATTTGTCAATACCGAACTATATCCCAAGAACTATGCAAATCAAATCAAGTTAGCCAAATTGGAGGTCTGAGTCAAACAATGGCGTATGTGTGTATGTATGTAAGCATTGCACTTAAAAAACATAAACATAAACACAGTGCTAAAGAAGCGCTGGTGCTGATGCTCGTGCTGTAAAGCTGCCAGCTCTAAGAGATCGCCGAATTCAAATTGATAATTTGAACTGAGTAACGGGTATCTAATAGTCGAGACACTCGACTATAGCGTTCTCACTTGTTTTTGAATTTTTTTTTCCGATTGTTCCTATGGGAGCTATATAATATAGTTGCCCGATCCGGCTCGTTCCGACTTATATATGTATTACCTGCAATAGAAAGAGAACTTTTCTGAAAGATTCAAGCAGTTAGCTTTAAAACTGAATAACTAGTTTGCGTTGAAACGGACGGACGGTCGAACGGCTGGCTGGCTAGATCGACTCTCCTGGTGATGTCGGAAATGACGCCTTCACTGCGTTGCAAACTTTTGACTGAAATTATAATATTACTGCAAGGGTATAAAAATATTGGCAGTCTGCTTGTTGGGACGGTCTGTAAGTCAATTTTTTCCCACATGTTGTACTAAATGTAAAAATTTATGTGATAGCGGAAAGGGAATTCAACAATTCAGTTTCACGAAGTTGTCCTTCTTTATTGCTTTTTTTTGTCAGCAAGTGGCTTAAACATGTCAGAAATATTTTTATGTATATCATCCGTTAAGCTTATCAAAATTTGGAAGGTCGGACTTTACAAACACCAAAGTTATGTGATTTCTAATCAATCAGTTATATGGCGGCTATAGGATATAGCCGGTCGATCCTTATGACATTTGGTAGTCGGATTCATTGGCAAAATATAAAACCCCTTAAAACTTTCCCAACTTCCTAACTTTAAAAACACAAAAGTTACGGCATTTCCGATCGTTCACTTATATGGCAGCTTTATTATATAGTCGGACGATCCCGGCCGTTCCGAAGTTTATATACCCTTGCAGTTATTACAAAACGACTACATTTCGATTTATATTCCTATATTACTACAGACAATGAAGCTATGTCGATTTTGCGCTGTATTTTGCTGTATATAGCTTTATGATATTGTTGCCCGATTTTGACTAAACTAAAAGCGTAATTCTGATATAGTAAATAATCACTATATCTCAAAGGAATAATTTGATGAATAAAAAACAGCAAAATAGATTTATTTTTAAATTATTAAATTTTTCATTTTTTAATTTTCTTATGGGAGCTATACGTCCGATATTAATTTTATTAAAACCGTAAAATTCCTTAGTATTTCAAATTTTGACGATTTTCAATAGGCTGGTAAATGTACATATATTATTATTTAGGCTTGTAACTTTACATCCATTTATTTGAAATCTTAAAAAATATGAAAAAAATATAACACTAATTTTTTTTCCTTTTTTTTTTTTGTTTGTTTTTTGTCATTGAGGAGCTCTATGATATTGTTTCCAATCCGTGCAATTTGTAGTATGACCTTAAGCAAAAGTGTGTTTCACTAACCAGCATAATATCAATATTATGACTATGCACAAAGAGCTCCAGCTCAAGGCCTTTGTTGGCAATGCCGTCGGCGTTCCACACACCAATGTTAAGGCCGATTTGACTCATGGTTGTGTTACATTAACTGGGAGATTTCCAGCTAATGATTGAGCTGTTCCTGGAGTATTGGGGTAACATCACCATCATTTGGAATAACTTGTCGATTTGAGCAAGAAGGACCGACATTCTTTCGTTGGATTGCAGGAACATTTGCTCTTGACGCTGCCATTGCTGGTCGTTGATCAATTGCTGCGGGTTGCGTCGGTGTTGTCGACGGAGAGACTGCTGCTGGTGATCCGGCTGTTATTGTTGTTGAGGAGCCAGTTGTTGCTGTGATGGCTGCTGCTGCTGTCGAGGCGGTGCTTTTTGATGCTGACTCTGCATCCTGTGGTTGCTGCTCAGTGGAGGAAACTGTTGACTCTGTGGAAGAGTCATAGGAACTTGTTGGAGCTGGGGACTGCTAACTTGACCACGGACAGCGTTGGCATAGGAGATTGGATTAACAGAGTTTGACCGACCATTTTTGGGAGTTAGCTGTTTGGGAACGGTGCTGCGATGGGATGTGACATTTTTCCGTCGATTAGTAATCTGCTGGTATACGAAACAGCGTTTATAGCTAGCTGTATGGTTTCCGCCACAGTTAACGCATTTGACAGGGTGAATATCTTTTAAGCAGGCCCCAACACCGTGTTGCAGGCCACATCTGACGCAGTTGAAGAGTTTTTGGCAATGATTTTTTGTGTGTCCAAATGCTTGGCACCGGTGACATTGAACGACGTCGTCCTTTTTGTAGGGGAGTTCAACTTTGCCGACGAAGTGTCTTAATCTCATGGATGGTTTTTTTTATTTGCCGCCGGTTCTAGTTCAACAAAAATCAGGTTGACGAACTTGGTTTTGTCAAAGCGGCTTCTAGGTCTATTGACAAATCGAACCGCGTGTCCATCCGAGATAATACTTTCCTTAATATTTTCATCCGGGACGGAGTGATTGACACCACGGATGACTACACGATAGGATCTATCTTCTTTCAACTGTCAGGAATGGTATGGCAATTTTTTTAGGGTACGGGATTTTCTTATAGCTCTGTATGCATCTGAATCTGCAGCTATAATGGAAACAAAGTTGTTGGGATGTCATTTGAGGGAGTATTTGGACGGGTCAACGATCTTGCCTGTGGATCTAGGGTTGTTGGTAGAGCTGTTGCCGTTGCTGATGTTGCTGCTGACCTGTCTTAAGCTGGTGGAAGTACTGGCTTTTTCAGAATCAGTGGGGCTGACCGTATGAGGAACTTGGATGTGCCCCATGTCTGTGTCCATGTCCGACAGTTCTGAGAATCGGTTGGCCGAAAAATTCGTTTTTGGGGAATTGGAATTTCTCAGAATTTTGGTGATGGTGATGCTGAATTCGATGATCTTGAGTCAAGACGGCATTTGTTGTTAGCCGATCTTGGGGTCCACTAGTCCTCATCGTCGCCATTTATGGCTGCTAGTTCCGGTTCCGGCTCATTGTCTGACGATTGTGCAATGTTGTACGAGGGGAAAGTATATGGAAATCTAGCTTGCCTTAGTACCTCTTTGGTTTTTTCTTGAATTCGTGCCACAATCTTACTGATGTTTAAGTCATCTTCGGAGTCCGAAAGACCAGACATTATAGGTGTTATGCAGTGCTTTGCTGTGCTTTACCGACTTCTTGAAAATTCAGGCCCTTTGCCTGGATTCCGAAAAGTGTGATCGTAGCCTAGTGGACAAGGCGTAGGCCCCGCAGTTGGGCGGAACACAGCTCATTATTATTATTTATTTATTTCTTTTATTGGGAGAATGTTATTAAGACCAAAATAAAATTCGAATTCGAATTTGGACAAACTAGCAAAGTTTTGCACTTGCTTTGGCTTTCTATTCCACTTGTTCTCGCGAGAAGCGCAACTAACTAACAGCGTAGGGGCAGCGACTTTAGAAGTCGGATTCACAAAAGAAATAAATTTTGCCACGGAGGTGGACTTGTCCATAGACTCTTCACAATGAAATTCGCAGCGATAGAGACAAGCCTCCGGGCTAGTAGCGGCAGGCCCCGGGAACTTCGTGTGCCTTCTCGTTTTTTCGCTCTCATTCTTATTCTCATTTTAATGCTCGCGCACTCATTGCACAAGTTCGGTAGTTCAGTCGCGCATTTTGAAGAAGGTTGCTCCTGCCCTTGAATTGGTCTTTATATGTATGCGTGTTCATGCCTTTTTATACAGGGATGCAAGTCTGCGTTTATTTCAATTCGATGCAGCAAAAATATTTTGTGTTTTGCTACTTTTCATAATGTATAACAACAATATGGGCGTATTTAATATTGTGTTAAGATTAAAAATAAGAATATTAAATGTTATAATATATTTTTTAATATTTCAGCATGAATTACATTTTGGTTTACAAATTCAAATCAGTGCTACAAGTAAAATGTTTGACATATATGTATGTATTCCAATTAAGGGGAACATCTGAGTAAAATTTTGAAAAAATCGAAACATTTTTTTTTCGTTTAAAAAATTCTTTATGTTCTTATAAGTAACATACCATAAGATAGAGTCCGGCAAAAGTATAGTAAACGTCGAAATTTTCCCTTCTGCGGCGATGCCTCACATAAACATATATACGATTTTACAGTGCTTAAAACTTTAAACGCGTTTTTCTCGAAACTACTTTTTTTGAGACTGTCGGACACATAACTCTCACTTTTTTATCAACAATTTTGTGACTTTTTTTTCGTGAAAATTTAAACTTTTTTTCAATTACTCACCATTTTGCAAAAAAACAATAAATCGCGAAAATCCTACGTGTGTCGAAAGCGGTTGATGTATAGAAACTAACCAAACTTGATTTTTTGTTCTAGAATAAAGAGTCATAAGAGACCTTCCCGGGCCATGAACCCCCTTTAATAAAAAGGGCCTACAAAGAAATGCTGCACAGTCGCCATTTTGTTTTCGATTTATTCGAAAAAAAAATTATTTTGTACTTTGCATCTAATATTATAAAACCTACATTACAAATTTTCGATTGGCTTTTTCATTTGGCCAAAAAAAAATTCCAGGAAATCTGTTTTTTTCAGTTACTCAGATTTCCCCCCTTAATAGAAATCAATCTACTGAGATAGGAACAGGGCATTTCGAGTCGGTGTCACTTAAAAGACTGACTGCTCTTAAGTGGTTGAGAAAACTTCAAAGCAAATTAGCTTTTGTTTGTTGTTCTGAGAGCAGATGGTGCCTGCATACCCTACCGACGATTGTATTTTAGAAGAGCGGGCAGAAACAAAAACAACTGTTTGGCTTTTGTTTTGTTTTCATTTTTAGAACTGTTGTTTTAAATGTTATGTTTAATGATCTTTGGTTGATTTTTTGATTCGCATTGTAATATTGTTTAATAATTGTAATTTAATGATCTAGTTGTATATATTTATTTTTATGTATGTTTATTCTTTTGTTGAGATTCCTAATTCTAAAACATTAGGTTGTTTGGTAATGACATACCGGTTTTTTATTGATTTTTGACGACGATTTTAACATAGTTAGCATTGTCCGATTTAAGTGCTATATGTACCGTTGTCTTCGATGATTTTCTGCCATTTTGATGGTAACTTTTCTTAAAGAAGTCCTTGTCCCTACTGGCAAAAAACTCGGCGATTCGATTTTCACAATCCTCCCTTGAACTCAATTTTTGTCCATCGAAAAAATTTTGCATGGCCAAAAACAGATGGTAATCGCTTGGGGCAATGTCCGGACTATAAGGTGGATGCATTTACACTTCCCAACCAAGCTCCCGTAGCTCGTGACGAGTCACCAAAGATGTATGGGGCCTGGCGTTGTCATGATGGAACACAACACCCTTACGATTCACCATGGCTGGCCGCTTCTGTTCAAGTGCAATCTTCAATCGCTCCAGTTGTTCACAGTAGAGGTCAGAATTGATGGTTTGGCCATAGGGCTCATGTAAACAAACTATATGTCATTTTTAAGGTGATGCCAATACCTTTCAAACGATATACAGCATTCCTAGATACGATTATATTTGACTTCATAAGCGAAGCGCGAAATTTGAATGTAAAAACCGGTATGTCATTACCAAACAACCTAATATATTATCTTAAAATAAAACCTTTATGTCATGTTGCACAAGGGTTAATTCTTTGAAAATTTCGTCCGCAGGCAACCTTTCTCTTCAAAAAACGTACACGCACTGACCAAAACCCGAACGTTTAGACAGCCGACGAGACTATTTTATGTTATTGTATCATGGTCGGGGGCCTGCTGCTAAGAGCCCTGGGGACTTTCGCAAAAAAAATTGTTATGTCCATTTTCGTTGTATGAAATGGAATCACCATCCAATTTTATAATGTCAGTCAACGCAGTGAAAGAGACATTTCCGACGCTATAAAGTATATATTCTTGATCAGCATCACCAGAAGAGTCGTTACTTGTCGCCTTGTCCGCCTGAGCGTCAGTCCGGCCGTCCGTCTGTCTGTCCGTCAGTCCGTGCGTCCGTCCGTCCGTCCGTTCGAAGCGAGCTGGATCGGCCGACTATATCATATAGCTCCCATAGGAACAAGCGGAAAAAACAATTCAAAACAAGAGAGAACGCTCTAGTCGAGTGCCTCGACTATTAGATACCCGTTACTCAGCTAAACAACTTAATATAAATATTCCTTCTTGTATGTTTTTCGCCGCTCGAATTAGCTCCCGATTTTTATGGCATTATTGTATGGCGCCATCTACCCCAAGACATTGGTACCACGGGCCATGAAAGGCGGAAATGTAGGCGCTAGCCAGGCTTAAGGGGGTCTTCTAGCTCTAGGTCGAATTTCGACCTTTTTTTAACAATTAATAAAAAAAAGCAATAGATATTTGTACGATCCGTTTTTTTATCATTTGTTTATTACACTTAAAGGAGTACATACAAAAATTAAAAAAAAAAAAATGTTTTCATTGAGTTATTCCTTCTTGAAAAAAAGGGGGAAAAAAAGAGGTCTTGTCCGCGTCGCCATGATTTCTATGCTTGTCGTTGTCTCAAAAATAAAACAATGATAGATTCTTAATGAGTACAAATGTCGCTATGGCATGAAGCACCAAAAAAAAAAATATTTTTTTTCATGAAATGGCGGCAACTCAAAGAAAAAAGTCGATTTTTTCACTAATTTTTCCATTTTGTCGAATTTTTAAAATTATTATAAATTTAAAATTTGTATTTTTTGTTGGTTCCGGCGATAGAGATATATTTAAAGAATATTCATGTCAAATTTCAGGTAAATCGACTGATTAGAACTTGAGATATAGTGGCGACCGCATCAAAAAAAGTAGTTTCGAGAAAAACGCGTTTAAAGTTGCCAAGTCACTAAAACGGCTATAACTTTGAAAATAATTTGAGTTTTGAAAAATCCTTTTAGAGAGATATTTGTGAATATAAAAACTATCGAATTATTTTTTTTATTTTATTTTTTTTCGATTTTCTCAAATTTCTAGATTAGAAGACCCTCTTAAGCGTTCAATGAATTTTTGGGCGTTAGAGTGGGCGTGCAAACTTTTATTAGGCCAATCGATAGGTATTGACGAAACAAATACATATCAATTAAAATTTGCATAATAGCATCAAAACTGTGGCCACAGCTTGTGCAAAGACCAATATAAACTCTAAGATGCGTAACGGCCATACATTGGTTTTGCAATATACAGCTTGTTTTTTGGTGGCGACGAAAATTCCGCTCTCTCCGCTCGCACAAAGTTGAGAGCGTAAAAATCTAAAAATAGAATTGCACGAATAAGGAAGTGCGTATGTGTGCGTACTTGTTTCAGACGACGATTTTCGGCCAGAAATCATTTCGGGACTAAGAAACTAATTGTGTGTCAAAAAAACTTCTACGATTGAACAGGATGTTTATTTAAATTGAATTTATGTATATATGGGAATGAAGCTTGAGGTACAATTTGTTATATACCTTAAAAACGAATATCGGCATATTTAATTCATAGTTTCGTTTTACATATTTAAATTAAAGCTAAAAACATAACTTTTAATACAACATATATATAAAACTGTTTGATTAAATTAAAAAATATTTCAATAAAGATTAATAGATTTGAGTATACTATGATTGTTAAACAAAAACAAAGCGAATTCTATTTAAATTGAATATATTTAAAGGATATTGAATTAAATATATTTTGCTTTATTTTTTATCCATTTTTTTTTATTAGCTTTAAAATGGAAAACTTAAATTTAATTTTTATTCAAATATATTAAACTTTGATTTAATGACTTTAAATATTTATTCTTATTTAATCAAGCAGTTTTATATGTTTTATGTTAAAAGAGATGTTTTTATATTTAATTTAAATATAAAAAACGAATCATTTAATTTAATATGCAGATATTAATTTTTATTTATCCATCGTTTTTTTTGTATACCTAATATTTAAAGCTAATATTATTATTTTATAAAAAGTTATATTAATTATGAAAACACGAATTGAATGCTTAATTATAAAACTAATTAATTTTCAAAATTTAGCTGCCTTAGGAGTATATATAAATATAATACATGTACATTTAATGTATTTTGTTTCCCCTTTGGGTTTTTCTTTTTCCAAATAACTAAAATAGTTCATATGCAAATACTTATATAAATTTAATTTATATTATGATAATAATTTTATATAATGTTATTATAATACGTGTAATATAAAACAAGAGAGAACGCTATAGTCGGGTGCCCCGACTATCAGATACCCGTTACTCTGGTAAAGGGAGTGCGAGGGAGATGGAGATAGAAACTTTGATCACGCATAACTTTTTAACGAATGGTCCGATTTGAAAAATTTCTTCTACATTTCGATAGGTATTGATAAACACAATAAAACTGCATTTTTACTTTTCCGAAATATTTAAATTTTTAAAATCGTATATAAGCGATTGTGGGCGTTAAAGGGGGCGTGGCACCTTTTTGAAACAAACTTGCGCTGCGTAGGAACTCCTAGAATCTGCATGCAAAATGCCAATCTTCTAGCTTTTATAGTTTCCGAGATCTCAGCGTTCATACGGAAAGACAGACAGACGGACAGACGGACATGGCTATATCGACTCGGCTAGTGACCCTGATCAAGAATATATATACTTTATAGGGTCGGAAACGCTTCCTTCTACCTGTTACATACTTTTGCATGAATACAATATACCCTTTTACTCTACGAGTAACGGGTATAAAGACCACATATTTTTAAATCTTTATATATAAAAGACAATTAATATAAAAATATTCATTCTGTTCAATCGCAAAATTTCTGAGGCCCCTAAAAATCGTTCACGCGTCGCCCGCTGAATTCCCTAATGACAATTATTCCAAAGTGAAGTCATGTATGAAATAAATTATGTATTTTTATATACTTAGATATATATGGTCACTACTAAAAAATATTCTACATTCCAATAATTATCATATAAAGGCAATATAAAATAAGTATTTTTAATAATGTTAGAATTTTAAAATAAAGAGTATATTTCGACAGCGCGCTGCAGAGAATTTCTTCGCTTGTGAATACATGTGCACACATACAGTCGTCGGCTGTCGTAGTATGCGTGCAAGAGAGAGGCTGGCTCTAGAGCGCTCTCTCGCTGGCTTTTGGGCAGAGAGCGAAAAGCCAGTTGAAAAGCCAGCACTAAAAATTCGTGTGCAAAAAAATCGTATGGCGTTACGCATCTTAGAGTTTATATTGGTCTTTGGCTTGTGGCTTATGGGCGTCAGAGGGTGCGTGGCACCATTTTGAAACAAACCTAAAATCTACATGCAAAATGCCAATCTTCTAGCTTTTATAGTTTCCGAGATCTCAGCGTTCATACGGACAGACAGACAGACGGACAGATAGACGGACAGACAGACAGACGGACATGGCTAGATCGACTCGGCTAGTGATCCTGAACAAGAATATATATACTTTATAGGGTCGGTCCTTCTACCTGTTACATACTTTTGCACGAATACAATATACCCTTTTACTCTACGAGTAACGGGTATAAAAATTAAAACTTTGTTGTTGTTTTTTTGTTCTTTAGAATTTGGTAATATTTAAATATTATGGAATAACGTTTTTATTTAAATTAAAATCGGACAGCAATATCATATAACTGACAAAATGCAGCGCAAAATCGACATATCTTCTTGTTTTTAGTAATATTGGCTTTTAAATCGAAACATAGTCGTTTAGTAATAACTTCAAACTTACGCATGATAATAAAGGGAATCAAGCTTACGCATGATAATAAAGGGAATAATTATAATTTTTTTCGAGCGGCAAAAAGGCTGTTCTTGTTTCTGTCACCACCCCTAAAATTCAATAGTCGGTAGGGTATGCAGTCGCCATCCGACGCAGAACAACATCCAAAGCTGAGTTGGTTTAAAGTTTTCTCAACCACTAAGCGCAGACACCGACTGCGATATGCCCTGTTCCTATCTCAGTAGATTGATTTATATTAATTGGAATACATACATATATGCATATCATTTTTCTGCTACCATTGATATGAATTTGTAAACCAAAATGAAATACATGCTGAAATATAAAAAATATACTATTACATATACTATTATGCATTCGCCATCCGACGCAGAACAACAACCAAAGCTGAGTTGGTTTAAAGTTTTCTTAACTACTAAGCGCAGACACCGACTGCGTTATGCCCTGTTCCTATCTCAGTAGATTGATTTATATTAATTGGAATACATACATTTTTCATTTTTCTGCTACCATTGATATGAATTTGTAAACCAAAATGAAATACATGCTGAAATATAAAAAAATATACTATTACATATAATATTCTTATTTTTATCATTAACCCAATAATAAGTACGCTCATATTGTTAGGGTACCAAGTCTGAAAAGTAGCAAAAGACAAATATTCTTGCTGCATTGAAATGAAATGATCGCACACATGCACCCCTGTATGAAAATGCATGAACACGCATACATATAAGGACCAATTCAAGCACAGGCGCAACCTTCTTCAAACTCCGCGACTCTGTGTCTGAACTACCAAATTTGTGCAATGCGTGCGCGAGCATCAAAATGGCAGTAGAGTGAGAGCGCAAAAACCCGAAGTGTACAGGTTTTGGCCTCTGGGGCCTGTCGATTTAGAGTTTTTGAGTCCATTTTCGTCGTATGAAATGACCAGTCTATATGTTGTATGGTTAGTGCTATTATGTACCAACAGAAGATTGCGTTCCGATCGATTTAAACAGAATATATTGTTCCGACATAATTTATTAAGAAAGATTTTAAAGCCATGCCTGGATGCAGTGGTGCGATTTGACTTTTCCATTTTTGAATGAATTTATTTTGTATTTTGACAATAAAGATACCATTGTTAATATAGTCCATAAGAACTTTGGCATCGGCACTTTCTGCACTTCTAAAAACATTTTTGCTGGCCCATGGAAGGCTACATCGAAAGCTTTATCATTAAATCTTCACGAGTCCAATCTTTGTTTTAACTTGTCAAGCCACCAAAGCTAAACAGTCACTCGACTATCCACTCAGCATTTTATGTTGCTTGTTCAGCGTTTCATCGACTGTCGAGGCATTTGCATATTTCGACCCGATATTTTTCCTTAACTCTGCCATACACAGAATAAATCCCCAGATTGCATTCAGCTATTGCTCCAAGACGTCGGCAGAAGGCAGTGATGGGATCTGGCTGCTGAAATTTAAATTTAAATTAAGGTTGCTTATCAATTTGGTATAAATAAATAAAGTGCATTATTACTGGAGTGTTGAGAACAAATGGGTTAGAAAGCAAAACTTTGCTTATCTTCGACATTTCAACTTTCAATTTTACCACAGCATCGTATCTTAACCTCTCAGAGAGTTACTCATATATTGTGGTGTCTGTTTATAAATGGTGCGCCTAATTGTGTATGCATCATACAAATATCATTTTCTATCAAATTTAAATTTTTCTTCTAAGAAATATATCAAAACAGAATAGGCTTAGGATTGCCTATTGACTTGAGGAATAACTTGAAACTCGTTCTGCGATAATATTTTAAATCAAATATAAATTTGTAATATTTATAATAATATATATATTAATAATAATATTATTAATAACTCATTATTGGTTTCTTTATTATAGGTCTTGCAATCTTCTAATAAATATTCTGGACTTGACGATGAAGGATCGGAATAAAATATTTGTATGTTTCTTATAAATAAATAAAAATAAACAAAACATATAATAGCATAATTCACACCCACATTTTATGGACTTTTTTTTGCCTTTGAAACAATTTAATTTATTAGTTCCAGCCACAACTTGAGTTACCCCTTTATTCTGATCCAGCTCTAGCACTTATCCTGATGAGGCTTAATGCCATTGAAGTCAGGTTACCTAACTTCGGGGCGTATTAATCGGCAAAACAAAACTATTTAATTGTTAATTAGAATGCTCGGGGGAGAGTTGAACAGAAGAGCAGAGACAAACTGCTGGCTCGACTCAGGTTTCCGAAATCAAGAGATTTCTTGTCGAGCAAATATTCCGCTTGCGGTACTCGTTGAATTATTACACGGAACGGAAAGACGCTGTACTGTGGTAGAAATGACTGATTTAGCAGCGATTAATTCAAATTTTAACTTAATTAATTAATTATTAACTGTTTCCCACCAATTTTGCCCACTCGCTAAAATTTTTAAATAAATTGATTTTAATCAAGGTATTTAAATAGCTACAAAATAAGTGTTAATCACAGGTCAGATTGGGTTCGTGGTGTAGTGCATCTAATGAGGTTTAATGAGGTGTAGTGCATCTAAGAGATAACACATGGATCCAGTCCCGAGACTAACAATGAAGACAACATTTGTTTGCAAAATTTTTTTTATTCATCAACATAATCATCTTTTAGGGTGATACCATCGTTCCAACGCTTTTCCAATTTTTTAATACCATGTTTATAAAAAAAATAACTTTCGCTTCAAAATAAGCTTCAGTTTCGGCGATGACCTCCTCATTTGGTCAAATCTTTTTCCCTGGATCATTTTTTTGAGATCAGCAAAGAGCCAGTAGTCATTGGCGGCTAAATCTGGTGGAGGCTAAATCGGGTGGGGAAGCAGATGATAGCCCAATTCGTTCAATTTTGCCATTGTTTTTATCGACTTGTGGCAGGGTGCAAAGGGTGAAAAGAGATTTTTTCTCTGCATGTGCGGTGTTTTTATTAATATAATAATCACTGTTGATCGATTTACCTTTTTCGATATAGTCACAGAAATGCGTATCCCAAAAACCTGCCACTCGGATGAGTGTCAGTCGCTTCGACTCTGGAGTGTAGTGATCTATCCATGCTTCGTCCATGGTCACGTAACGGCGCAAGAAATCTTTTTTGTTGCGAGTAAATAGTGATAAACAGCTTTCTGAATCAGCGACTCGTTGTTGTTTTTGATCCATCGAAAACAATCGTGGCACCCACTTGGAAAAAACTTTTTCAATGCTCAATTTTTCATGAAGGATAGTAAATACACTTCCATATGATACCGGTGTCATCTCAGCAATCTTACTGAGCTTCAGTTTACGATCTTTCATTATAATTTTTGCCACTTCACTCACATTTTCCGGTGTAACGGCTTCCACAGGTCTAACCGACCGTTCCGTGTCGTTTGTGTCGGTACGACCACGTTAAACTCAGCAAACCACCGACAATTCATTGCTTTTGATGGACAAGAATCCGGGTAACATTTTACCGATTAAAAAACAATGTTTTATCAGAACATGAAACTTAGTTTTTTCTATTTTTTAAAAAAACTACAAAACGACTTTACTCCAGCCTCGATAACTCAGCTGTTTCTGGTCCGATCGACTTAAAATTTTAACACGTTTTAAGTAAAAACCTGGTTACTTGTTTACCACGAGCGCCATCTCTGGGTTAGTCTCGGGACTTATTGATCCATGTGCTATAATGTTTTCTAACAAACTAAACTTTCGTAGACCAGAATCTTTGAGGTTCGACTGGGTCCGATATCAATATTTTTTATAAAAAATTAGTCAATGTTTTGCGATGGGAAAATGTCCAACATGAGCCGCATATTACCTAATAAATATAAATATATTAAATATATTTTTTTAGCCTCAATGTCAGTGTCCAAGCGCGTGAGCGCGTACTGTCCAGGGACGGTACGTTGAGCCCCCGACCAAGCCACCCAGAGCTACCCTAGAAATGGTACGCTGACCGGGCGGCCACAGAACCCACACTTCATATTGCAATTATGTTGCAATCAAAACGTTGCCCAAACTCAGCAACGAACACTAGACGTTGCCCCGTTTACAGTTGCTGACTTCGTAACAGGATGACCCCACCCTGATGCCGCTGAAATATGACCAGCAGACACTTCGTCCGATATCCAGATAAACATTCTTAGAGTTATATGTATCGTATATAAGAGTTTTTCATGTACATTTCGGCAGCGGCGGCAACTCGGCCACCGCTGAAGAATATATTAATCCAGTCTGAAACGACAAACCAAGTCGAACAGATTTACATATTATTCTAACAAAACATAAGCACCTAAAAGACTACAAAGGGAATCTGGGGAACCTCTTCGGACTACAAGCCGAATCTTTTACTGTAACTGGCGCAGCCGCAACACGGACCATAATGGAAAAGATAATCACCATACTCTTGTAAGGACACTATTTAAACACAAGAAAAATAATAAAAAATAGTAATTAGAAAGCGTAATAGTTTTGTGAAGGATGAAGAATAATGAAAGAAATGTGATAAATAATTTCAAAAGGAAAGGATAGTTAATTAAAGCAAACATGCATGAAGTATACAAAAAATGCAAGAATTGATCAAGTGTCAGTGTATTCATCGCGACTCCTGCACATGCCATTCCACGGGCACAGAAGGATTAAATAAAGAAAATATTTGTGGAAAAGTGCATCAAGTGAAATCAAATGTCAGTGTATTCATTGCGACTCCTGTATATGAGATTTCACTGGCAAAAATTATAGGTACAAAATAAATATTTGAAGAAGCAATAGTAGAAATAAATAAATTAAAAAAGGCTAACGCAACGATAAAATTTATGCATCTACATTTTCTCTCCTTATCTTATTAAAAAGAATTTTTACTAAAGTCTTTACCTTCACAGGGTATACTACTACGCTTAAACATACACTATCTGGATAGGATAACAACACGAACAACACTAAGTATAATACTTTAGGTATAAGCTATACGCAAAGACATTTGTAAAAAAAAAGAAAAGAAAAGAGACAAGAGCCTTCAATTATACACACACATACCCTCCTACTAACAATAAAAATATATATCTTATTAATTAGGAACATATCTACATACCCATTTTACTAAGTAAGAATAAAACACACAGTTATAAGAGCTTCATCACAAAGAGAACAGTACAACAGTAAGACAGGTCTAATAAGGTTAATTCGTTTTTCATGTCGAACTTAGCTAAGGTTAAGAAGATATTACCCGCGAGAAAGGCTACCACTACGAGTGTCTCTAAGACTCCAGCGGTTAACGAACAGAACATTCCGAATAATTCGATTTCAATTATACCACCCTCAACCTCCACAATAAATTCAAGTACGACGTCTTCGTCACCCCTAATACCCAATGCCATTAATCCGGCAGAATTATTCGCATCTATGCGAATTCCAGACGTGATCCGCTTTCTGCCAACTTACGCTGGTGACCCGTACACTCTAAACGAGTTCATCACCAACGTAGAGGAGGTGATACTCCATACGGTCAAATTTTATTAAGGGCTATTATGCAAAAAATCGAAGGGAAGACCAACGAGGCAGTGACTGCTTCAGGGGCGAGCCTAAATTGGGATGAAATTAGGGACGCACTACTAGTACACTGTAAAGATAGAAGAGACGAGGACACTTTAATGATGGAATTGTACAATTTGCTACAAAAACAATTTCAAGTGCAGAGTGTTTGTAGGGGGCGATCCTTCCACAAAAAAGCACTTGAGGCACAGAAAAGATTCCCACGGCGCAAACGTAATTGAAGACGAAAAAAATGAAGAAGTCGGGGGCGTCGTGTGGTGTAGTTCAATGTATTTAGTTCAGTTGCATACAAGAGACTGCCAGAACTTAAAACTAAAACCGCGCTCCCGCCCGCTTTACTCCGTTGAAGCGAGAGTTCGGATGCGAAACCCGAAGTTCGCACTCTGGAGCGCGGACGTCGCGAGAGGCGAGCAAGGGCGAGAGCGAAAGCTCGGAAAGCTCAGTGACCAGCGCCGATGCAGTGGGCACCTGACCTAAACATTCCGCCCCCCCTTGCAACTACTCGGTTTGCAACATAGCCTGGTTGCTCTTCTCACGGCTGGTGGCAGGCTCCGGACACGACCCACCCAAACACGGTGCTCTGGGCTACTGGCAGTCCATCCTGAATTTTCAGGAAGCTGAGGAGTGTTGCGGTGGCAGCGGACCTCTGCGACCGGCGTGCTGCCGGACGGGACTGCCGTGATGCCATCGGTGGTTCCGAGAGATGAAGGAGAGTGTGGTGATCCTGGCCGCAAGTTTTGCAGCGATCACCTTGCCGACACGCTCCGTCGGAGTGCTCGTGGGCCAAAGAGCGGTGGCAGTACCGGTTGGCAAGGACAGCCCGGAGCCTCTTCTCGGCACTCAGACGGAGGAACCGACGACACTTCCAAAGTGGATGGATCCCGCTACAGACTCGGCAACGGTGGGATTGCATACCTCGAGTTCGTCTGTGCTCCAATGCAATGGCGGTGCGCGGACGTGTAGACATCGTGTGAGATCTGATTGGCGGAATAAGACAAAATAAAAAATTTGGATCAGTAGTGATAAGAACTGTGAATTGGAACTACGGGTTGGAACTATTAATTGACGCTACGAATCGGAGTGATGAATTGAACCACCTGAGTGAAGGGACGACTGGTTATTGCGGGCAGGCGGACTCTTCCATTGGAAGAAGGACGACCTTCGCTATGGGACGCTTAATGAGTCCCCGTGCAGTGCGGATGTTGACCACACGAACATGGCCATCGGCTCCTGGAAACACCGCGGCGATTCTGCCTAATCGCCACTCATTGGACGGAAGGTTGTCTTCCTTGACTACCACCATGTCCCCGGCACGGAGATTTCTTGTAGGGGTTCGCCACTTATTCCGCTTATGGAGTTCCTTGAAGTACTCCTCCTTCCATCGCAGACGAAATTGTTGATGAAGAGCCTTCAGGTGCTGCCAGCGGTTTATAATAGATGTGGTGTCCCCCTTTATCTCGGGTTCGACCATGGCGAGGAGGGGCCCTCCAACAAGAAAGTGCCCAGGCGTAAGTGCCAACAGGTCAGTGGGGTCTTCGGACATCAGCGCGAGCGGACGCGAATTCAGTCATGCTTCGATCCTAGCTAGAAGCGTGGACAGCTCTTCGAATGTATATTTCCCCGTCGCCGTGGACTTGTATAACAGGGTCTTGAAGCTCTTAACACCTGCTTCCCACAAACCTCCCATTTGGGGTGCTCCCGGAGGAATGAATTGCCAGAGCAGCTGCTGGTGACTATAGGCACCTGTCACAGCTTCCTTGAGAGCTTGGAGAAACTCGCAGGAGAGTAGGGCAGCCGCCCCCACAAAGGTCTTCCCATTGTCCGACTGAACACGGGCGAAGGCGGCGAGAAACTTCTCAGTCGTAAGGTCGGAAGTAGGTTCTAAATGGATGGCCTTAGTGGCGAAGCACACGAACACCAGCACATACCCTTTCGCAATGAGACAGGCTCGTCCCGTGTAGTTTTTGATGTCGAAGGGATCGGCATAGTCCACACCGGTATATGTGAATGCGCGCGAGAAGGACGTTCGTTCTTTGGGTAAGTCTCCCATCATTTGCGTTTGCAACCTCTTTTTGTGGATGATGCAGACCTTTCATGAATATATGACGGACTTGACCAAATTCCTCACCCTCGGGATCCAGAACTTGGAACAGATCAGACGGATCATAAGCTGATTGCCACCGTGCAGCGTTATGCGATGCGTAAAATGGACAAGGAGTCGAGACAGATGGCAGTCGTATGGAAGGATGACAGGATGCCGTTCATCATACTGGACAAGTTCGGAGGCCGTGACTCGGCCGCATGCTCTCATGAGCCCTTGGGAATCAATGAACGGGTTCAGGTTTTGGACCAGACTGGATGCTGGCACTGGCCGTTTTTGGCTTAAGCAGCCCATCTCAAGGGCAAAGTGCCTGCGTTGCGTGACAGAAATCAGGAGCCGCTCGAGCTGTCGGATAATCCGACTCGCCTGCGGATACCTCGACTCTTCGTCGTCGGCCAGCTGTTGCAGGACACGGATCGCTAGGAACGGGGCACAATTGACCCCGAAGGTGACTGTCTTCAACTCGTAGTCGCGGATTTCCCCATCGGAATTGCGGAATAGAATACGCTGCAAGGGAGTATGCTGGGGGTCTACCCAAATTTGCCGATACATCTTCTCGATGTCGGCGTTAAAGACGAACCTAAAGGATTTGAATCGTGAGGTCGGATTGTAAGAACCGGCCCGCGTAAAGTATGTCATTCAGACTGGTCCCGTTTGCGGAAGGGGCTAGCGGCGTTGAAAACCACCCGCACTTTAGTGGTTGTGCTCTCGGGCTTAAGAACGGCGTGATGTGGAAGGTAGTACGTGGCGGAACTGCTCGTCAAAGGGACCTCGGCCATGTGACCTAAGTCGAGGTATTCTTGGATTACGGAGTCATACCGGGCCTTCAGGGCAGGATCTCTTTTTAGGGGCTGCTCGTTACGCAGAAATTGAGCCAGAGCAAAGGATCGTGAAGATGCGAGCTCGGAACCATTAAGCTCGGGCTCATTCCATGTTGGAATCTCAGCCTTGTTGTGGATGGATTGCTCCCACAACGAAAGCGTGATTTTGGGAAGCTTTAAAGAAACCATGTACACCAGGAGACAATCCCAAGTCTCGACTTGAATAGAGGACATCTCTAAGGCTGTCAGGCAACTTTGGATTGTCCCTTGCAGCTCCTTCAGAACGGCTCCGGACTCTTGGGGTACTGCCTGAATGTTGAAGAGGATTTTTAGCTGGCTATTGACTAATAAACGCCTATTTTCGAAGTGGTCGGTGAGGCTTCGCCACGCGGAGATAAACCCTTCGTTGGTCAGCGGGGCTTTGGAAACAATGGCGTGCGCATCGCCACTTGTTTTGGACAATAGGTGGAACAACTTCTCTACCGGTGTAAGACGCGAGTTGTGTATGTATATCGCGGTAAAAAGATCTCTGAAGGTGGGCCAACGCAGGTAATCACCAGCGAAAACTTCGGTTTCGACTGGTGGCAAACGACAGCCCGTAGACGGCGGTGTTGGAACACTGACAGCAGCCTGAAAGGGGTGGGAGGCGGCCTTGTCTATTATGTCCTGAATAGGACCAAACATCTCGAATATACGGAGTATCAGTAACTGTACTTGGATTCAAGCACTGTCGAGGTGGCCGTACTGTCGGTGGACGCGGAAAGAAGATCGGAGCAACTTTCATAGCTCTTCTCCACCTTTTCCCACAAGGCCCGGATTTGGTCCCGATGGACTTGGCACATGCCAATGGAAAGTCGTTCTGGTTCAGCGGCGCTCGGAGTATGAATATCCGCTTGAAATTGGCTAACCCGGTCTGTTGTGGCAATAAACTTTTTGAGGGCGATGTCTATCGCAGTTTGAGCCATCTTGGACACCGACCGAGAAAGCCTTGACGGGGGACCGGAAATAGTCTCGACGGACTCGTTGCTTTTTTCCCTTGGAATGGCAATGGCAGCCTTTGGTGTTAATTGAGACGGTTGGGACCTGTCCAAACGGATAGATGGGATCGACCTCGGCTTCTTGTCGCTTCCCGTGGGCATTCTTGGACTCGAACTTTGCGGATCAGCTCTTGTCGACTGACCTGAGCAAGGGGCGTTTCGTTCTGAACGTGAGGATATTCACCGTTAAGCTCTCGGCGCGATCTGAGTCGCCAACGAGTTGGTCGTCGCTGCAAGTGAAAGCACGCAAAAGAAAAGAAAACCACAGAGAACGGTCACACTGTTAATTTGTGCGGAGTAGAAAGCACAGTGCCATAAACAACGAGAAGAATCGGAAGAAAATATTTGGAAATCGACGAATCTGTATTGATTGTTACTCCCTTTGTTGACTTCTGTTTTTTTTTTGTTTATTTTAAATTTTACCTTAGTTATTGTTGCCAAATAATTTTATTGTATTTAGTTATTTATTTATATTTTTTTTTTTTCGGGTTTGGAAAATATCTTTGATTGCAAAAAAAACTCCGGAAAACCTTAATAAAAATAAATTAATTAATCCATTAAATAAATTAATTATTTTGCCGGAAATAATTAAATAATATTTATAATTAAATAGTAATTATAATTATGAATTAATAATTTTTATAATTAAATAATAATTATAATTATAAATACTTATTATTTTTTTTTCGGAGCCAGAACGGTGGATTTAAAAAAACCTTGGCTTTGGTTGGGGAGAAATGTTCACTGGGTTATGCCGTCGGCAGCGCAGTGCATGCGGGAGGGCGCGGGAGAGAGAGAGAAGAAAAAAAAAAAACAACAGCAACAATAACAACACGGCCGCTGCGGTGGTTAATGCGGCAATTTGGAGAAAAAACAATCACGGTCGCACCCGTGTGGATTTGAATTTATTTTATTTTATGTTTCTGTATGTGGTGGCAGAAAATATATTTATGTAGATATGGGCATGCATGCGTTTATGGATATGTGTATGTTCCTGTATGTGGAGGCAGAAAATAATTCTATGTAGATATGGACATGCATGCGTTTATGTGTAAGTGTATATCGGTACAGTAGAGCGTCGAAGAGTGGACTGTATTTGAAGTGACGGAACAGATGAAAAAAATCAGCAACAATAATAACACAGCCGTTGGGGCGGTTAATTGCGGCAATTTGGAGAAAAAACAATCACGGTCGCACCCGTGTGGATTTGAATTTATTTTATGTTCCTGTATGTGGAGCAGAAAATATATTTATGTAGATATGGGCATGCATGCGTTTATCGATATGTGTATGTTCCTGTATATGGAGGCAGAAAATAATTCTATGTAGATATGGGCATGCATGCGTTTATGTGTAAGTGTATATCGGTACAGTAGATCGTCGAAGAGTGGACTGCATTTGAAGTGACGGAACAGATGAAATTATGTGGAGAGAAAAAAAACACAAGACAAAAAAGTATCTCGACAGCGGCGGATTGTACGGAGAACAGGGAAACTCCCGAAATTACTTCACACCGAGTGGCTGATATTAGTTATGCCTTTTTATTTTCCACCACACAATTTCACTTTTTGTCGTATTTTTTTGGAGGCAGAATTGCACTGCACTATGTACACAAGCGTGTATGTGTATGTCTGGATGCACATATGACTTGACCGTTGGCAAGTTGATGTACAACGGGGAACGTAAAGGAAAACGGCAAGGAGTATGGCGACGCACACAAAGCGGAGACGGATAGAACATTTTTTGAAATTGAAGGAATGTAAAATTTCTCGACTGCCGTTGTGTCGGGAAAACTCGGACGTGGAGTTGACACGAAAAAAATTGATCTTACTGCAGTGTGAACGAAATTCAATGCTCGAACCACTGCTAAAGACCGGCAGCGAGAGGGAGTCGGAAAATGCTCGTACTTATCTTTTTTTTTAAAAAAAATCACAGGAGCTGCTGGTCGAATGGCAGAAGGATATCCTTATCCGGCTCGAATGGACCAAATGTTTGTAGGGGGCGATCCTTCCACAAAAAAGCACTTGACGCACAGAAAAGATTCCCACGGCGCAAACGTAATTGAAGACGAAAAAAATGAAGAAGTCGGGGGCGTCGTGTGGTGTAGTTCAACGTATTTAGTTCAGTTGCATACAAGAGACTGCTAGAACTTAAAACTAAAACCGCGCTCCCGCCCGCTTTATTCCGTTAAAGCGAGAGCGGGAGATCGGCAGCGGCCGTCCGAGGAGTTCGAATGCGAAACCCGAAGTTCGCACTCTGGAGCGCGGACGTCGCGAGAGGCGAGCAAGGGAGCGCAAGAGGGGCGAGAGCGAAAGCTCGGAAAGCTCAGTGACCAGCGCCGATGCAGTGGGCCACTGACCTAAACACAGAGGTTGTACGTTCAAATTACTAAAATTAAGCTGGCGTTGTTCAAAAATCCGAGGAGAGCAAATCGCTATTAGAATCATGAAAAAGGGGGTGTCACACTCATGTCTCACGGCTTTCCTTACGGGCTTCCTTGGTAATCTAGGAAGTACGGTCAGAGCCATGAAACCTGATACATTAGAAGAAGCTTTTGACGTTGCTATAAAGGAACGGAGTATTTATTTTGCTGAAAACTCAGCTTTTAAATCACAGAATACACAGTGCGATCGTTCTCGATCTAACCAACTCCAAAAAAGGGAGTATAATTGTTTTAATCGCTTCGAGAAAAGTAAATACATTCGGAGGAATTTGGAGAAGAACCAGAGTACTAAGTATCCGGCTACAATGCCGAGTGACGATAGACCAAGTACTTCTAGGGCCGCGGCAAATAAGAATTACTCAAATGACAGATTTAATTCAAAAGACCAGCACAGGTATAATTTCGAGACAAAGAGTAATGCAGAACAAGCCGGGGAGAAACATAATTTCGACGAGACACCAAATTTTCGGACAGATGCCTCGAAACACAAAGAGGATTCTTAAGCAGGTTCAGCTTGGAAGAGAACTTGCCGTACGTAGAATTATTGGTGGATGATCGGCACTATTTAAAGTTTCTAGTTGATACAGGAGCAGAGGGCTTTTTCATACATCCCAAATTTGTTCCCGAACGAAAGAAAATTGACTTATAGAAACCAATCGTTCATTTCTCTTATTCCAATTTCACCCTTTCTTCGATGGACTAATCCGCATGAATATATTGACACATATTTAGGCAGACATTAGAATTTCCGACCATACCTTTGTGACACCAATTTTCAAACTACCCATATTATTGCAACCAAATCATGTCTCAGAAATTAAAGAAATTGAAGAATAATCTAAAGCATTTGTTAAGGTCCCCGTTAGCATCTAGGAGGGACCCTTTTTATGTGAACACATTAAATTTGAAAACGACTTTTTTATAACGGAAGGCAAGGAAGGAAGACCCAACAGCAACATTCAATTTAATGAGGACGGAACACTTAAACGAGGATGATAAACATCAACTTTTCCAACTTTGCAGGAGTTTTCCTAACATAGTAATTTCGAATGAGGAAATGAATTATCCTTCACCAACAAAGTCAAACATGATATAAATACAACAGACGAAAAACCCATATTTTGTAGGCCCTTCAGATTTAGTCGTACAGAGGGCATTAAAATCCAACGTCAAATAAATAAACTACTTGATCAAAACATTATTAGGCACAGCCATTCTCCGTGTTTCTCGTATAGAAGAAATTGGATGCATCGAATATAAAGAAATGGAGAATGGTGGTGGATTTTAGGAAACTAAACGAGAAGACTATTAAAGACAGGTATCCTATGCCCAATATAAATGATGTGTTGGATAGAATAGGCAGGGCCAAGTACTTTACAGCCCTAGGCTTGGCTAGTGGGTACCATCAAATAGAGATGGAACCCAAACATATCTCAAAAACAGCTTTCCCAGCTCAGGGAGGCCATTAGGAAAACGTCCGTATGCCGTTCGGGCTCACGAACGCCCCGGCAACCTTTCAAAGGGTTATGGATAATGTATTAGCGGATCTAAATGGAAAATGTTGTTTGGTCTATCTAGACGACATTATTATATATTCACCGTCATTACAAGAACACATTACAGATTTACACGTGGTGTTCCGAAGATTGAACCAAGCTAATCTGAAAAAACAGCCGGATAAATCTGAATTCCTACGAAAAGAAATTGAGTAATTGGAACATATACTTACGGAAGACGGTATTAAACCGAATCCCAAGAAGATCACAGTGAATTCCAATTCCAACTACAAAGAAGAATATTAAATCCTTTTTGGGCCTATTAGGCTATTATAGAAAATTTATACGAGATTTGCCCAGGATTACTAAACCTATGACTCAGCAACTAAAGGGTATGGCAGCAGTGCTGCTAAGCGAAGAGTACAATGAAGCTTTCGAATCTTGTTAAGCTCTACTTTGCAACGACCCGATTTTAAAATACCCAGACTTTAAGAAACCATTTATATTAACAACCGATGCTAGTAATGTGGCAATAGGTGCGGTCTTGCCACAAGGAACCGTTGGTTCAGACAGACCAGTATCATTCGCTAGTAGGACCCTAAACGACAGGGAGTCAAATTATTCTACCGTGGAAAAGAAAATGTTAGCTATAATCTGGGCGGTTAAATATTTTCGTCCCTACTTATCTGTACAAAAGTTTAAAATTGTGACGGACCACAGGCCATTAACATGGCTCATGAATTTCCAACTTTTAGAATATGACTACGAAGTGGTGTACAAAAAGGGATCACAAAATGTGGTTGGCGACGCCCTAAGTCGTATGGTGGAAGCCAATTTTATTTCTGAAACCAGAAGCACCAAACCAACCAATGCTAACGGGATAATCACGTCCAACAAACCGTTGAATGAGTTCAAATCACAACAACTCCTCAAATTGGGAGATATAGATAGAGTACAAAATCATATACTATTCAAAAATAAACTTCGTCGCACCATCGTGCATACAAAATTCGATGCTGATAAAATAAAGCTTTGGATACATATACTCTAACACCCAAAATTTTACAAATCTTAAAATTATTCGATGCAAGGTACTCCTACTAGATTTAACCTCGAAGGAGGAACAAGATATAATAATCCAAGATTATCACTCGAAGAACAATCAGCGAGGGATAGAAGAAACTTAAAAGAACAGTGTATTTTTCGTATATGAAACAGAATATCACTCAAATAATTAACCTTTGTGACATTTGGCAGACTTTAAAATATGATAGAAGCCCACCAAAGCCATTATTCCAAAAGCCCGAAATACCCGAAGATCCATTACAAATTGTCCATATGGACATTTATACAATTAATGGACAGATCGTTTTAACACTGATTAATAAATTCTCTAAATTTGCTGCAGCATATACAATTCAATTCAATACAATACAAATCATTAAGACATTACTTTTGTTTCTTCGGAATTCTACAAAAATTAGTCTTCGACCAAGGCACTATGGGGTATTTGCCCGATTTTTTGGAATAAATGTATTTTTTAAAAGTATGCCGATTTAAATTTTTTTTTTTTTGATGTATTAAGAAAACATCAGGCTGTTCGGTAACATACCGCAAATGTTAACTTAAAAGTCTAGAATTTTAATATCAACTGTTAAAGTCAGCTGTTGCAACCGCACGTGGTTTGTTTATATTTTGCTTAATTTTGAAGCTCACTTTCAAATCATTATCTCTGGAACAAAATGACGTAAAACAGTCAAATTTGAAATGATTTATAATTCTCCAGGTATTTACTTTGTGTAAATACTTATATGTTGCTTAATATGTGCGTCTAATTCTAACAATTTGTAAATCTAGCAGGTGATGTTTTCGTTTGGGTTTTGGAAAGAAAGTTTAACTTTCAATAGAGTTTTAAAAAAATGTTTAACTTTGTTCAGTGAGTGTCTATATCCATTTTGTAGAGTCATTAATTGCCAATTCAGAAAATATTGTCTCATCGTGCGCCTCGTGCGACTTTTCGAGTAATTTCATTTCTTAGGGACCAATCTCTTGATCAAAAACGCAGCCCTGCCGGAAGTGTGGCATAAGCAAAAGAGTCTTTAAAATAAAACAAAATGACGTATTCACTTTTGTTAGCAAGCTAGTTGATCCCACAGTTGAATCTCCAACTTTACAGATGTTTTCCGAAGAGCCATGGATACTTTGGACCCTGTCATTTCATCAATGAATTTGAAGAAGCGCGTTCGAAAACATAAGCGCCTTTCTCTTCCATTATGCGAATTTAGCCTATATGAGACGAGTCTTTAGATGTTGATGATTATGAAGAAGAAAACGACTATAGTTTTTTGTAAAATATTGAAATTAAAAATGAAGAGCATATAGAGCTAAATTTGTTAAAAAAAAAAAATTGGGGGGGGGGTTGGTGTATACTTTCACTTTTCCAACAGGTGTGTATGGGTATGAAGAACCCTATAAATAAAACCTCACTGAAATATGTTACATAGTTCGCGAGTTATTAATTTATTCCAAAAAATCGGGCAAATACACCATAATGCAAGGCTCTGAATTCTCTGGTAAAATTTTCTTGGATTTTTGTAAACAATATGACATTGTAACTCACGTTACCTCATTCCAACAGTCATCTAGCAATTCTCCGATAGAAAGATTACATTCTTCTTTAACAGAAATATATAAAATTATTCTCGAAAACAGATAAGCGGAAAAGCTAGACTGTATTCACGAGGACATTTTGTTTGAAACTTTAACGACCTACAATAATGCTATACATTCAGCGAACAAACATACACCCCTCGAGATATTCTCTGGTAGAACTCATATGTTCTCCAGGAAAGTGAATTATAATTCCTAACATGATTGCAAAAGCTAAATGAATTCCACCCTATATCCAAAAATAAACACCTTGTTGGAAAAAAAGACTAGCAACAGAATCGATAAAAGGAACCAAGATAGAACTGAACCAATTCCACTAGACACAAATGACACTATATTCAGAAAAGAGAACCGAAGGAATAAGCTAACTCTTCGTTTCTCAAAACACAAAGTGCTAGCTGATAGAAGAATTACACTAATATCTCCTAAGAAACAAAAATTACACAAATCAAAGATAAAACAGAACATCAAGGAAAATAATCCACCTATTGATATTCCAGATTCACCCTCGCCCCCTCACAATACCTAAATGTTAATCACTTGGAATATAATCGTTCACTCCTGAAGATCAAGTTCGGACTGGCTAAAATTGTTCTTAATCCCTTTAAATCAAATATAAATTTGTGATATTAACCTTATTAATCACTCATTATTGTATTCTTTATTATAGGTCTTGCAATCTTCTAATAAATATTCTGGACTTGACGATGAAGGATCGGAATAAAATATTTGTATGTTTGTATGATTTGTATGTTTTTATATTTGTATTTGTTATAAATAAATAAAAATAAACAAAACATATAATAGCATAATTCACACCCACATTTTATGGACTTTTTTTGCCTTTAACAAATTAATTTATTAGTTCCAGCCACAACTTGAGTTACCCCTTTATTCTGATCCAGCTCTAGCACTTATCCTGATGAGGCTTAATGCCATTTAAGTCAGGTTACCTAACTTCGGGGCGTATAAATCGGCAAAACAAAACTATTTAATTGTTAATTAGAATGTTCGGGGGAGAGTTGAACGGAAGAGCAGAGACAAACTGCTGGCTCGACTCAGGTTTCCGAAATCAAGAGATTTCTTGTCGAGCAAATATTCCTCTTGCGGTACTCGTTGAATTATTACACGGAACGGAAAGACGCTGTACTGTGGTAGAAATGACTGATTTAGCAGCGATTAATTCAAATTTTAACTTAATTAATTAATTATAAATTATTTCCCGCCAATTTTGCCCACTCGCTAAAATTTTCAAATAAATTGATTTTAATCAAGGTATTTAAATAACTACAAAATAAGTGTTAATCACAGGTCAGATTGGGTTTGTGGTGTAGTTCATCTAATGAGGTTTAATGAGGTGTAGTGCATCTGAGAGATAACACATGGATCCAGTCCCGAAACTAACAATGAAGACAACATTTGTTTGCAAATTTTTTTTTATTCATCAACATAATCACCTTTTAGAGTGATACCATCGTTCCAACGCTTTTCCAATTTTTTAATACCATGTTTATAAAGAAAATAACTTTCGCTTCAAAATAAGCTTCAGTTTCGGCGATGACCTCCTCATTTGAGTCAAATCTTTTTCCCTGGAGCAAAAAGCCAGTAGTCGTGTGGGCAAGCAGATGATAGCCCAAAACGCACCAGCAAGTTAATATATTAATCACTGTTGATCGATTTACCTTTTTCGATATAGTCACAGAAATGCGTATCCCAAAATCCTGCCACTCGGATGAGTGGCAGTCGCTTCGACTCTGGAGTGTAGTGATCTATCCATGCTTCGTCCATGGTCACGTAACGGCGCAAGAAATCTTTTTTGTTGCGAGTAAATAGTGATAAACAGCTTTCTGAATCAGCGACTCGTTGTTGTTTTTGATCCATCGAAAACAATCGCGGCACCCACTTGGAAAAAACTTTTTCAATGCTCAATTTTTCATGAAGGATAGTAAATACACTTCCATATGATACCGGTGTCATCTCAGCAATCTTACTGAGCTTCAGTTTACGATCTTTCATTATAATTTTTGCCACTTCACTCACATTTTCCGGTGTAACGGCTTCCACAGGTCTAACCGACCGTTCCGTGTCGTTTGTGTCGGTACGACCACGTTAAACTCAGCAAACCACCGACAATTCATTGCTTTTGATGGACAAGAATCCGGGTAACATTTTTAAATCCATTGTTTTTACCGATCAAAAAACAATGTTTTATCAGAACATGAAACTTAGTTTTTTCTATTTTTTAAAAAACTACAAAACGACTTTACTCCAGCCTCGATAACTCAGCTGTTTCTGGTTCGATCGACTTAAAATTTTAACACGTTTTAAGTAAAGCTTAGTACTCCAGAAAAACCTTGTTTACCACGAGCGCTATCTCTGGGTTAGTCTCGGGACTTATAGATCCATGTTCTATAATGTTTTCTAACAAACTAAACTTTCTTAGACCAGAACCTTTGAGGTTCGACTGTGTTCGATATCAATATTTTTTATAAAAAATTAGTCAATGTTTTGCGCTGTGAAAATGTCCAACATGAGCCGCATAATACCTAATAAATATAAATATATGAAATATATTTTTTAGCCTCGTTGTCAGTGTCCAAGCGCGTGAGTTACCGTCCAGGGACGGTACGTTGAGCCCCAGACCAAGCCACCCAGAGCTACCCTAGGATTGGTACGCTGACCGGACGGCCACTGAACCCACACTTCATATTGCAATTATGTTGCAATGAAAACATTGTCCAAGCTCAGCAACAACCACTAGTCGTTGCCCCGTTTACAGTTGCTGACTTCGTAACAGGATGCCCCACCCTGATGCTGAAATATGACGAGCAGACACTTCGTCCGATTTCCAGATAAACATTCTTAGAGTTATATATAAGCCTTTATGTATCGTATATAAGAGTTTTTCATAGCACTTCGGCAGCGGCGGCTACTCGGCCACCGCTGAAGAATATATTAATCCAGTCTAAAACGACAAACCAAGTCGAACAGATTTACTTATTATTCTAAAAAAACATAAGCTCCTAAAAGACTACAAAGGGAATCTGGGGAACCTCTTCGGGCTACAAGCCGAACCTTTTACTGAAACTGGCGCAGCCGCAACACGGACCATAATGGAAAAGATAATCACCATACTCTTGTAAGCACACTATTTAAACACAAGAAAAATAATACAAAATAGTAATTAGAAAGCGTAATAGTTTTGTGAAGGATGAAGAATAATGAAAGAAAAGTGATAAATAGTTTTAAAAGGAAAGGATAGTTAATTACAGCAAACATGTATGAAGTATAAAATTTTATTAAAAAGAAATTTTACTAAAGTCTTTACCTTCACAGGGTATACTACTACGCTCAAACATACACTATCTGGATAGGATAACAACACGAATAACACTAAGTATAATACTTTAGGTATAAGCTATACGCAAAGACATTTGTAAAAAAAAATAAAAGAAAAGAGACAAGAGCTTTCAATTATACACACACATACCCTTCTACTAACAATAAAAATATATATCTTATTAATTAGGAACATATATACATACCCATTTTACTAAGTAAGAATACAACACACAGTTACGGTCAAATCTTATTAAGGGCTATTAGGCAAAAAATCGAAGGGAAGACCAACGAAGCAGTGATTGCTTCAGGGGCGAGCCTAAATTGGGATGAAATTAGGGACGCACTACTATTACACTGTAAAGATAGAAGAGACGAGGACACTTTAATGATGGAATTGTACAATTTGCTACAAAAATAATTTCAAGTGCAGAGGTTTTACGTTCAAATTACTAAAATCAAGCTGGCGTTGTTCAGACTCATTAAATCCGAGGAGAACGAGCAATTCGCTTTTAGAATCATGAAAAAGGGGGTGTCACACTCATGTTTCACGGCTTTCCTTACGGGCCTCCGCGGTAATCTAGGAAGTACGGTCAGAGCCATGAAACCTGAAACATTAGAAGAAGCTTTTGACGTTGCTATAAAGGAACGGAGTATTTATTTAGCTGAAAACTCAGCTTTTAAATCACAGAATACACAGTACGATCGTTCTCGATCTAACCAACTCCAAAAAAGGGAGTATAATCGTTTTAATCGCTTCGAGAAAAGTGAATACATTCGGAGGAATTTCGAGAAGAACCAGAGTACTAAGTATCCGGCTACAATGCCGAGTGACGATAGACCAAGTACTTCTAGGGCCGCGGCAAATAAGAATTACTCAAATGACAGATTTAATTCAAAAGACCAGCACAGGTATAATTTCGAGACAAAGAGTAATGCAGAACAAGCCGGGGAGAAACATAATTTCGACGAGACACCAAATTTTCGGACAGATGCCTCGAAACACAAAGAGGATTCTTAAGCAGGTTCAGCTTGGAAGAGAACTTGCCGTACGTAGAATTATTGGTGGATGATCGGCACTATTTAAAGTTTCTAGTTGATACAGGAGCAGAGGGCTTTTTCATACATCCCAAATTTGTTCCCGAACGAAAGAAAATTGACTTATAGAAACCAATCGTTCATTTCTCTTATTCCAATTTCACCCTTTCTTCGATGGACTAATCTGCATGAATATATTGACACATATTTAGGCAGACATTAGAATTTCCGACCATACCTTTGTTACACCAATTTTCAAACTACCCATATTATTGCAACCAAATCATGTCTCAGAAATTAAAGAAATTGAAGAATAATCTAAAGCATTTGTTAAGGTCCCCGTTAGCATCTAGGAGGGACCCGTTTTATGTGAACACATTAAATTTGGAAACGACTTTTTTATAACGGAAGGCATTTACAATGCTGTGGATAACTTCGGTTTACTCGACATCAATAATAATTCTACAAGTCCAAAAAAGCTTCTTCGATTCGAGGTTGGAGGTAAACAAGTTTAATGAAAGTGAGTTCACTTTCATTAACGAGATTCCTAATAACTTCAAATACAAGAAGGAAGACCCAACAGCAACATTCAATTTAATGAGGACAGAACACTTAAACGAGGAGGAAAAACACCAACTTTTCCAACTTTGCAAGAGTTTTCCTAACGTAGTATTTTCGGAAGGAAATGAATTATCCTTCACCAACAAAGTCAAACATGATATAAATACAACAGACGAAAAACCCATATTTTGTAGGCCCTTCAGATTTAGTCTTACAGAGGGCACTAAAATCCAACATCAAATAAATAAACTACTTGATCAAAACATTATTAGGCACAGCCATTATCCGTGTTTCTCGAATCGAAGAAATTGGATGCATTGAATATAAATAAATGCAGAATGGTGGTGGATTTTAGGAAACTAAACGAGAAGACTATTAAACCCAGGTATCCTATGCCCAATATAAATGATGTGTTGGGTAGAATAGGCAGGGCCAAGTACTTTACAGCCCTAGGCTTGGCTAGTGGGTACCATCAAATAGAGATGGAACCCAAACATATCTCAAAAACAGCTTTCCCAGCTCAGGGAGGCCATTACGAATACGTCCGTATGCCGTTCGGGCTCACGAACGCCCCGGCAACCTTTCAAAGGGTTATGGATAATGTATTAGCGGATCTAAATGGAAAATGTTGTTTGGTCTATCTAGACGACATTATTATATATTCACCGTCATTACAAGAACACATTGCAGATTTACACGTGGTGTTCCTAAGATTGAACCAAGCTAATCTGAAAAAACAGCCGGATAAATCTGAATTCTTACGAAAAGAAATTGAGTAATTGGAACATATACTTACAGAAGACGGTATTAAACCGAATCCCAAGAAGATCACAGTGAATTCCAATTCCAACTACAAAGAAGAATATTAAATCCTTTTTGGGCCTATTAGGCTATTATAGAAAATTTATACGAGATTTGCCCAGGATTACTAAACCTATGACTCAGCAACTAAAGGGTATGGCAGCAGTGCTTCTAAGCGAAGAGTACAATGAAGCTTTCGAATCTTGTAAAGCTCTACTTTGCAACGACCCGATTTTAAAATACCCAGACTTTAAGAAACCATTTATATTAACAACCGATGCTAGTAATGTGGCAATAGGTGCGGTCTTGCCACAAGGAACCGTTGGTTCAGACAGACCAGTATCATTCGCTAGTAGGACCCTAAACGACAGGGAGTCAAATTATTCTACCGTGGAAAAGAAAATGTTAGCTATAATCTGGGCGGTTAAATATTTTCGTCCCTACTTATCTGTACAAAAGTTTAAAATTGTGACGGACCACAGGCCATTAACATGGCTCATGAATTTCCAACTTTTAGAATATGACTACGAAGTCACAAAATGTGGAAGTCGTATGGTGGAAGCCAATTTTATTTCTGAAACCAGAAGCACCAAACCAACCAATGCTAACGGGATAATCACGTCCAACAAACCGTTGAATGAGTTCAAATCACTACAACTCCTCAAATTGGGAGATATAGAGTACAATCATATACTATTCAAAAATAAACTTCGTCGCACCATCGTGCATACAAAATTCGATGCTGATAAAATAAAGCTTTGGATACATATACACTAACACCCAACAAGATACATGCGGTTTTAACTACGGACGAAATTTTCGACCTCATTAAAAGATCACATAAAGAACATTTTACAAATCTTAAAATTATTCGATGCAAGGTACTCCTACTAGATTTAGCCTCGAAGGAGGAACAAGATATAATAATCCAAGATTATCACTCGAAGAACAATCAGCGAGGGATAGAAGAAACTTAAAAGAATAGTGTATTTTCCGTATATGAAACATAATATCACTCAAATAATTAACCTTTGTGACATTTGCCAGACTTTAAAATATGATAGAAGCCCACCAAAGCCATTATTCCAAAAGCCCGAAATACCCGAAGATCCATTACAAATTGTCCATATGGACATTTATACAATTAATGGACAGATCGTTTTAACACTGATTAATAAATTCTCTAAATTTGCTGCAGCATATACAATTCAATTCAATACAATACAAATCATTAAGACATTACTTTTGTTTCTTCGGAATTCTACAAAAATTAGTCTTCGACCAAGGCTCTGAATTCTCTGGTAAAATTTTCTTGGATTTTTTTAAACAATATGACATTGTAACTCATGTTACCTCATTCCAACAGTCATCTAGCAATTCTCCGATAGAAAGATTACATTTTTCTTTAACAGAAATATATAAAATTATTCTCGAAAACAGATAAGCGGAAAAGCTAGACTGTATTCACGAGGACATTTTGTTTGAAACTTTAACGACCTACAATAATGCTATACATTCAGCGACCAAACATACACCCCTCGAGATATTCTCTGGTAGAACTCATATGTTCTCCAGGAAAGTGAATTATAATTCCTAACATGATTACTTGCAAAAGCTAAATGAATTCCAAAACACCCTATATCCAAAAATAAAGACCTTGTTGGAAAAAAAGACTAGCAACAGAATCGATAAAAGGAACCAAAATAGAACTGCCACTTCGTGGTAGGATATGAGGGGATGATGCGTGAGAGGATCTTCCGTCTCGCCGCGGGGGTTAGTAGGACACGAAGGGATCTGCCACTTCGCGGTAGGGTATGAGGGGAGGATGCGTGAGAGGATCTTCCGTCTCGCCGCGGAGGTTAGTAGGATACGAAGGGATCTGTCACTTCGTGGGGGGGGGAGGGATTAAGTGGGAGAATGAGGGGATCTTCCGCCTCACTACGCAGGCAGGTTAGTGGTAGAATTCAGTAGATCGGGATAACGTGTAAGTATATGGTGCAAATAATTTATCGCTTCCAATTGGGTCATCAGTCGCTAACGGCCTGAATCACTCGGGGATTAAAGGGGTACGGGGTAAAAATAAAATGCATAACAATCCGGTTTGACGTTTCTTTTCGTACGAATTTACTCAGTTTAATTCTTTGTCTTTAAATCGTCCCTGTGTTTCACTGCGCCGATTACACTGATTCACTAACCTTATTTCCTACCGACCGCTTTCTCTTTCACACGTGTTTTTCTTTATTTACTTTGTCCGCGTGCGCGACCGTTCGCTTCGAAGTCCAAGAGTCGAGAGAGTCCCCAAAACCGCCGTGTGACCCTCTCCTCCTTTTGGACCTTTCTCACCAAGGAAGGTTTGGTATTCTCTCTATTTTCCAGTATTTTTCTCTATGGTTGCCACCTCGGCCGGGTGGTGCGGAACAAAACTAGACCTATTTTGGTTTTATACCCAAAGATCCATAAGATCGCTTAACCATTACTAAATTATAATACTTCATTTTATATCTCTTACATACTAATGGTAATACTGTGAAACTTAGATAGCTATTGTTTAAATATATATTGTGGCGGCCTAGCCGTCAGGCGGGATCATCACACCCCCCTTTCCTACCGGGGGCTGATGATGAGCCGCCCGTCGCTCTTCACGGTGACGACGTAATGCCAATCCAGCCCCTTAACGGCGAAGCGAACGCGGTGTCCTCGTCCGGCTTGTTCGGCCGCCCTCTCGGCGATCAGACGAATGGCCGATGTCGGCAATCGCCGCAGTTCGCCCGTCCCAATCCAACCTTCAGGTAACGGGGCTAACTCGTCTCGAAGTACCTCCGGAGTTGCTATGGATGAGGTCAACTCCTCCATGAACGACCCGTCCCAACCGGTCCCCTGGATCTCGGTCAAGACCTGATCGAGAACTCCGTCCTCCCATTCGGTCAGTGGTGCTCCTGGCGGTGCGCAGATTGGGGATTGGTGTGACGTCGATTGGACCGCAACGTCGTCCTCTTTGTCCTCGTCCATCGGGTCCGGGTCTGCCGCACTGGCCTCTGCTGCCTCCGAGTTCTGGAATACCCGACGGAACAGGGGGCGATTTTATACCCCGTCCTCGCTGTCGGTCGCCAGCTCGCACTCCATAAAATATTTCACGTGGTGAGTCCCGGGGTGTGGACTCACGCGGCAACGCTTCGTCTCCTGCCCTCCGGTCTCCCGTGGTGAGCGCCGTAGTCCGACCGGGGATGTCTGGACCGCCTGCACGCGAGTCTCCCTCGGCGAGCGTTGTCGGCAAGTTGGCGACGTCTGGACAGACTGGGCACGGGTCTGCTTCGGCGAACGCTGCCAGCAAGTCGGGGATGTCTGCGTTTCCTGCGTGCGGGTCCTCTTCGGTGAGCACGGCGTCCGACGGGGGACGTCGGGACCTCTGCCTGGGGACGGAACGTCGCGTCCCAATCCAGAGCGGGGGTAGCAGTGGTGAAGGAAGTTCGTCCACGTAAGGACCTTCGGCGTGTATCCAGGGTGTCTTAAACACGACCGACTTGACCTCGATGCGCATCATCGCGACATCGCGGCTGACTTGGTCTTCGACCGTACGATGACACGAGTGTTCAATGGAGGGACGTTGGTGGGACTCGGTGTATCGCGGGTGACCGCCTCGAGGATCTCGCCTGGTCCATGGCTGTTCGTCGTCTCCTCGCGGTGCGTAATACCCTGGCCCCTGTGAGCGACGACCTCTCGTATAATCCTGAGGCTCGTCGCGTTCGTCGTTGTCGCTCGCGTTGCTGGAGTCGTCTTCGACGTTGAACGCTGCCGATGGTCGATCGGGTCGCCGTGTCTCTCCGGGTTTAGGGCTCCACATGCCCGAAAACCGCGACCTACCTGTACCCCCAGGCTCCCGGTCGTCGGAAGACTCAGCGCCGCCGTGGTTGTCTTCTTCACCTTGGCCATCGTCGGTAACCTGGTCCTCTGCGATCTCTCTCTCTTCGTCTCCCGATGTGTCCGAATCTCCTCCGCTGTATCCTTCCGCGACCCACTCGTCGCGATCGGAAAGGTCGTGATGAAAAGATTCGGTATCGTCGGAACTATCCGACAACTCGATGACTTTTTCCATCTGAAAGCGGAGACTAAACTTATAGATACGAGACCCTTATTGTTTAAGCTCCCTACCTATCGGTGCAGTGAAACCTCTACTTAGAATACTTAGATAATAACATAGGGTGTGTTAGTACAATTCAGCTTAGAAATTACCGTATGACCTTGTATCCTACTTAACCTCTCGTGTCGGCCCCCTGGGTAGCCTCGTCATCTTCTTCTGCGGCCGCATTCTCGAAGTCCTCTGAGTAATAGGGTTTCAGTTGGCTGATGTTGGCGGAGCGTGAACGTCTTTCTCCGGGGCTTCGCAACAGAACAAGGTTAGAGGATGTGAACCTCGTTACGGTGTAGGGACCGTCATATTTGGGGGCCAATTTGGCGGCGAAACCTTCGGCTGCCTTCGAGAGGGGATGTTGGCGTACCCACACTTTGTCACCGAGCTTCGGTCTCCACTCACGGCGTCGAAGGTTGTAATGACGTGCTTGCTCTTGGGAAGCACGTTGGAGGTTGGATCTGACGATGTCGAAGATTCCTCTGAGTTGGAGCGCTTTTCCTGAGGTATCACCGCCGATCCAGGGGTGACCTCGTCGTATAACATAGTAGGGAGTCTGGGTTCGCGTCCTTGCATCAGAAAGGCGAGACTGTATCCCGTCGAGTCCGATACACTTGCGTTAATGGCGAGCGCTATTTCCGGTAACAGCTCGTCCCAGGAACTTTGGTCTCTCTCGGTGAGTTGGGCTATCATCGTCTTGACAGTCCGATTCGTCCTCTCGGTAGGGTTCTCTTGTGGACAGTATGGGGCAGTATATTAGACCTCTACCCCTATCGTGCTGAAGTACTCTTTCAAAGTGCGACTGGTGAATTGAGTACCATTATCTCAGACGAACTTCCGAGGGATGCCGACCCGACCCAGTATCCGTTCCCGGAATGCCTTCTGAACCTGGGCGGCGGTAGCTTTCCGTAACGGGATCAATTCCACCCATTTGGAAAAAATGTCATGAAACACGAGGAGCATGGTGTTTCCGTGCTTTGACCGAGGTAGCGGGCCGACAAAGTCTGCGCATAGAACGTCAAACGGTTCGCTTGTTACGCGGGTTAGCATTTTGCCTGCCGCCTTCGTCTGGGCGGTTTTAAACTTCTGGCACGACTCGCAGCGCTGGACGTAACGCTTCGCGTCTCTAAACATGCTGGGCCAGAAATACCTCTGAGATAGTCGAGAAACGGTTTTTCGGACGCCCAAATGTCCAGCCGTGGGCGCGTCGTGGCATTCTCGGAGGACTCGGACCCTGTTTGAACTAGGGACGCACAGTTTCCATGGGAAGTAGTCCTCGTCATCCGCTCTATGTCTCAAATTCCGGTATAGTTGTCCATTTTCCATCATGTAGTCTGAGAACTTCTCGGGGCACTCTCTTATCTTAACTTGCATACCTTGGATCCATTTACAGGGTGTCTCCACCTTGGTCATCTGTTGCAAGACTTAACGCGTCCGCCACCATGTTCAATTTGCCTCGGCGGTACCGCACGTCGAACTGGAATTGTTGCAACTCCAGCGCCCATCTGGCTACCCGACCGGAGGGGCTTTCGATGGAGTTCAACCATTTGAGGGCTAGGTGGTCGGTAACCACTTCGAACCGATACCCTTCCAAGTAGCACCTCATTTTCCTAATGGCCCATATAATGGCCAGACACTCTTTTCTCGTCGTCGTATAATTGCCCTCCGTGGCCGTGAGTCGACGGCTGGCGTACGCGATGACCCTCTCCTGGCATTCGATATCTTGCGACAAGACTGCTCCTAGTCCCACGTCGCTAGCGTCAGTTTGCAAAACGAACGTCTTGTCGAAGTCGGGACATCCTAACACGGGGGCGGTGGTTAACCTCCTTTTCACCTCCTCCAGCGCACTCTGTTGTTCGGGACCCCACGACCACTTCCGGCCTTTCTTTAACAGGGACGTCATTGGTTGGACCACGGTTGCGAAGTTAGGGACGAACCGGCGATACCAAGATGCCATGCCTAGCCACTGCCGGAGCTCCTTGAGACAGGTAGGGGACTTAAGGTTGGTAACGGCCGTCACTTTCTCCGGGTCGGTTTGTACTCCTTCGGCGCTAATCACGTGGCCTAGGTAAACTAACCTCCTCCTGAAGAACGCGCACTTCTTTGGAACCTTCAGGTTCGCCCTCCGCAGCCTACGGAAGACTTCGGCCAGGTTGGACAATTGTTGTTTTTCCGTGGCGCCTATAACGATGATATCGTCCAAATAGGCGAAGGCGAACGGCTCCATGTCCGCACCGATCACGACATCCAAAGCGCGTTGGAAGGTTGCGCTGGCCGAGTGAAGCCCGAAGGGCATGACCTTCCACTGGTATAGGCCTCTGCCGGAACGGTGAAGGCTGTGAATTGGCGGCTGTCCTTGGCCATGGGTATTTGCCAATAACCGTGCTTTAAGTCCAGCGTCGAAATGTATCGGGCTTGTCGTAGCTTCTCCAGAATGTGGTTGATCCTGGGGACGGGGTACGCGTCGGTTACTGAGTGAGCGTTCAATTGTCTATAATCAACACACATGCGCCATTCACCCGTCTTCTTTTTGACCAACACTATGGGTGCGCTATGTGGACTCCGTGACGGTTCGATGGCGTCTTCGCGGAGTAGTTCGTCCACTTGGGTGTCGATCACGCTCTGCATTGCCGGATTCCTTGGATAGTACCTCTGTTTCAAGGGTTTATCGTCTCGCATTATAATCCGATGCTCCGCCACGTGTGATTCGCCTTGAAGCTCCTTGAAAAGTGCCAACTCGCGAGTGACGAATTTCCGCTGGTCGGGTCTCAGATCATCCTCTTCCGCCGTTGGTTCTTCGCCCTCTGCTTCGTCGGTTTCATCCGGAAAGTGCTCCAAGGCCCTTCCCGGTCCGTCGTGCCTCCCGATCCCGTCTCCTCCGTCGTTCTTTAATTCTCCTGATGGGGCCATCTGACGCATGATCCGGTTGTGTGCGGGGACCTCACTCTGCTCTGTATACCTGGTGTCCTTATCGTCGGGTTCCTAACCCTCTAAAACCGTCATACTCCTTCCCTCGAGTATTTCCGAGTTCGTATACTCTGATGACCACCGATCGACTTTGCTCGGCCGCAGTCGGGGGTCTTCCACCGACGGGCGCAATTTGACCTTTAAGGTAGCTTCTCCGCACTGTATCCGTGTTCCCATTGCCGCCAAGAAATCCATACCTAATATCACGCGATCCAACATGGTTGGCATTACCAAGAATGGCATCCACACTCGCGAGCCAGCTAACTCCACGCGTGTACGCCATAGCTTCTTCACTGCCAGGCTTGACCGATCAGCTAACGCTATCGTAGTGATGATCTCCTGCATCTCCTCAGGTCTTGCTACCATACGAGCGTACCCTTCACTCGCAAAGCTCCTCGACGCTCCCGTATCCACCGTGGCATCCACCCATCAGCCTCCGATTTGCACGGAAGCGGTGATCAGGCCGTTGCTTATCCTTAATGGTGGGTTCCTTGGTGCCGGGCTGTCACTGCATTCGTCTCCGCTGCGCCCGCATCTCGGCGAAGACGTTGTTCGTTTCCCGGGGTATCCCGGCGACAACGGTCGACGGTCAATGTGTTCCTTCGACCGAAATCCCAAAAAAAGTTCAGATGTGGGTTAGTACAACCCCGCCTAAAGTGACCGACTTCTCCACATCTACTACAAGCTCGCTGTACTTCGACGTTCGAGAGGGGCTGTCTGATCATTCGGTGAGTTGCATTCCCTCCTTGAACGGGTACCGCGTGGTCTCGAAAGGGGTTCGGCGTCAGACGGGCGTTGGCCCTATCCCGGTCTGCAGTCACCGTCACCGTCCTAGGAATACCTGCGCGACTCGACGTCAGCTGCCTCACACTTTCGTATTCCGTTGCCATTTGGGTTAATTGCTCCAGCGTCGCGAACTCGTGGCGTCTTATATACAGACGATATTCTGGTGCCATATTTTCGTAGATCCGATAGAGTTCTTCTTCCTTTTGGTATCCGGCTTACTGCATCTTGGTCCTCAACTCGACCAAATATTCCTTAAATGTCTCATCCGCTCCCTGGATGTGGGCTTCGGATTTCGTCAGGATGAAACTTAAGAACTCAGCGCGAAACTCTGCCCACTTAGCTGTCGGCTCGTGCGGAACCATCGCGCTGCCCTACCTTCCAAAATCTCTGACATGGCGCGGGGTACTTCCTCCTGGTTGATTCCGTAGGTTGCTATCTTCTCTTCAAGTTCAGCGATCAAGGTCAGCGGGTCCGACGTCCCGTCGAATCGTAGATTCCATTTATGCATCCGCTCGGCTAGTAAATGACGAGGAAGAGTGATAATGAGTGGAACTTCTGACTCTGGCGGCTTCGACAAGCCATGATTTGCGAGTGATGAGGCGATAAAATCTCGTGACGTGCCGGGATGGAAACCTCAATAGCTTTTTTTTTGTTTTTTGTTTTTTTTTTTTTGTATAGTTTATTGAACACGAGTATTTTGTTTTCGTGTATTGACAAATTATTTCTAATGATCCCAAAAAAAAGCGGGTAACGGGTGCTCTACTTGAGAAAATCAGGTGTGGTCAAAAGTTAATCAAGATCTGTTATTACAGAAGGCGACCGTGTCTGTCACGGCCGGCGAAATATGGAGCCTGACTCTGGTCAACTTGGGTTATCTTGGCTCCCTGCATGAACCCTTTGTCGCCTCCTAGACGGTTCGGAGTGACGGCTCTCGAACTGTACTGCTCCTGTAGTTGAGCGAATCGTTTCCACACCGAAACGATCGTTTCCACACAGAAACGATCGTTTCCACACAGAAACGATCTGGAAACGATCCTGTGCTTACGAGTGTAGCGAACGCCTTCTGCGTTTCTGATACGGTGCCGTCGGCGCTAAACCCGAACTCGAGTGCTAGAGCGGCTAACTCACCTTTACGCCGGGCATAAATCCATCGTACTCCTACGCCTGGGTTTTCTATTGAATCGACTTCCTCGTACTCGCCGTCGGACTCCTTCGTATTAGCCATGGTTTATTGTAATACGTGAAACTTCTTCCTTTTCCTTTGCTTTTCCTTTTCCTTTGCCTTTCCGTTTGCTCTCACAGTTGTAACACTTGGCAGGGGTGCGATCCTTCGGGATAAAGATCTTTATCTTAGTGGGTCTTTAATCCACTTTGGTGTTGCTCTAGCTAGCCTCAATTTCCCTGCTCAGGCGCCACTTGTAAGGATGCTCTCTGGCCAGGATACAACTCTCAGTCGGATCCAGAGGTCCTTTTACAAGAAATTTGTAAAGTCACTGAGATATAGGGCTAGAGAGTAATGTTCGCGTGGCGAACGACGATTTTTGATCAATTATCCCGAAGTGTTCCAGGACCTTCGAGGGTACGATAACATCAGAACACCAAGTCCTTCCAGGATGGAAAATTCCACGGGCTGGACCTTCGGGCGAGGCCGCAGCCGGATTCTATCGTGGTTGACCGGCTGAAAGCAAGTTTGATTAGTCGGAAGGATCTGCCTTTTCGCTAAGATGTCGAATTAATGGGGCCAGTGAGAGGATCTTTCGTTTCACCGTCGGGGTTAATAGGATACGAAGGGATCTGCCACTTCGTGGTAGGATATGAGGGGAGGATGCGTGAGAGGATCTTCCGTCTCGCCGCAGTGGTTAGTACGACACGAAGGGATCTGCCACTTCGCGGTAGGGTATGAGGGGAGGCTGCGTGAGAGGATCTTCCGTCTCGCCGCGGAGGTTAGTAGGATACGAAGGGATCTGTCACTTCGCGGGGGGGGGAGGGATTAAATGGGAGAATGAGGGGATCTTCCGTCTCACTACGCAGGCAGGTTAGTGGATGAAATTCAGTAGATCGGGATAACGTGTAAGTATATGGTGCAAATAATTTACCGCTTCCAATTGGGTCATCAGTCGCTAACGGCCTGAATCACTCGGGGAACAAAGGGGTACGGGGTAAAAATAAAATGCATAACAATCCGGCTTGACGTTTCTTTTCGTACGAATTCACTCAGTTTAATTATTTGTCTTTAAATCGTCCCTGTGTTTCACTGCGCCGATTACACTGATTCACTAACCTTATTTCCTACCGACCGCTTTCTCTTTCACACGTGTTTTTCTTTATTTACTTTGACCGATCGCTTCGAAGTCCAAGAATCGAGAGAGTCCCCAAAACCGCCGTGTGACCCTCTCCTCCTTTTGGACCTTTCTCACCAAGGGAGGTTTGGTATTCTCTCTATTTTCCAGTATTTTTCTCTATGGTTGCCACCTCGGGCGGGTGGTGCGGAACCAAACTAGACCTATTTTGGTTTTATACCCAAAGATCCATAAGATCGCTTAACCATTACTAAATTATAATACTTCATTTTATATCTCTTACATACTAATGGTAATAATGTGAAACTTAGATAGCTATTGTTTAAATATATATTGTGGCGGCCTAGCCGTCAGGCGGGATCGTCACAACTCCTCAAGATCAAGTTAGGACAGGCTAAAATTGTTCAGAGCCATAAATTCCTTACACACCAGGTCAATCTCCAAGATTTCATATTTGGCGTTGATAATTTTGAAAAAGCGATAATAGAACTAAAAAAGATCGCACACGCGGATGACGCTATAGACATTCTATCGACTTATATTAAACAGCTAAAGTATAGAATAGATGCATTACTTCTCAAGAGTAGACATATACGTGGTTTAATTAATGGACTGGGAAGTGTGATTAAGGTTGTTACCTGGAATTTAGACGATGCTGACGGACAGATAATAAATAATAATCTAAAGACAATAGACGAGAACGAAGTAAACATTATTAATAAAATTGACAAGCAAGAAATAATTAATAATGACATTAAATCAAGATTCGACAATAACACATTAACAAAGGTCAAGAAATAATTAATCTTTTCATTAACACAGAACATAAAGCTCTACACACTCTTATATATATGTCCCGAATTAACATAAACATTGACGTACTGTCTAATTATCTAAGTAATATCGAAGAGAGCATGTTGCTCGCAAAATTAAAAATCGTACCAACATTCATTGTAAACCTAGACGAAACAAAAGCAATTAGACAAGAGATCAATGAAACCCACTTTGCAGAAATGTCAGATGAAAACATTTTTAAACTATTAGATTTAGAAACATTTATGGACGAAACCAAAATAAATTTTAGAATTAAGGTGCCTACCTTCGACATATTGTTCCGACAGCAATAAACGGGTCTAAGTTCTTGATTTTACAATCTTTACTTTTTTTCTTTTTTTTGTTTTTCGCGCGGAGTCCTACGGCCCACTTACCCGCCCAACCGACCGAGGGGCGCAGCCGTGTATCGTACGGCACGATTCGCGATAAGATAGACGCGAGATAGGAAAATAAAGGTAAAGGTCCGGTGAACAAAGTAATAGTTAGATCAATCTTGTGCCAATGAAGCAAGTATTAATCGTTTTAGGAGCGGCAGAGAGTCAAGATTTGATATTACAGGAAAAAGTCTATTATAGTCAGAACATAATACTCTGAAAGGCTCATGCAAGGCATAGTTAGATCTACAATGATTTAAAGTTAGGGGAATATAATTTCTAGTTAATCTACTTGGCACAGAAAAGTTTAGCCGACTTAACAAGTCGGGGCAGTCAATATCACCATGTATAAGGTTATTTTCGGACGTTGATGCACTAAGATCAGCGCAAACAAGTGGCCCTTACGACACCAAGCAGTGCTTGTTACGCGCGGAGCCTTATAGGCGTAAAAACGAGATCGCGAGAAGTTAAAAAGCACAATGTAGAAGCGGACAGACTAAGATTAGAAATACGTACGAGACTAAATACTAATACTAATTTTGTGCTAAGTAAGATAAAATTAATGCTTTTAAGCTTGGCAAAGAGTCGGTAGTAGAAATAATGTGGTATAGTCTATTATAGTCGTTACACAGTACTCTAAACGGTTCATGCATATCAAAGTTAGATCTACAAATATTTAATGTAAGAGGAACATAGTTCCTGGTAATTCTATTAGGCACGGAGAAGCTTATGCGACCCAGTAACTCGGGACTCTCCACTTCCCCGTGAATAAGTTTATAGATAAAAGTTGTGCCAAGCATCGTTCTACGGTTTACTAATGATGGTAGATTAATTAGGAGGAGTCTACTAGAGTAGGATGGTAAAATAAGGCTTGCATTCCAGTTAAGGCCCCGTAGAGCAAATAATAAAAAGTTCTTTTGCACAGACTCTATCCGGTCTATATGTACACCATACTGAGGACTCCAAACTGCTGAACAGTACTCAAGGATTGGACGGACTAGTGAAATGAACAGAGTCTTTGTAACATAGGGATCATCGAATTCCTTTGACCACCTTTTTATAAATCCAAGTACTCCCCTGGCTTTATTTACTATAGAAGTAATATGGTCACAAAACTTAAGTTTTGGGTCAAGGAGGACGCCAAGGTCATCAACTTGCGTAATTCTAGACAACGCACAACCACCCAGCGTGTACGTTGCGTATTGTGGGTTCACCCGAAAAAATGTCATTACTTTGCACTTAGCGCTATTTAAATCCAAGAGATTTTCACAACACCATGTTTGAAAAGCATTTAGGTCAGATTGTAAGTCGGAACTGCTAGAAATTTCGTTATATTGCAGGCATAACTTAACGTCATCTGCGTACATAAGGACACGCGACTTTGTCAAGACTAGAGGGAGATCGTTTATAAATAAAGTAAAAAGAAGTGGGCCAAGGTGGCTTCCTTGTGGGACCCCTGAAGTAACTCGGATCAAATCCGAGATCGAGTTTTTAAAAAGCACTCGTTGAGTCCTACCACTCAGATAACTTGAGATCCATGTTAGAAGATCACATGGAAACCCTAATAAGTCTAGCTTTAATACAAGAAGCGAGTGATTTACTGAATCAAACGCTTTACTAAAATCAGTGTAAACTACATCAGTCTGCATGTTCTTTCTAAAGCCATTTATTACAAAAGACGTTAGCTCCAAGAGGTTTGTCGTCGTAGATCTTCGCCTTATAAATCCATGTTGACATGGAGATATAATCGATCTACAAAGATGCTGCAAATGGGGTGTAATAGTATTTTCGAAAAGCTTTGGGATGGCGGATAATTTGGATATGCCTCTGTAATTACTTGTATTGCATTTATTTCCTTTCTTATGAAGGGGAATGACAAATGACTCCTTCCAAATAAGTGGGAAATGAGATGTTTTTAAAGACAAAGTAAACAATTTGTGCAGAGGTCTACACAGAGTTTCAGCACAGTATTTAAGCACGCAGCCTGGAACTTCGTCCGGACCCGGTGAATAGACTGGCTTAACTTTATGGAGATCCAAAAGAAGGGAGCTTTCGCTTAATCTCGGACAAAAAATCAAGTTTGACTTGGGTATGGCATTTGAATAAGACGGATTTGGACGGGATGAAACAGAATATGTTGTCTGGAAGAACTGGGCAAATAGATCGGCAATTTCCTGATCAGAGTTTGCCGTAGAGTTTTCAAATGATAGTGATGAAGGGTAACAGGCTGATTTACGCTTAGTGTTAACAAAATTATAAAACTGTTTTGGATCTTGTGAAAATTGGACCCTACAACGAGTCAAATAGCTTTTATAACACCGGGCGTTAAGCACGATAAAATTTGACCGAGCCCTTAGGTACAGAGAGAAGGCAGATTGTGAACCGCACATTTTAAATTTATTGAAAAGTCTGGACTTTATATTTTTTAGGTGTGACAACTCTTTATTAAACCATGGAGGTTTATTTGAAATTGACGGATAGTATAACGGAACACACAGATAAAAGAAGGAATTCAATGCATTATAAAAGATATTAACGGCCTTAGCTACGTCAGTGCATGAATAAAATTCGGACCAGTCATAGCCGGATATAAAAGTATTTAAAAGATGAAAGTTTGCCTTACGAAAGCAGCGGATTCGTTTAACCGACTTTTCGGATTTTTTATTCAGCTCTGTTCTTACGTCTACAGTCAGTTCTAGAGTTGGATGATAGGGATCTTCCGGTTGTGTAAGTGGTCCCGTTCTTGATAGGCAAACGCCTTCTGAATTTGAAACAAAACACAAGTCCAGTAAACGCCCTAATGAGTTCTTAACATGGTTCACTTGGGATAGCGCAATGTCAAGCAAGCCGTCAATAAAGTCATGCTGCGCTAAAGGAAGCAACATATTAGAGTTTTCGTCAGGGGACCATGTCGCACTAGGTATATTAAAATCACCCAATACTATTAACTGGTCTTGATTTGACAGTTTTTTGAAAATTGACTGAATACAGGAAAGGTGATTTGCGTAAATAGGGAACTCAGATGATGGTGGGATATATGAACAAGTAATGTATACAAAACTACCGGGAAACGATAATTTTATACCTAGGAATTCGATGTCATAAAATTCGTCGAAAGTTAGTAATTCAGAGGAAAAGGTGGAGTCGACAGCAATCAGAACTCCACCTCCCCGTCTGGACTGACGATCAAGCCTATAAATAGTGTACTTACCCGGGAGAATTTCGGAGCTAAGAATATCCGTCCTTAACCAGGTCTCTGTACATACCATAATTTTATAAGGGAAAGAAAAACTATCCGAATACAATTTAGTCAGCTTACTAAGTAAGCCTCTTGTATTCTGATAGCAAAGAAGAAAAGAGGAGGCTAGTTTTTTGGGACAGAAGAGGATGTGGAGGGGGCTGGGTATGGTTCTTTACTGGTATTTTCCATTTCCCCTGAACTATTCTTTTTTCTCTTAGCTTCGTACTCTTTTACAAATATGCCCTCGGGCCAGAAACTGGTGGAACACACAGATGCAAAAAGAGCACAAGGAATACCAATCTTAAATGATGATACTTTCCTAGCATAAGAAAATTTAAATTGTTCGACCTTCAAATCATCAACTTGGACTTTGTTACGGATATAAGCCGTAATATCCAGTGATGAGAGGTCTGGGGCGAGCCGTGAAACAAATACATGTTTTAGCTGGGGCACCCGAACACAAGTAACCGTTTTTGGTACAACACATGAAACCCTTTTTGGTACTACAGAATTTGTACCTGTACTACCAGTATCGGCCGGTGATCCGGACGTTAAGTCTACATGAGGTGTTGGGGCCACTACTGTATTTTGATCGGACAGAGCGGAAGTACATAGCGGAGCCACATCGATTCCGGCGACTTCGGATACCGAATCACTTTTTGCCCCCGATCTTAGTACCATTTGAGTGGCGCCTAAGATTGGCAGCTGAGCTGGAATCGAATCGCGGGCAGTAGGTTGCACGGCACCTGCCATAGAATGCCCACCGACCGCGACTTTTTGCGCTTTGGGGAATCGGGCTCAGCTAGCATGCGACTAGTGAGCTGCGATTCAAGCGCCACGAGCAGGTCCGTATTTTTACGGCAGTTCCGGATTAATTCCGTAACACTGCTTTTCGTGAGCCGCCTAATAGTTATTGCCTGGTTCTCATATACAATGCATTCATCGCAGTAGTAGCGTAGGCCACTCCTCTTATCGATGGCATCACGAACCAGGCCAGAATAACCAAGACACTTTACGTGATAAATTTTATCACATGTATGGCAGGGAATACTTTGCTGTCCAGCCGAGATAACTTTCTTACAATTTTTTAATGAACAGAAAGCCATTTTCGCTGACCACGGACCACTGTGCACTATAGCGGACAAAAAAAATCGAAAGCGCTCAAGAACTTTTTAATGAGAGATAGATCAGAGCGACAAAGCGGGAGCGAAACACCGAATAACTTTGATGTTAGGCACCACGAAACGAAATAGAAAACGAAAAGAGAGAGAGAGCGGGAATATTAACCGATTAACTCCGGTATAAAACACCTCAGAGAGAGTGCGTTGGAGTGCGTGCCGTTCCAACAGCGCTCAACGACGAAGAGAAAGACTGAAAAGAGGGGCAATGGAAAACAATAACAACAAACCAGCACCGAATTAAAATATGATAAAAATGTTTATTAAACACAAGTTAATCACGATGCACTCGCGAAGCGAACGGAAAGTTGTTAGAAAACACTTAAAGGTGTAGAAACGTTAAAGAGATTTAAGTAAACCCCGGTGGTTTCAATAAGAAAAATGAAAATTCGGAGCGCAAAACAAAAACACGACCGTTCTCTGTGAAGATAGTACCAAGCATCGTTCTACGGTTGGCTAGGGATGGTAAATTAATCAAAAGAAGTCTACTAGAATAAGAAGGTAAGATAAGATTTGCATCCCAGTTTAGGCGCCGTAAAGCAAAAAGAAGGAAGTTTTTTTGTACAGATTCAATACGACCAATATGTATTCCGTATTGTGGACTCCAGACGGGAGACCCATACTCCAGAATCGGACGGACTAGCGAAATATATAAAGTTTTAGTCAAATAAAGATCATCGAATTCTTTTGACCACCTTTTAATAAATCCAAGCACTCCTCTGGCTTTATTAACCATGGACGAAATGTGATTAGAAAATTTTAGTTTGGGGTCCAAGAGAACGCCAAGATCGTTTACAAGAGTTATTCTATCCAAAGAGCTGCCACTTAACGTGTAAGTCGCGTATATCGGATTGGCCCGATAAAAAGTCATCAGCTTACACTTGGAACCGTTTAAATTTAGTAAATTATCTCGGCACCAGTTTTGAAAATTATCTAGATCGGATTGCAAGCCTAAATGGCAGGAAATGTCCTTATACTGCAGGCACAACTTAACATCATCTGCGTACATAAGTACGCGAGAATGACTTATAATTGAGGGAAGATCATTAATAAATAATGTAAAAAGTAACGGACCCAGATGGCTCCCTTGTGGGACACCGGAGGTAACACGGAGAATTTCAGAAATTGAATTTTTAAAAAGGACCCTTTGTGACCTGCCATTCAGATAACTTGAAATCCATTTAAGCAGATCAACTGGAAAACCTAAAAGGTCAAGTTTTTGAATGAAAAGTAAGTGATTTACAGAGTCAAATGCTTTACTAAAGTCAGTGTAAATACCTTCAAGGATTGCATCTATACATTAACGGAATCCAGTACGACAAAGAAATACCAAGGTTTAGTAACGAATAGGAAGTTTCCATGGCTGAGATGCAAAGAATCAATATCCTAGACAACGTGGAAGATTTAAACCTTCACAAACTGAATTGAAGTCTATCAATGAAACCAACTCGATAATCCATTGGAAAAGAATTACAACAACAAATTTTGGAGCCATTTACTTTTTATTATGCACTGGAATTATATTTACAACTACTATTGTCATCAAAAAGAAGAAGATTGTTATATCCACCTGTAGGGACAAGAGCGTTTTCTTGCAGGGGTGTGATTCGGGCGGTGAGATTTAGCGAATTTGATTAATAAAACTCGAATTGCGAATTGTGTTTGTTCTAGGCAATCGTATTTTTAATAATGACCATTTTCGTGTCGGCGTAGCGGCTAACTCGTGGTGAATACAAGAATGGTGAATGGTGAATACAAATGCGAGAATGGTGAAGACAAAATGTAAGCATGATACGCGCGAGATTTAAATACATTTCAACTAGTTAATCAGAATTAATTATATAAGTTTTAATAGAAAGTTTTGCGTTGATCCAACATCCCGGCCCCATTGAAATTACGCTCGTGAATTTCAACAGACAGGTAATAGTGCCAGCTTATGTATAGGACGCCTGATGATGCCCTTGGATGTGCAAACGTCAGCCACTCTAACTCGACGATCCTTGCCTGGCGTAGTAGCTTCGACTCGACCCATTATCCAGCGTTGTGGAGGCACGTTGTCTTCATGAACGATGACCATGCTTCCAAAGGCTACGTTGTCCATTACCTTGTTCCAGCTCGATCGCATCTGCAGATCTACTACGTACTCATAGCCCCATCGCTGCCAAAAATTTTGCTTTATTGCGCTGACTCTTCTCCAATTCTCCAAGTTGTCGATGGTTCCGACTTCAGAGGGGTCTTCAGGCAACGCGAGTTTCCTACGAGGAAGTGACCCGGAGTGAGGGCCTCCAAGGCGTTAGGATCGGATGATAGTGGCGATATTGGTCGCGAATTTAGGATCTCTTCGATGTCGATGAGGACCGAGCTGAGTTCGGTTTTAAACAAAAATTCACGGAGAGCCTTCAATTTTTTACAAGCCCCAACAAAATTTGTGGCATTGTCACAAAATATATCGGTTGGTAGTCCGCGTCTTCCAATCATGCGTTTTAAGGCCGCTATAAATGCCCCCGTTGAAAGGTCCGAAACCAATTCGATATGGACAGCCTTTGATGCAAAGCATACAAATATTCATATATAACCCTTTGTTGGGCTCTTTCTTCTTATACGCATGTATATATTGACTGGTCCAGCGAAGTCAGCACCGCATCGTGCAAATGGTCTTGAGACTGTTAGACGCTCCACCGAAAGATTTCCCATGATTTGTCGCTGCAGCTGTGGCTTATAACGCACGCAATGTATGCACGATCTAACCACGCGTCTGGCTGCATTTCGAGCAATTACAATCCAAAAACGATGTAGAATGATAGCCACTAAAGCCTTCGGACCCGCGTGATAATTTCGGATGTGAAGATGTTTGATGTAGCGCTGAACGAACTCGTTCTTGCTGCTGAGCAAGAGTGGATGTACTTGAGATTCTGGCAGATTCGATTGTTGTAGCCTGCCACCGGCCTTTATTAGAGGAAATCCATCTATGGTGTCTAGAAAGGGGGTTAAAAACTTTAGTTGTGTACGAACTTTTCCATTTCTTTGTAAAGCTCCTGAGGAAATGACTGCCCTTGTAGTTTCCAAATAATGCAGTAGAATTTAGCTCTGGTGGCGACGGAGAAGTTTTATCAAATGGGGCTATTTTTCGTGATCTATTTACGAACCGAAGCATCCACGCTACGATACGAAGGCAACGAAGATGAGAGCTAGTTTTTGCGACTAAGTGGAGCAAGGGATTGTCATGTATTTTTGCGACGAATGCTGCTTTGCGCCTCTCACATGAGACTGCTTAGGGATCTATCTGACCTCGTTTGTCCTTTGGCTAGTATTCTATTGGTTGTTGTAGATAAGAGGGTCCAGTAAACCAAATTGAGTCGGCTAGTTCTAAGGGGGTGCACCCTCTGGATACCATATCCGCTGGATTGACCTTTGTCGGAACGTATCGCCAAGTACAATCAGTAGAGAACTCCTGTATCTCGGACACACGGTTTCCCACGAATGTTGATAATGTAGCAGAGTGCTGTCGTAGCCAATATAGAACGATTTGCGAATCTGACCATAGAAATATTTTGTACAGATGATTTGTAAGGATTCCACGGATTCTTGCGATCAGCTTTGCCAAAAGATGTGCCCCTGCCCATTTTATATTTTGGCAAGGACAGTTTTCGTGCACTCTGCATTTTAATGTACGAAAACTCACATTAACCTTGCCATTCGGATCGATCGTGCGTGTGTAGACACAGCAGCCATAGGCACGTATCGAGGCATCGCTAAATCCATGAAGTTCGAATCCGTCCTTTTTTGGCTTTAAGCAATATCGAGGCACTGAGAGCCTTTGAAGTGACGAAACGATTCGATGAATGATTTTCACCCATGATCGATGTTTTGTGGAACCGATTCATCCCAACTCAGCCTTATCAACCATAACTCCTGTAATAAAATCTTTGCTGTTATGATGATCGGCGAAATCAATCCCAGAGGGTCGAAGAGTGATGACGAAATCGACAGTATGGAGCGTTTTGTCACCGAAACTGTCTCTTTAGGCGTCAATTCAAAGAGAAATACATCATCTGTTTGGTTCCAATTCATGCCCAGCGTACATACAACTGTAGTGTCTTCGATGTTCAGAGGTTTCAAGTTATGATCGTCCACGAATTCCTTGTGATTCGAGTGTCATTTCCTTAGCTCGAAACCACCCCTATTCAAAATGTCAGTAACTTCGCGTTTAATTTTCCTAAGTCCGTCTAAGGTATCATGACCACAAAAGAAATCGTCTACATAGAATGATGATTTTAACGCTTGTGAATCAGCCTTATTATTTGCGCAGTACAAGTCGGCCAGATAGACCATGCTGCGGATGGCAAGACACGACGCTGACGCTGTGCCGTAGGTAACGGTGTTCAATTGATACGTTGTCAGCTCACTTTCTGGTGAGTTTCTCTAAAGTATATACTGAACCTGTCTAAACATATTGACAACATTGGCAGTAATTACATATTTTAAGGTTCGAAAGCGAATAAGCAATGTATACAAATCACTCAGTATTGTTGTTCCCACCATAAGTAGGTCATTCAACGATACTAGAAGTCTTATTTGACACGTCGAAAACCACTCTCAATTTAGTTGTGGTACTACTTGGTTTGAATACGCAGTGGTGGGGAATATAAAAGTGAGGCTCATCTAACCTGGGCTTAGGACCAGTGTTAAATGATTGAGCTCTTCGTACTCTCGCATAAAATCCACATAAGCGGCCTTGACTTCCGGTGATGCCTTTAAACGACGCTCAAGAGTTTCAAATCTCCGACGAGCTGTGTCGTAGGACTTGCCCAACATTGAAGGATCATCCTTGAACGGCAGCTGTGCGACTACTCTACCATTTTCCTCCTGGTATACTGTTTTCAGAAAGGCTTGCTCACAACTACGATGTTCGGGGAAGACCTTGTCCACCTTCAGCTAACTGTCAAAGTGTTTACCGGTTTTTGTTTATCGATTCCTCTAATGTAAGAGAATAACAGTACGATGTTGTCGGACTAGCCCGTTTACAGCGACCAGTGACAACCCACCCAAACAAGGTTTTCTGTAAGGTAGGAAGACTAGGACCAAGTTTGATTTGTCCGACTGTCTACTGTCTAATTATCTAAGTAATATTGAAGAGAGCATGTTGCTCGCAAAATTAAAAATCGTACCAACATTCATTGTAAACCTAGACGAAACAAAAGCAATTAGACAAGAGATCAATGACACCCACTTTGCAGAAATGTCAGATGAAAACATTTTTAAACTATTAGATTTAGAAACATTTATGGACGAAACCAAAATAAATTTTAGAATTAAGGTGCCTACCTTCGACATATTGTTCCGACACCAATAAACGGGTCTAAGTTCTTGATTTTACTTAACTATATGACTACTCATAATAACCATACAAGGATATTTCATCTGCAAAAACTCGGCAGCAATTTTGAGCGATGCCAGGTCCAAATGTCTTTTTGGGATCCTTTCATCACGAACAGAAAACTGCATAACAAAAGACGTGGGCATACAGGAAACAATCATGGAGGTGGAACCAGCTCATATTTTGATTTTTAAAACAAACAACTCTACAATTGAGTCAAATTGCTCTCAAAAGAATTTTAAAGGTGGATCTGCTTTTTTTTTTTTTTTTCGCGCGGAGTCCCATGGCCCACTTACCCGCCCAACCGACCGAGGGGCGCAGCCGTGTATCGTACGGCACGATTCGCGATAAGATAGACGCGAGATAGGAAAATAAAGGTAAAGGTCCGGGGAAAAAAGTAATAGTTAGATCAATCTTGTGCCAATGAAGCAAGTATTAATCGTTTTAGGAGCGGCAGAGAGTCAAGATTTGATATTACAGGAAAAAGTCTATTATAGTCAGAACATAATACTCTGAAAGGCTCATGCAAGGCATAGTTAGATCTACAATGATTTAAAGTTAGGGGAATATAATTTCTAGTTAATCTACTTGGCACAGAAAAGTTTAGCCGACTTAACAAGTCGGGGCAGTCCATATCACCATGTATAAGGTTATAAATAAAGATAGTACCAAGCATCGTTCTACGGTTGGCTAGGGATGGTAAATTAATCAAAAGAAGTCTACTAGAATAAGAAGGTAAGATAAGATTTGCATCCCAGTTTAGGCGCCGTAAAGCAAAAAGAAGGAAGTTTTTTTGTACAGATTCAATACGACCAATATGTATTCCGTATTGTGGACTCCAGACGGGAGACCCATACTCCAGAATCGGACGGACTAGCGAAATATATAAAGTTTTAGTCAAATAGGGATCATCGAATTCTTTTGACCACCTTTTAATAAATCCAAGCACTCCTCTGGCTTTATTAACCATGGACGAAATGTGATTAGAAAATTTTAGTTTGGGGTCCAAGAGAACGCCAAGATCGTTTACAAGAGTTATTCTATCCAAAGAGCTGCCACTTAACGTGTAAGTCGCGTATATCGGATTGGCCCGATAAAAAGTCATCAGCTTACACTTGGAACCGTTTAAATTTAGTAAATTATCTCGGCACCAGTTTTGAAAATTATCTAGATCGGATTGCAAGCCTAAATGGCAGGAAATGTCCTTATACTGCAGGCACAACTTAACATCATCTGTGTACATAAGTACGCGAGAATGACTTATAATTGAGGGAAGATCATTAATAAATAATGTAAAAAGTAACGGACCCAGATGGCTCCCTTGTGGGACACCGGAGGTAACACGGAGAATTTCAGAAATTGAATTTTTAAAAAGGACCCTTTGTGACCTGCCATTCAGATAACTTGAAATCCATTTAAGCAGATCAACTGGAAAACCTAAAAGGTCAAGTTTTTGAATGAGAAGTAAGTGATTTACAGAGTCAAATGCTTTTCTAAAGTCAGTGTAAATACCTTCAAGGATTGCATCTATACATTAACGGAATCCAGTACGACAAAGAAATACCAAGGTTTAGTAACAAATAGGAAGTTTCTATGGCTGAGATGCAAAGAATTAATATCCTAGACAACGTGGAAGATTTAAACCTTCACAAACTGAATTGAAGTCTATCAATGAAACCAACTCGATAATCCATTGGAAAAGAATTACAACAACAAATTTTGGAGCCATTTACTTTTTATTATGCACTGGAATTATATTTACAACTACTATTGTCATCAAAAAGAAGAAGATTGTTATATCCACCTGTAGGGACAAGAGCGTTTTCTTGCAGGGGTGTGATTCGGGCGGTGAGATTTAGCGAATTTGATTAATAAAACTCGAATTGCGAATTGTGTTTGTTCTAGGCAATCGTATTTTTAATAATGACCATTTTCGTGTCGGCGTAGCGGCTAACTCGTGGTGAATACAAGAATAGTGAATGGTGAATGGTGAATACAAATGCGAGAATGGTGAAGACAAAATGTAAGCATGATACGCGCGAGATTTAAATACATTTCAACTAGTTAATCAGAATTAATTATATAAGTTTTAATAGAAAGTTTTGCGTTGATCCAACATCCCGGCCCCATTGAAATTACGCTCGTGAATTTCAACAGACAGGTAATAGTGCCAGCTTATGTATAGGACGCCTGATGATGCCCTTGGATGTGCAAACGTCAGCCACTCTAACTCGACGATCTTTGCCTGGCGTAGTAGCTTCGACTCGACCCATTATCCAGCGTTGTGGAGGCACGTTGTCTTCATGAACGATGACCATGCTTCCAAAGGCTACGTTGTCCATTACCTTGTTCCAGCTCGATCGCATCTGCAGATCTACTACGTACTCATAGCCCCATCTCCAATTCTCCAAGTTGTCGATGGTTCCGACTTCAGAGGGGTCTTCAGGCAACGCGAGTTTCCTACGAGGAAGAGACCCGGAGTGAGGGCCTCCAAGGCGTTAGGATCGGATGATAGTGGCGATATTGGTCGCGAATTTAGGATCTCTTCGATGTCGATGAGGACCGAGCTGAGTTCGGTTTTAAACAAAAATTCACGGAGAGCCTTCAATTTTTTACAAGCCCCAACAAAATTTGTGGCATTGTCACAAAATATATCGGTTGGTAGTCCGCGTCTTCCAATCATGCGTTTTAAGGCCGCTATAAATGCCCCCGTTGAAAGGTCCGAAACCAATTCGATATGGACAGCCTTTGATGCAAAGCATACAAATATTCATATATAACCCTTTGTTGGGCTCTTTCTTCTTATACGCATGTATATATTGACTGGTCCAGCTAAGTCAGCACCGCATCGTGCAAATGGTCTTGAGACTGTTAGACGCTCCACCGAAAGATTTCCCATGATTTGTCGCTGCAGCTGTGGCTTATAACGCACGCAATGTATGCACGATCTAACCACGCGTCTGGCTGCATTTCGAGCAATTACAATCCAAAAACGATGTAGAATGATAGCCACTAAAGCCTTCGGACCCGCGTGATAATTTCGGATGTGAAGATGTTTGATGTAGCGCTGAACGAACTCGTTCTTGCTGCTGAGCAAGAGTGGATGTACTTGAGATTCTGGCAGATTCGATTGTTGTAGCATGCCACCGGCCTTTATTAGAGGAAATCCATCTATGGTGTCTAGAAAGGGGGTTAAAAACTTTAGTTGTGTACGAACTTTTCCATTTCTTTGTAAAGCTCCTGAGGAAATGACTGCCCTTGTAGTTTCCAAATAATGCAGTAGAATTTAGCTCTGGTGGCGACGGAGAAGTTTTATCAAATGGGGCTATTTTTCGTGATCTATTTACGAACCGAAGCATCCACGCTACGATACGAAGGCAACGAAGATGAGAGCTAGTTTTTGCGACTAAGTGGAGCAAGGGATTGTCATGTATTTTTGCGACGAATGCTGCTTTGCGCTTCTCACATGAGACTGCTTAGGGATCTATCTGACCTCGTTTGTCCTTTGGCTAGTATTCTATTGGTTGTTGTAGATAAGAGGGTCCAGTAAACCAAATTGAGTCGGCTAGTTCTAAGGGGGTGCACCCTCTGGATACCATATCCGCTGGATTGACCTTTGTCGGAACGTATCGCCAAGTACAATCAGTAGAGAACTCCTGTATCTCGGACACACGGTTTCCCACGAATGTTGATAATGTAGCAGAGTGCTGTCGTAGCCAATATAGAACGATTTGCGAATCTGACCATAGAAATATTTTGTACAGATGATTTGTAAGGATTCCACGGATTCTTGCGATCAGCTTTGCCAAAAGATGTGCCCCTGCCCATTTTAAATTTTGGCAAGGACAGTTTTCGTGTTGGAGCCACTCTGCATTTTAATGTACGCAAACTCACATTAACCTTGCCATTCGGATCGATCGTGCGTGTGTAGACACAGCAGCCATAGGCACGTATCGAGGCATCGCTAAATCCATGAAGTTCGAATCCGTCCTTTTTTGGCTTTAAGCAATATCGAGGCACTGAGAGCCTTTGAAGTGACGAAACGATTCGATGAATGATTTTCACCCATGATCGATGTTTTGTGGAACCGATTCATCCCAACTCAGCCTTATCAACCATAACTCCTGTAATAAAATCTTTGCTGTTATGATGATCGGCGAAATCAATCCCAGAGGGTCGAAGAGTGATGACGAAATCGACAGTATGGAGCGTTTTGTCACCGAAACTGTCTCTTTAGGCGTGAATTCAAAGAGAAATACATCATTTGTTTGGTTTCAATTCATGCCCAGCGTACATACAACTGTAGTGTCTTCGATGTTCAGAGGTTTCAAGTTATGATCGTCCACGAATTCCTTGTGATTCGAGTGTCATTTCCTTAGCTCGAAACCACCCCTATTCAAAATGTCAGTAACTTCGCGTTTAATTTGCCTAAGTCCGTCTAAGGTATCATGACCACAAAAGAAATCGTCCACATAGAATGATGATTTTAACGCTTGTGAATCAGCCTTATTATTTGCGCAGTACAAGTCGGCCAGATAGACCATGCTGCGGATGGCAAGACACGACGCTGACGCTGTGCCGTAGGTAACGGTGTTCAATTGATACGTTGTCAGCTCACTTTCTGGTGAGTTTCTCTAAAGTATATACTGAACCTGTCTAAACATCTTGACAACATTGGCAGTAATTACATATTTTAAGGTTCGAAAGCGAATAAGCAATGTATACAAATCACTCAGTATTGTTGTTCCCACCATAAGTAGGTCATTCAACGATACTAGAAGTCTTATTTGACACGTCGAAAACCACTCTCAATTTAGTTGTGGTACTACTTGGTTTGAATACGCAGTGGTGGGGAATATAAAAGTGAGGCTCATCTAACCTGGGCTTAGGACCAGTGTTAAATGATTGAGCTCTTCGTACTCTCGCATAAAATCCACATAAGCGGCCTTGACTTCCGGTGATGCCTTTAAACGACGCTCAAGAGTTTCAAATCTCCGACGAGCTGTTTCGTAGGACTTGCCCAACATTGAAGGATCATCCTTGAACGGCAGCTGTGCGACTACTCTACCATTTGCCTCCTGGTATACTGTTTTCAGAAAGGCTTGCTCACAACTACGATGTTCGGGGAAGACCTTGTCCACCTTCAGCTAACTGTCAAAGTTTTTACCGGTTTTTGTTTATCGATTCCTCTAATGTAAGAGAATAACAGTACGATGTTGTCGGACTAGCCCGTTTACAGCGACCAGTGACAACCCACCCAAACAAGGTTTTCTGTAAGGTAGGAAGACTAGGACCAAGTTTGATTTGTCCGACTGAAATTATGTCGAAAAATGCTTCAGTTCCTAACAGCAAATCTATTGGGCGAGTTCTATAGAATGTATCATCTGCTAGTAGAGTTTTTCGAGGCCAAAACCCAGATGAGGTGTCTTTATCGGAATCTGGCTGATAGGCGATATGCTTAGTGATACAGAATTCAAGCGCAAGTTGAAATTGTTAAGCCGAGACTTAATTGCTGTTGTTGCCAGTTGTCTTATCCGAGTTTGGCTGTCCCCGATGCTACAGATTGCTGTTACTCCGTGGTAACCGAAGGAAGCGAAACTATCAGAAAGAAAGTTGACTTGCGAGCATGAATCAAGTAATGCTCGACCAATTCTATAACTACCGTTTGCATCCCTTACCAAAACCATGGCCGTGGCCAAGATAACTTGGTCATGTGAATAGCCTATATGAGTGTGAGAAACAACGTCGACGCTGGATTGGTTCCAAATGGGTTTGCTGAGCTAAATTTGTACTCTCACGATGAAGCAGGGTGTGATGTGATCGAGAGCACAAACGACATTTCTGGCTAGAAGGACACTTAGACAGATGATTGTCAGAGCGATTGTCTTTTAGCAACCTCATACCGCGTCAGGGCTGTTAGAGTTTTGAATTGGGGGCAGCTAAATATTTTATGATTAGCATCGGAGCAATAGAGGCAGGTCTGAGTGGTACAATTAAAGCTTGTCCCTAGACGTTGTCCTTGTTGATAGCGATATCTACCGCCACTAACTGCTTGGTGTGCTTTCGTACTAGTTTCGGTCTGGTCGGAAGTTTCCAGGTATTTACAATGCCTATCAATTAGTGCTATACACTAATTCCATTTGGGTAAGCCCGCAAAGCTTAATGACTCATTCCATTTCTTCTTGGTGAGCGGATCAACTTTCTGCATTATAATTGAAATTAGCATGGCCTGAGCAATTTCGGATTCAGAGCCCAATGACCTCAGCGAGTTATATAGGGCGGCTGCATTATCTATTAGGCTACGAAGTTGGTTACTATTTGGTTTGGTAACGGCTGGCAGGTTGAACAAGGACTATCTGCTATCTAAAAATACCAGAGTGGGGTTATCATAGCACTCCTTGAGGCGGTCGAGAGCCTTTGGGTAGTTGTCGGGAGTAATTTGAAAGGCCTTTACTGTCTCTAAAGCTGCTCCAGATAAGCAACTGATGAGCTGATTGAGTTTTTCAATATTCGATAAGCCTGCATGTTGATCTATCACTTGCTTAAACGGTGTTATGAAGTTTTTGTAGCCAGAATAATTTCCGTCAACTTTCAATGACGATACAAGGGAATGACTTGACGCCTTTTCGAATACAGTGGAGTTCTAAAAATCTTCTCCAAGCTTCTCTTTAATCTCAACTTTGACAGAGACATATAAATCTTCTAGCTCACCGCGCGATGAATCCGAAGAGTGAAGCTCCTCTATTTTTGTTTTGACGGCCATCAGCTGTTTGAAATATGCCTCCAGGCCAACAGTTTAGCTGACCCGTAGACATATCCGACGAATTTTCTTCCTCGTGTGTACCCTGTAGTTTGCTAGCGATCCGAGATGTTTACACGCTGTTGTTTTAGCTGATCGAGACTCATATTGTTTGCAATAGAATTTTCCGCTTTTTGTAGCGAAACAAAAAAAGGCCAGAATACCTCCAAGTACCGATGGCGACGAAAATAGATTACTTATTGGTTATCCAGCGAAGTTCCAGTTGAGCCAACGACTACGAGTTCCAGCTTTGTGTGCGAGTGGAAATTTCCAATAAACCAACTGTAAACGAACGGCATGTTTTCCAGGCAAATTTCCGGCGAGGCGAAGATCAACGGTAAATTGCAACTGTGCAAAGCGACGACAGAAGGGTGATGACGATTAAGCAATTCAACGACGAAAAATCCAAATAAAGCTAATTTAATCACATAGCTCCACGTTGTGCGCCAAAATGTAGGGACAAGAGCGTTTTCTTGCCGGGGTGTGATTTGGGCGGTGTGAATTTAATTAATAAAACTCGAATTGCGAATTGTGTTTGTTCTAGGCGATCGTATTTTTAATAATGACCATTTTCGTGTCTGCGCAGCGGCTAACTCGTGGTGAATACAAGAATCGTGAATGGTGAATACAAATGCGAGAATGGTGAAGACAAAATGCATGCATGATACGCGCGAGATGAAAATACGTTTCAACTAGTTTATCAGAATTAATTATATATGTTTTAATAGAAAGTTTTGCGTTGATCCAACACCACCATTTCGGAGACTATTTTCGTGACGACCACACCTTCGTTCTGGTCGACCCTCCAATCCAGGGGGGAGGAGTTACCGTCCAGGGACGGTCCTTGAGCCCCAGACCAAGCCACCCAGAGCTACCCTAGAATTGGTTCGCTGACCGGCGGCCACTGAACCCACACTTCATATTGCAATTATGTTGCAATGAAAACATTGTCCAAACTCAGCAACGACCACTAGTCGTTGCCCCGTTTACAGTTGCTGACTTCGCAACAGGATGCCTCCACCTTGATGCCGCTGAAATATGACGAGCCACCGCTGAAGAATATATTAATCCAGTTTAAAACGACAAACGAAGTCGAACAGATCTACTTATTATTCTAACAACACATCAGCTCCTAAAAAAGCGTTAAGTTTAATTTGTTAATTCAATTTATTTTGAATACCCAAAGCCAAGAGCACAAGCTCATTTGGAAAACAACTCCCCTCGCGTATTATTAGACTTAATGATTTAATGTAAACACCAAAAAATATAGGGATAATAAACAAGAGTCTAGCGACTCACAATTCGAGAACACACGCCACATGCGGCCATGGCCTTCTAACACATTTGTAGACGGTATGATGCTAGCTTGCGCCACTAAAAGGCAGTTATTATCATTAGAAACAAGGTTAGGGGCCCCGCCAACCCCGTGCTGTTTTCATTCGGGACAGTACTAAATTTTGACATTGAACAGAAATTATGTACCCTAAGTAAGTACAGTACATAAGTACTCATTAACTACCCTTATTGACAAATAAAGTCAACATCGCACACGAGACTTCAATGGCTAAGATTTCATTTCAGGCCTTAAGCGCAGCCTTACGGATGTGCTCGTTTCGGCAAAGCCGAAAGCGATGCCAGTGGCCGTGGCCCTTGCACAATTAGTGGAGTGGAACCACGAAAGATATATTTTCGCACCAAAGCCTGCTAAATTCCGTATGTTGCTATTTTCTCCTCAAGTTCGGTGTTCAAGGTCAAAGGGTAACACGCTCCGTCGAATCGTAGATTCCATTTGTGCATCCGCTCGGCTAGTAGATGTCGGGGCAGAGTGATGGTTACTAGGACTTCTGATTCTGGCGGCTTCAGCACTCTGTAGTTTCCGAGTGGTGGGGCCATGAAATCTTGTGACGGGCCGGGATGACTCCTCGATTACTTATCAGTCTTCCGGGAGAGGCATAGCCGGCGAAATATGGAACCTGACTCTGTCTAACTTGGGTCATTTTGGCTCCCGTCGTGAATTTTTGTCGCCTCCTAGTCGGTTGGGAACTACATTTCTCGAGCTGTACTGCTCCTGTAGTTGAGCGAGTCGTTTCCACACCGACAGGCCAGAATACCTCCAAGTACCGATGGCGACGAAAATAGATTACTTATTGGTTATCCAGCGAAGTTCCAGTTGAGCCAACGACTACGAGTTCCAGCTTTGTGTGCGAGTGGAAATTTCCAATAAACCAACTGTAAACGAACGGCATGTTTTCCAGGCAAATTTCCGGCGAGGCGAAGATCAACGGTAAATTGCAACTGTGCAAAGCGACGACAGAAGGGTGATGACGATTAAGCAATTCAACGACGAAAAATCCAAATAAAGCTAATTTAATCACATAGCTCCACGTTGTGTGCCAAAATGTAGGGACAAGAGCGTTTTCTTGCCGGGGTGTGATTTGGGCGGTGTGAATTTAATTAATAAAACTCGAATTGCGAATTGTGTTTGTTCTAGGCGATCGTATTTTTAATAATGACCATTTTCGTGTCTGCGCAGCGGCTAACTCGTGGTGAATACAAGAATCGTGAATGGTGAATACAAATGCGAGAATGGTGAAGACAAAATGCATGCATGATACGCGCGAGATGAAAATACGTTTCAACTAGTTTATCAGAATTAATTATATATGTTTTAATAGAAAGTTTTGCGTTGATCCAACACCACCATTTCGGAGACTATTTTCGTGACGACCACACCTTCGTTCTGGTCGTCCCTCCAATCCAGGGGGGAGGAGTTACCGTCCAGGGACGGTCCTTGAGCCCCAGACCAAGCCACCCAGAGCTACCCTAGAATTGGTTCGCTGACCGGCGGCCACTGAACCCACACTTCATATTGCAATTATGTTGCAATGAAAACATTGTCCAAACTCAGCAACGACCACTAGTCGTTGCCCCGTTTACAGTTGCTGACTTCGCAACAGGATGCCTCCACCTTGATGCCGCTGAAATATGACGAGCCACCGCTGAAGAATATATTAATCCAGTTTAAAACGACAAACGAAGTCGAACAGATCTACTTATTATTCTAACAACACATCAGCTCCTAAAAAAGCGTTAAGTTTAATTTGTTAATTCAATTTATTTTGAATACCCAAAGCCAAGAGCACAAGCTCATTTGGAAAACAACTCCCCTCGCGTATTATTAGACTTAATGATTTAATGTAAACACCAAAAAATATAGGGATAATAAACAAGAGTCTAGCGACTCACAATTCGAGAACACACGCCACATGCGGCCATGGCCTTCTAACACATTTGTAGACGGTATGATGCTAGCTTGCGCCACTAAAAGGCAGTTATTATCATTAGAAACAAGGTTAGGGGCCCCGCCAACCCCGTGCTGTTTTCATTCGGGACAGTACTAAATTTTGACATTGAACAGAAATTATGTACCCTAAGTAAGTACAGTACATAAGTACTCATTAACTACCCTTATTGACAAATAAAGTCAACATCGCACACGAGACTTCAATGGCTAAGATTTCATTTCAGGCCTTAAGCGCAGCCTTACGGATGTGCTCCTTTCGGCAAAGCCGAAAGCGATGCCAGTGGCCGTGGCCCTTGCACAATTAGTGGAGTGGAACCACGAAAGATATATTTTCGCACCAAAGCCTGCTAAATTCCGTATGTTGCTATTTTCTCCTCAAGTTCGGTGTTCAAGGTCAAAGGGTAACACGCTCCGTCGAATCGTAGATTCCATTTGTGCATCCGCTCGGGGCAGAGTGATGGTTACTAGGACTTCTGATTCTGGCGGCTTCAGCACTCTGTAGTTTCCGAGTGGTGGGGCCATGAAATCTTGTGACGGGCCGGGATGACTCCTCGATTACTTATCAGTCTTCCGGGAGAGGCATAGCCGGCGAAATATGGAACCTGACTCTGTCTAACTTGGGTCATTTTGGCTCCCGTCGTGAATTTTTGTCGCCTCCTAGTCGGTTGGGAACTACATTTCTCGAGCTGTACTGCTCCTGTAGTTGAGCGAGTCGTTTCCACACCGACTCTGGAAACGATCTTGTACTCACTAGTTTAGCGAATGCCTTCTGCGCTTCTGCTACGGTGCCTTCGGCGCTGAACCCGAACTCGAGTGCTAGAGCTGCTAGCTCATCTTCACGGCGGGCATATATCCATCGTACTCCTACGCCTGGGTTTTCAACCAAATCGGCTCTTTCGTACTGGCCGTCGGACTCCTTCGAATTAGCCAATATTTATTGTATTACGCGAAATTCCTTTTACAATATCGATCCTGTCCTTTTCCTTTTCACATGGAAACCCTAAAAGTCTAGCTTTAATTCAAGAAGCGAGTGATTTACTGAATCAAACGCTTTACTAAAATTAGTGAAAACGACGTCAGTCTGCATGTTCTTTCTGAAGCCATTTATTAGAAAAGACGTTAGCTCCAAGAGGTTTGACGTGGTAGATCTTCGCCTTATAAATACACGTTGACATGGAGATATAATTGATCCACAAAGATGTTGCAATGGGGTGTAATAGTGTTTTCGAAAAGCTCTGGGATGGCGTATAATTTGTATATGCCTTCCTTGTGAAGGGGAATAACAAATGACTCCTTCCAACTAAGTGAAATGAGAAGAAATGAGAAGTTTTCAAAGACAAGGTAAACAATTTGTGCAGAGGTATACACAGAGTTCCAGCACAGTATTTAAGCACGCAGCCTGGAACACCGTCCGGACCCGGTGAATAAACTTGTTTAACTTTATGGAGATCAAAGAGAAGGGGCTTTCGCTTAACCTCGCACAAAAAATCAAGTTCGACTTAGATATGACATTTTAATAAGACGGGTTTAAACGGGATAAAACAGAATATGTTTTCTGGAAAAACTGGGCAAATAGATGGGCAATTGCCTGATCATTATTTGCCGTAGAGTTTTCGAAAGATAGCGATGAAACAGGCTGATTTACACTTAGTGTTAACAAAATTATAAAACTGTTTTGGATCTTGTAAAAATTGGACCCTACAAAGAGTCAGATAGCTTTTATAACACCGTGACCAAGTGCTTAGGTACCGAGAGAAGGCAGATTGTGAACCGCACATATTAAATTTATTGAAAAGTCTGGACTTAATATTTTTTAGGTGTGACAACTCCTTAGTAAACCACCGAGGTTTATTTGAAATTGACGGATAACGGAACACACAGATAAAAGAAGGAGTTCAATGCATTATAAAAAATATTAACGGCCTCAGCCATGTTAATGCATGAATAAAATTCGGACCAGTCATAGCCGGATAAAAAAGTATTAAAAAGATGAAAGTTTGCCTTACGAAAGGAGCGATTCATTAAACCGACTTTTCGGATTTTTTATTCAGCTTTGTTCTTGCGTCCACAGTCAGAAAATTTAAATTGTTCGACCTTCAAATCATCAACTTGGATTTTGATGCGGGTATAAACCGTAATATCCAGTCATGAGAGGTCAGGGGCGAGCCATGAAACAAATACATGTTTTATCTGGGGCACCCGAACACAAGTTACCGTTTTTGGTATAACACATGCAACCCTTTTTGGTACTTTAGAATTTGTATTTGTTCTGCCAGTATCGGCCGGTAATCCGGACGTTAAGTCCACATGAAGTGTTGGGGTCACTACTTTATTTTGATCCACATCTCCACTTAGGTTCCAGGAACTTCTGGTACGGAATCACTTTTTGCCCCGATCTTAGTACCATTTGAGTGGCGCCTAAGATTGGCAGCTGGAACAGAATGCCCTCCGACCGCGACTTTTTTGCGCTTTGGTGAAGTAGCATACGACTAGTGAGCTGCGATTCAAGCGCCAAGAGCAGGTCCGTATTTTTACGGCAGCTCCGAATTAATTCCGTAACACTGCTCTTTGTGAGCCGCCTAATAGATATTGCCTGGTTCTCATGTAGGGCGCATTCATCGCAGTAGTAGCGTAGATCACTCCTCTTATCGATGGCATCGCGAACAAGGCCAGAATAGCCAAGATACTTTGCGTGATAAATTTTATCACATATGTGGCAGGGAATACTTTGCTGTCCAGCCGAGATAACTTTCTTGCAATTTTTTAATGAACAAAGACTTTATCACGGACTACTGTGCACTAAAGCGGACAAAAAAAACGAAAGCGCTCAAGAACTTTTTAATGAGAGAATGAAGAGAGCGACAGAGCGGGAGCGATACACCGAATAACTTTAATGTTAGGCACCACGAATCGAGATAGAAACGAAAAGAGAGAGAGAGAGCGGAATTATTAACCGATTAACTCCGGTATAAGTCACCTCTGAGAGATATTATCGTTGGAGTGCGTGCCGTTCCAACAGCGCCCAACGACGAAGAGAAAGACTGAGAAGAGAGGCAATAGAAAACAATAACAACAAACCAGCACCGAATTAATTAATGATAAAAACTTTTTATTCTCTAAGCACAAGTTAATAACGATGCACTCGCGAAACGAACGAAAATTTGTTAATAGACACTAAAAGGTGTAGAAACGTTAAAAAGATTTAAGTAAACCCCTGAGGTTTCAACAAGAAAAATGAAAATGCGGAGCGTTTACTGTAAAGAGCGAGTTCAATATGACTTGCAAACTTGCAAATTTTCTCTGCGTCGTTCGTGTGCGCGACCGTCTCCCTCAGGGTACGTGAGAACAAGAGACCCCGAAGCAGCGTGTGACCCTCTCGTACTCTCCGGTCTTTCCCTTGTATGATCGGTTTAGTATTTTTTTCTAGTTTGCTAGTATTGCCACCTCGGACGGATGGTGCGGAACTAAACTTGGCCTATTTTAATTCCATACCCAAAAATCTCATCGGTTCGCTTTCCGATTATTAAATAATAACACTTCATTTCATTTCTCTTACAAACTAATGATTATAATAATGTTAAACTCAAATAACTTTTACCTATACCTACTGTGGCGGCCCAGCTGTCAGGCAGGATCGTCACAATACATATTAAATGTGTCTGAGAAAATAATAATATCCATTCTGTCCTTCTGTGTTATGTCCCCTACATTCTCGCAGTATATTTCTCGTACATAGTGATAACGATTGGGTTTATTTTATTCTTTTCCTGTATATATACTGTTTTTTTTTCTGCCTTTGAAAGTGCTGACTACTATGGTCTTAATGAATCAAACAATACTATTATATTTTTATTGTCAACTAATATGCGTTCATCATTATTGCCATACCATTCTGTTCTGGAGAATAAGGAACAGCTGTAAGAAAATACTCTAGAAAAATTGTCTTGCATAAGCGTGATTTGTCGCTACCACTGTCAAAGTTTATTTACGGCGGCCGATAGAAGGAGCATTAATGGGTCCGTACAATTAATTATCTCATTAAGCTCGTGGCTTTTATTTTTCGAGCGCGTAAATGGTAACGCACAGTTTTTACTTCTTAGACCCACTATACAGTCATAGGTTTTCAAATTTGTTTTTAATTGATGCCCATGCCATATTATGAGTTGAGAACTTGTAATTACATTATTATTATTTACATGATTATTATCTTACATTTTTTTTTTTTAATTTCACGTATCCACGAACATCTGCACTAAACAAATTTGTTACCAAAGAAATTTTTGTGTTATTGTATTCTTCAAACCCATAGAATAGTTTCACCTCGAATATATGTGACCCGCAGCTCTTCTATCCTCATAGAGTAAAATGTAACAGTTCAAAACTGCAAAAATAGAAAAAAGCTTTTGCACTCTCGTCCTTCTACTTGTCCTGTTACCGACACTTAATTTCTATTAGCCCCTTACGACTTTTTCCATGTCCTCTTTGTTGTGATTTCGAGATATAACTCTATTTTACGAAGAAGCTTGTCCAAAGCGATTCTAATGAATGATAACGAATAGTTTCCATTTAAGTTAATTATCAGATGGATTTGCTATGTTTTTTAACATTTAAAAAAACTTGCGTTGCATAAGAAAATCAAGAATATAGCCCTATTAGAAAAGAAAATCAAGAATATATCCCTAATAGTTTCCGAGATTTTAGGAGGATATAGTTTAATACACTCGGTTTATTGATTCTGAAAAATATTACGTTATGTAAGATAAAATTAATGTTTTTAAGTCGGAAATAGAAATAACATGTTA